>CAAKHD010024658.1:143248-212157 GCA_901007705.1 Fistularia tabacaria
ATTTTAAGTTTGGTTTTAAAAATTTTTTTTTTTTTTTTTTTTGGTTTTTTTTATAAATTTTTTTTTTTTTTTTTTTTTTTTTTTTTTGGGGGGGGGGGTATTTTTTTACCAGAACTACACAACCACAGTATGACATTGTCATACATGTACATGACAAACAATAGGAAACAGAGCCTTCTGCATGAGTCTTCAGTGGCCACTGTCGCTGTTCTTGCACAGTGAAAATTTGATATGATATACATTAAATTAAATTGTATTGTAGTATTATTGTCCTTTTCTCAACATTTTGGACAGACATTTTTTCCAATGACACTAAGCTTTCAAGCATGCAGCATCAAATAACTACATGATCCGAATCCTGCACTCTAGATTCAAAGGACATATATTTCATCCCAAAGAATCTTACCGATGTACAACCCAGTGACTGGACTATGTGGTTTTCCAATAACATGTCCGATGCATTCATTCATCAATGCTTGTAAATTCTGAGGAAACCAACAAACATCTATAATTAGACAATTTACACACCATACTTAAAGTATGCCTGATCAGCTCTTAGGCAACAAAAACATAAAAGGAGAGTCAAATTTACCAAGAAGTCATCCTCTGGTAAAGCTGATATAAATGCAGGTTCAATGGCCTGAAGAAAATCAAAACCCTGAGTTGCCCACCTGTGAAAGAAAGCAAAGCGGTGAATTGGGAAGTGTAAACATGGGCGGCTGCTGCTCATATCCTCCTTTAAGCTTGACTGGATGTATAAAAGGAATATTGAGAGCAGAAGCAGAGAGTAAGACAAAAATCTAATAGATATGTCACAAAGTCTCGAGCTATAAGCTGAAAAGCTGATCTCCAGACAGTAAGTAACAATTTAATATTATGATTAGCTATTATTTTACGTCCAGAGTAACATGAAAGATCTCTCGGACTGGTCTTCAAAAATATTAAGCAATGTATTTTTGCTTTTTTTCATTTTTTAGGCCATTTTATGACTCAAACATGTTATTTGACTCATGAACATTATTACATCTGCCCTCTCTGGTAAGAACAAGTCATAAAGATCTTGAGTGGGAATTATCTTAAAAAGTGGTCTGTTCTGAAAATAACTTGCAAATGAGATCTTAATCATCTCACCAACCACTTTTTGATATGATATTGAAAAGCAGCTTAACTGCTAAATGAATTCAACAGTAGGAGGTTCATTATTGGTCCAAATCCTCTTGTCACTGAAGCGTAACTAAAAAAACTCTTGGGAACTGCAACGTTGATGTATGAAGAGAATTGCAAACAATCTGTGATTTGCGGCTTTCGGTAATTTCTACACAAAAATATGAAGCAAAACATTTGAAAAAGTAATCAAATGTTTTTTCAAATAGACTTTCGATGCTATCAGATGAAAAAAAATCAGAGTGGGTGCTACTAATTAAACAAGTTATGCAATGTTGGATGAAACTGTTGTTCTCATCATTTTCAAAGTCACTTCTTCATAGAAGAAAAATTCCAAAGGAAAAAATTGGTGATCAGTTGAAGCAATACAAGCAATTCCAAAATCTAGTCACAGTGAAATTCCCCTTCAAGCCTCCAAGACCTTCCACCTTCACACACCACACGAGCTGGTTGGTTCCACAAACCACTCGAAAAAACATGGGTAGTAAGCGATTAATGTGACTTCTTACCTGGGCTTGGTGCCCCTGCCACTCTCACACTTGGTCAGGACATAAGTCATCCACTTGCGGGCAAATGCTATATAGCGTTCCCCAATCCTCTGTCTGAACTCCCCTGACATCAGGCGTACCACCTCCTTGTGGTACTGTAGAGTAAAAACAAAAATGAATAATTTCCACATTGATATCACTCCATCGCATCCTGTTTATTTTATCGATGCCAGTATTCCATTGTCGTCGCCTATCTGTCCTTATCCTTGCCTTTGTTGTTGTCAATTTTGGTCCTACTCTCACCCTTACTGTTTAATTATTTATTCTACTCTCACCCTTACTGTGTAGTATTTATCTTATATATGTGTGTATGTGTATATGTATGTATGTGTGTGCATAGGTATGTATAGATATTTATGTATGTATATGTGTGTGTGTGTGTGTGTGTGTGTGTGTGTGTGTGTGTGTGTGTGTGTGTGTGTGTGTGTGTGTGTGTGTGTGTGTGTGTATTTATAGATGTTCTTTTTTTTGTCTTTCTGTCTTTTAAATTGTTTCTATTGCTTTTAATTGTTTAGTGCTTATTTATATGTTGTCCTTTTGATACTGTTATTGTTGCGCTGCTGCAAGAAATGAATTTCCCTTATGGGGATCAATAAAGTCTTATCTTATCTTATCTTATTTCACACCCTCATATTCAAAATCTATCAGGATAAAGTTGAGTAGAATAATGTGCCCAGAAACAGCCATGCCACCAAGCGGCCTTTATTGGCATAGACAAACTCAATATAAGAAACCTACTTGTAGATTAAACTGTAATTTGTAAGTCTTGAGTTTTAGACAAAATTTCTTTCTTAAGTGTTTTGCTTCATATTTTTGTGAAGAAAGACAAGACTAGATTTTGCCATGATGCCAGGATATTAAGTTAACCATTAACCATTTGATTTATTCTTTGTCTTGGAGTCACTGTTTTTTGTTTTACTGAATTGGGGGCTGCTCCAAATAGATTGTCTGGGCAATTCAAATGATAGCGGGTTAACAAAATCTGAGGCACACCTCTCAAAATTAAAGTTAAGCATTATAATCCTTATGAAAGAAGGATTTATTATGGGATTCTGCATTACACCACAAAAGTTTTATACATGACAAAATATGAACTAAGCAAATGGACGTTTGTAACAATTAGATGTCACTTGATTTCAGCACGCATTTACCTCAAAGGCAAAATTATAGCCCTGAATCATGGCCTCTCTGTAGTACTGCTGCAACGAGGCTGACTCAGTCTCTTCTACCTCTGCTTCAAACTCTGTGGTGAACATGTACTCTACTCGGTCAATGGTCATACCAATCTTGATGCATAGCTGTAGTGCCTCATTCTGTTATCAGAGGGAGAAATAAAGCAAGAACTGAAAATGAATAAAAGAGGAGATGTGGCAGTTGACAAATGGAATTCAACACACCTGCTAAAAGCAATTAAAGCTGAAAATGAATTTATGGGAAAAATTAAAAATATTATGGAAGTGTTTGATGGAAAATATGTTAGAACCTTGTGATATCTTTTGAGAAATACCGCTAAGATGCAATCACAATGCTGCCTTGCATATTTTTTCGACCAGTATCAAGCAGAAAATAAGGTTACCTGATTCAATTGCAGCAAAACATGTTTTGAGCATATCAATGTTTTACCTGTCAGAGCAATTCAAGCCATACTTGTGTAAACTAACGTCAGGCTTTTTATCTAAGTACCTTGAGCTCCTCCAAAGCACTTGCAATAAGAGGTTGACTAGATGTTTGCTCACGGCTAAGAGCGAGCACATCCTCCATGGATTGTTGAAAGGCTTTCCGCTGAGCCACTAGATGAGCTGACTGCATCACTATCAAGAGCATGTTCTCCACCTGGAAGCACAGTGGAATAATAGATTTTAATTGGAAATGCACAGAAACTCTTACAAATGTACGGCTAAAAATTACCTTCATGGCCTTGAGCGTGTCAACAGTTTCCATTTGGGGAACCAGTTTGAGCAGCTTTCCATTCCAATGGCTCCAGTCTGAATCCGCCACAAAATCTCCTGCTCCATGTTTACTCATGAGCAGGTAGGCCTCATCCTCTGTAATTTCATCTGGTTCTTTGGAGCAGTCCTTCCCTGCAGCAGCATTGAGAAGCTGCAGAATGAGAGGCCTCTGAGCCATTAGGCCAAAGGGAACAAAAACTTGTAGCTCCTCCAAGCCTGGAATCTGAACCTAGATAAAAGAAAGTACAAATATGATTTCTTCTCAAAACTGTAAAAAATAAAATAAACACATATCCAAAAGAAAGCAACAGAAATATACCTTCACATAGTGTCGATTCTGTAGTGCTTCCAGAAGACAAGTCACTCCATTAGTGATGGTGAAATCTGCAGCAACTTCCAGGTCCTGAGATTTAAGCAAACAAAGTGTCAGAACTCTCTGCCCCACTAAAAAAAACAAGGTCATAGATGCTGCAGAATCACTGTTGCGGCTTTCTATTTCAGAGGAGGTTAAACTCTTTGCGGGATTGTCTCACCTTACGAAGCATTTTTGCAAAGCCCAGTGCCTTGGATGCTCGTTCTCTGGCCTCATGAAACAGCTCTTTAAGTGAGCGACTTGTCTCAATAACTGACCGCCTGGAGAAAACATTGATTGTTAAAACATTAAAATGACTTGAAAACAAAGACAATTAAATGCACCTCTTACCTGATCTCATCTGAGGCTGTGCTATCATCTGAATTTTCCAAAAATTCATAATCACTCTTTTTCAGGCCGGTATCAAGGAACTCCCCAGTGGATTTGAGCAGCATCCCAGCGATGTCACTGCAAAGAAACACTCTTCAGTTTCAATCAGATACTTGATAAGCTTTTGACAGCATAAAGCAGAAGTGTATCCAGGGATGGAATAGAAAAGAAGTTATGGTTTTACATTGATCCATAAAGGAAGTACTTGATTGTCTGTCTTGATATAGTTTGAAGTGAAATTTGACAGAAATGTCAATGGTAGACAAATTCTAGATAGCTGGATAAGCAGTTATTTTTTGTGTATTTCTGATCTGTGTTCAGTAAGAACAGCAGTAAGTAAGCCCATAATAGTTGTGATGTTCTTTTTGTTTTTGAATGACTTGTTAGAAGTGTTCTGCGTTTTCTTTTTTGCTACTAGTGCTTCACTTTATAGTACTGAAGCTTCAATTGTAAAAAGCAAATGATAGGTGAAACACAACAATGGAAGAGGTAGACAAACTGGAGTTAACTTTGCAAGATACAAAGATAGGATCACATACCTGCCAATTGGAGAGCTCAATTCAAGAACACTACAGTTTAGGTCAACACATGTTTTGCCTAACTACTTGAGCAAATAAAGCAAACCTCATTCCAAACAGCCAGACATTATGCAGTCATCAACTACAAAAGACTTAATGTACTTAACTGCTTAAACAAACAGAATGGTTGAAATAGACCTTTCCCTATTGTTTTTTTTACAATTAGAATGTGATTCTTGGAACTCAACCTCAAACTCTTTTGCATTAACACTGCACAGAAGTTATGCACCTACACAAGACAATTTTATTTTGGGATACTAAGTAACTTGCTCGGCAAAACAAGACCAAATCTCCAAATTAATCAGTCTGGCCTCTCTCTGTTCATGAGATCTCAAGGGTGCCTCCTACACACCTGTGCTGTGACACCTACAACTAGTGAATGAAACCGAAGACAGAAGGTTGTTATTGGATTTACAAAATTGTAAGCAGAGCTCATGTTATTACCAAATGCCTTCAGAAGTCCAGTAAATTTAGCTTCTTTCTAGGTGAAAGCTGAAGTTAGATTTTGTTTATTTGAGTTTTTCAAGTAAATAGCCGATCCAGGACCTTTCAGTGGCAGCCATTTTGCATTGCATACCGATCTAATCTAAAGGCATAACTTTGAATGGACCATTCCCATTTCTTAATAGGTAACTGTCAATATATCAAAAATAATGGCAGGATATTGTTCATATCCATTCTGACCAACCTGTAACAATAAAATGTAATAGATAATTGATCTGGGCAGGTCCTTTATGTTGTTCTTTTTATACAAACAGAAATGAATTTAAATACAATCCATATTTGATGCTCATTACATTTGGAGCAATTTTTCCCACTTATTTAAAATCATGTCCACAGTCACCTCAGACTTTGACCATTTATACCAGCACCTGACCGATTTCAAATTTAATATCATTGAATATTATGATGATATTATTGGATATTATCATTGGATATTATTCGTGGATATTATTCAAAACAACTCAAACCTGGCTAACTATGACTATGGTGATCCATATCATTTTGACCAAAACAACCAAGGGTATAAATGAAGAGACAAAGAGGTGGGGATGGGGTGTGTAACTTAATTAAAACCTGGTAAATAAAAACAGACATGATATAAAAATCATTTAGCTTTTTTCGTAAACTATTCAGATGAACCATTCTAAAGCAGTTAGATTCATTTCTTGCATGAATGTATAATTGATCTAGCTTTAGTTCGGCCTTATCCAATGCTGTTGTAGCCACAGTTCTTAAGTTAAAGTTAAGCCCTTTCTGTAGTGGAGACTAAATATGGAAAGTTCTGGTTTTGCTTATTTTCAAATCATAACACCAGTTCAGAAAAAAGGGCTCAAAATCATTCTTAAGAACCACCTGTTGTTCTAGATATGGACTAACAGTATGCACAAAGTCATCAAAAAAATATTATTTAACCTGATTTTTGTATTTCAGTTTTATTTTTATTATCTGTATATATTGTTTATTCCTTTGTTGTATTAATGAAACATAGAAGTAATTATTTCTATAATACTACTTCTATAAAAAGTTTATATTTGTGAGTGATTGACTGTTTTGTCAATTTAAAAAGGATAAGAATAATAATGGACCTGAGGAAGCATTGTATAAGCAAATTCTAAACTAGAGATATATTGTTTTAGGTTTCTACATAATGATGCCTCTCAAACCACAGCAAGGTTTTTCAATGATGCTCCCTCAAAGTCACTAGAGTTATCTCTCTCAGTATATGATTAGAGTTGCTAATGAGCACACAAACAAACAAAGGACCAATCATTGATATCACTGCTGGGGAAACAGCAGTTGTGTTAAGCTTCACTTTTGGCGATGAAACAAATATTATAATTACTGATCACTCACCAAAAAAGCTTCCCAGACTGGGCCTCCCCTCCACGAATGTAGGGGGTTATGACCTTGGTGAAATGCCACTCCTCCTCTAGCAAGTTCTTTAAACTGTGAGATGCCTGAGGCAACTGCTGCAACATCTGGATCCAACTATGCATGTAGTCAAAGTAAACCTGCAAGAAAGATGACTTATGCAGGAACAAATACAAAAAAATGTATTCCAAGTTTTAAATAATGCAAATGAAAGCCCATCTTTCACTGATTTTGCATTAACCTACTGAAACCCCCACACTTGCTTGGAACACAATGACAAGAAAATACAGTGACTTATTTTACCACAAGCATCTTATGAAGATCTTCTTCAAATTCATCAATATTGGCATTTGTCTGCAAGCCTTGAGCATCAGTCACCACACCCCGCAGCATGAACTGATAGTACTGCTTCATTAGGAGGCCACCTTTGAGAACTTCCTTACACTCTCGCACCAACTGCAAAGTGAAAGAACATATGTGAATGATACATGAATCTCCAAATATAAAATATGACACTAAAATTGTAACACCTTATAATATTTACAATCAGTAATATAATTTATTTTGACAACTTAGGCTTGTGGCAATGATATGAATATTGTGATGACTTGACCTGACAGCCTTTACTTCAAATTCAGACAGAGTGATGCAGTGAGACTTAGGATAACATAGTAAATTGTGCTTCATCAATGGCTTGCCTGTTTGATACTGAGTAGTGAGGGCTCCCCTGCAGGTCTCTGTTCAAGTCGCAGTTTTAGGCATTCATGAATGACATTGAGCAGTACTCTGCAAAGCACAAGGAATGCAGGTCGGAAGGATGGGAGATCCATATCCAACAAGTCCTCCCAGGACACCTGGTCTGCTCCGAGTTCTGGATGAGCTGAACTACTGCAGGAGACGTGGCGTGACAGCTCAGGCAGGTAGTCATTGTACAGCATGGGGTCTGGAAAGTCTGAAAACTGCATGTGTAAGGAGAGTTAGAACAGTTAAGTATATGTTTCAGATATTAACACTTAGCATGACAAAGGATTTAAAGCAGTGTGTTGTATGAATTTGCATTGAAATATTTTCAAAAAAAAAGAAACCCATCTCTTTGGGATCGCAAAAACTGTCTGAACAAGCCCACAGTTCAGGCTGGTGGCCCATCTACCGCCTCTCCTCTTGGTACTTTGAGAATTATTTGTTTAGGTATGCATCAAAAACATATCCATTACTTTTAAAAATTGACAGTGGTAAGATCAAATCAGGAATTGGGAGGATGAATAATATTTTTTTTAAAAAACACAGAAAAAAAAGAGACTGATTCACACTACAAAAGACAAAGAACATTTTGGTCCCCCACAAGAAATGGCCCCAAAAAAATATTAGCCTTGCTGAGTCGCATTCTTGTTAAAATTAATGTATAATTTGCAACATTTTTACCTTAATGGTGAATCTAAAAAACACTTACGAAGTGATTATTTTCTACAAAAATATAAAACCATGTCCAAAACATAGTATGTTTTGCTTTTTAAGGACATGATAAATAATCATATTTTAAGTCACCAAAGGATGTTGATCCAACTTTGATATATTTGGAGATTCATGACCTATTCAGATAAAGCATTGAACCTTTGGTTGCATTAACTGCAAAATCAATTTTGAATAGTGTGCTTTACTTTAAATGTGTAATGATAGAGATAAAATGTCTAACCTCCAGTGCAGGACAGTGGCGTAGAAGTGCTGCTCTGGACCTCTGAAGAGAGCGATCCATCAATTTGTGTAGTCTGAGGATTAGTTTACGCAATCCCATCTGCTTCAGTGCTTTATCAACAAATGGTCTATAGATAGCTGTTGGGCAAAATATTCCACCTCCACCAGGTGCTTCTATACTTTCTGCTGTTGCAGTTGGGAGAAACTCCTCCTCTGACAACATTCGAGCAAATTTAGGAGTCAGGGAGGGAGACAACTCTCCCCCTCCTGCACATCCTACACCCTCCCCTTCCTCAGCGTCCCTTTCCTCTCCATCGCTTTCAGCTGTGAAAGTCGCTGATGAGTCATTTTCCTCATCATCCTCATTCTCATCTTCTTCATTGCCACGAGAGCAACGAGGTGAAGGGATTTCAAAGACAGGCCAACCAATACGGGACACATCATGAAGGCCAAGCACAGTGGCCATAACACGTAACTTCTGGTTGAGGTCCTGGGTTATATTGAGCCACAGGCAGAGCGCCTGCACCCTGCCCTGGAAGTCTCGTGCTGCGTACTTTTCATAGTCCTTTTGCAAGGCCTGTAGCGAAGGGTACAAGGATTCCACATACTCCAGCATCTCCATAACCCGCTTAACTTGCTCAAATGCCAGTCGCTGCCGCTGAAGGTGTTCCTTGAAGTCAGTATCAGAGCCCAGAGGTTCAGCTGCATTCATCAAGGGACAAGAACTAAAGCCCCAGGCATCTACTCCACAGTGGTTGGTCTTTGATAAAGCAGTCTCACTCTCCTCTCGAAAGACAAGATTTGGTACTGTCTGATAGTCCCCATGAAGTGTTTCAGTTCCTGAACACTGGGCCACTCTCACGCTTTCATAGTTAACTTTAAAATGTAGCACCTCCTTGATGATGTCCGGGATGGCTTGGCGGGCAGTGAAAAGGAAAAAATCTTGGTCACTAGTGGAACGTCTCGCATGCCATGCCTGTAGCTCCAACCAAATGACTTCATTATTATGATCCATGAGGGGCATGTTCTCCATGCCTCTCTGCTCTTTCTCCTTCCTCTTGGAGGACATAGACGTGAGCTTGAGCAACAGCCTCAGTGTCTCAAAGAATTTGAGGCGGTCTGCAGGACAGTCTGTCCTGGATGTCTGGCGGTGGGTTCGAGCAATATGTGGCATAGTCACAGGAAGTTTGCAACTGCTGCAGCCCAAGCTCAAGTAATGCTTTCTGGGATCCATACTTGGGGAGCTGAAGGGACTTGATTTTGAAAGTGGATCCAACATAAATGAGCCCTCAAAGGTCTTCTTATGGTCTCTCTCAGTGGACCTCAGCGTAGCCCTCTGTTTCTTTCCCTGCTTGTAGCTGTGTTCCTCAGGTGACTCAACTAGCCTGGGGCACTCTTTAGGAGCCGATGGACTGAGGTCCGCTGAAATACATGGACACTTTTCAGACAGTATATAACACTCAAAATAATTTAAAATAATCAAGCCAGGGAATCGAAACAATGAGCTTGAAGGACTGTTAACTTACACTTTATGGGTGAGCGACCATTACCCTTTGCCTGACTGTTCTTCTGATGTTTGCCAGACATACGTTTCATCTGACGGGCAGTAAAAGGAGGTGATGTGCCATACAGATGTTCCTCTTCCTCACTGGGAGTGTCCCAGGATTCCTCATTCTGTTTGGATTCATCATCAACAGGGTTGTTCCGCCTATTAAAATTGAATGCAGTTCAGGAACAAAAACAAGCAGGACAAATAGTTCACACAGGCAACATTTGCATCTCATGAAGAATTACAGTCTGAAAGTGAAGGTAACTGCAATATATATAAACTGTCATGTCAAACCAGGAAACCAAACATGTTGCAAAAGCTTAAACTGGGTTGGTTGTGGCATGACAATGTGTGCAGAATATCTCCTGTATTGCCACAGCCAACAGGTTGTTGAACGGACTGAATGTCTGCTGCTAGTTATGGGAGACTGACTTGGTCTGTCCATTTGAAGCCTGGTTGACTGTCTAGGCTGCACAGAACTACTATTATGTGCAAGGGCTACAACTCTCCAGACAGGATGATCAGCTGTTGGCTCACTATTGGCTACCTCTCATGGTTTAAGTATACAGTACGTAACAGCTAAAACAGCAAGGGAAAAAGGAAGCGTCGTTAACAGCCTGCTAAGAACTAAAGAATACCATTCAACATTTCAGAGAAAAAGAGACTTATAACAAGAACAAAATAATTTTATTTGGAAAATACTGTATCTATGTGTTCTTGTATAACGTATGCATATTGTTGACATAGTGATTGTGATTTCAGCTAAAGGAGAGCAAAGAAAACATTATAAAAACCCTGTTAAACCTGTTGAAAAAACCTTGGGGGAGACAAAGTTCAAATTGCATGCCTTCTACAGATTACAATTTGATTACGATTACGAGTTTTGTTATCTAATGCATTTTTGAGGGTTTTTTAATAGGATTAGAAAGAAAGGTTGGATGTCTGACCCCTGCCAACAAAAACAGGGAGAGGGAAGAGGAGGGGTCATGAAAATGGGTACTCAATGCCTGTTGCCATGTGTCCTTTCATCGATCATCTGACTGAAAGGCATTCCCCAACACACGTCTGTTAGTGTTTGTGTAGACACAGTTGAAAAGAGGGAAGGCTGTATCACTTTCAGTGGGAATGACTGAATGTTAAGAGAGGGAGGTAATGTGGAAACACTTGTTTAAGCTTTTCAAGGAGCCATAGAAAGTGCAGACTTCAACTCCCCATCTGCCCAATTGCTGTGTCTGAACACTCATAAACGCGCGCACACACACACACACACACACACACACACACACACACACACACACACACACACACACACACACACACACACACACACACACACACACACACACACACACACACACACACACACACACACCAACATTGAAGAGCAGCTGTTTAACTACATGGCAGACAGACACCTGCTACAAATCAATTCCATCTACATAAGATTGCAGATTTGAGGAGAACTAATCCCGCTTAATGCAAAAGATCTTTGCTACAACAGTCTTGTCATTTCACACCACAGAACAACTCTTGCATAAAAGGAAATGTTATGTTTTGATAAATCTATGGAAATATGTTTAGGGCTTGTTCTACAGAAGGAGGTCATAGCAGTGACCTGTTTTCAATGCAAAATGCAAGACAGGAACCAGGATTAATCAAGTTGATCATTAAAAGATTGAATGTTATTTTCTTGCTTTAGTTCATCAAACAGCATATTTAAAAGACATGTCATCATCGAGAACCTACACTGTCATAAGTATGATTAAGTTGCATGTACATTTGTAAACATTGCCAAGCATGCACTGCTGTGAGGAGACTGAAGACAGAAATAGCACATGCATGTGAGAAGGAACAAGACCAAATATCTTTTTCTCAATGCAGAACAGCATGACTAAATCACAGAGGAATGACAGTGGAATCAGTGACACCATCATTCCCCACTCAGGTTGTTTGTTTGGTTGCTATGAGTAACTACTAGAAAAGAGTGTTCTACATTGTAAAATGCACACATTTCTACTCTGGTTAATTTGCTTTTAATGTTAATGCAGCACAGACAAAGTACTGTAGCTTGCATGTGTGCCCAGCAGTTAACCATGGCATCACTATGGCTCTCAAGCTGTCCATGACTTGCCACCACCAGTAAATTATCACTGCAGATGGTGTCTGGCTGCTCTCAATGGCGCATCTGATGGCTCATTGGGGTTGCAATAAAGGCCAGTGGAATGCTATAGCCCAAAGGCAGAAACACTGCATGCATAATAAACAGCACAAAATCAAGCATCTTTTCTGTACAGCGACTGAAGCAGTGATACCAAGGGCTGCCAGTTTCAGGGGGGTGAGGTGTGTGTGTGGGTGAGTGGGGGGGACGCTGACCTTTGACACTCAACCATCCGCACTATTGTACCAGGAAGGGGCACTCTATTGTATAGTTCTGACACGTGGCCTATGAGGCCCAAAGCTGAATAGCACACAGCTGGTTAGTGAGCACGCTTGCTCACAATGGCCAAACTGAAGGGGATTTTTAGTGAGGGGAAATGGGAGGAAAAAGTTGCCCAGAGTTTGAAAGAACACACTTTCTGCTAATCAAGTCATTAATTTTGGCATAACCAATACTCAGCAGCCTAAAACAAGACTGTGATCACCCCTCCCTTACACGCACTCACAAACACACAAACAAACACACACAAACACACATCATTAAAAGGTATGTGTCTCCTAGTCAATAATTGAACCCCTGAGTTAACTGCTGAAAGAAGAGAGATATAGCATATTCATAAATGTGTGCCCAAATAATAATCTAAATATAACTCACACATAAAGCATTACATATCTCAGACCTGCAGATGTTGCCAAGAGATTTGTACTGCTGGCCGATTGAGCTAACAAATACAGAGTACTTGGCTACACCCTTCTCCGGAACAGTGTGACACTGCCAGAAGTGGACCTCCCTAACTATCCCACAAGCAAAGCATGTGGCATATAGAGAACAATAACTTCCATCTGCAAGAAATGACACTTTTATACACTAACTTTGGACTATCAATCAAAAAGCAGATGAATTTAATGCTTTGCTTAAATTTTTCATCAAAAATAATTAAATTCAAGGAAAAAAAAATTGTAAGCTGAAGAAGAAGAAGAAGAAGAAGAAATGCCTTTATTGTCACATTCAGTTATACATAGAGCAAAACATCAGAGAGGTTGGACCACTGAATTTAACCTATCATGGATGAACCATAAGCAGAAGGGAGCTATGGAGCAGTTAGGGGTTCAGTGTCTTGCTCAACAACACTTCGACTGGTTAGGAGGAGCGCGGGAATCTAACCAGGAATATTCAGTTCCGAGGACAACCGCTCTAGCCCCCTGAGCCAAGCCACCCAATCTAGTCTTAACCAGAACAACACACATGATCTGAAGCAATTTAAATGTGGATGCTGTTTGCACATTCTGGCAGAAGATAACTGATGTAACTGGCATCTTTTACTTACTTTCTGCCAACTCCAGTGTGAATGTACTTATCTTCTCTATTTTAGAAAAAAAATATATGGTTTAAAAGATGCATTACTTAATCAGCCTTATGCTACAATTCAGTTAGTGTGCAGAAATGCATATTTTAAATATAAATCAAAACATCAAATATGCAATTCTGCAGCAATCTTTCCCAAACATTTTTTAACTAACATGGGGAATTTTCTACCATCAAACAGTTTGGCATGCAAAAAGAGCCTATTGTTTTCTTTGAAACAACAGATGAGAGAGACAGAAAATGAGTGCTCTGTGCACTTTTCTAAGGCAGGTGTGGGCAGACAGGATGCGGATAGGAAATGCAAGAGGATGGTCTATCTGTATTGTACAGCCTGTCCTCTGTAGCAAATGCAGTCATTAATGAGCTTTAGCCATGAAAAGTCTGCAGGGCTCAAAAAGCTATCCACTGTGCGCAGTACACCACCACATCCTGAATTCTCTGGAATGCTTGCAGGCCACACTGTCTTCAGGCTGACTTTGAGAACAAGTTATTATCAACAAAGGACCTCTGTACTTGTACGATAGCGATAGCCTTCAATGGCCATCAGTGCATAACTCAGTTGTCAATCTGAAACAACCTTATTTAACACTCAGTGAGGCACGCGGGGCAGATTACTTAAAGACAAACCCCGCTTCTTTTGAAATTTTGTGAGGGCTATAATTACAGCTTTAATTTCTATTTACTCATTGAGCTTAGCCGTCTCAACACAGACTCACAAAATAATGTGTTGCTATAGACTATGTACTTTTGGCTTTACATACCTGTTTGTATACACAAGATGTCTGCATCAGAAGTTCCATCACCATGTAGTTTAATAGTATCCTCACAATTTACATTGTGAACATATGTACATTTACTGAACGCTATAACATATTTTCACAGATTTGAGGTCAGAACATGCTTTACTTTCCATCCCATAAATATGTGCATATTCAATGCAAAACTGAAAGAAAATCTGTCAAAGCCTGATAACTGGTATTCTGTATTCATTTCTACTTTACAAAGGGACTTCTTCCAGCAACCACTTGCTCATTAACAAACTCAACATGTAAAGTTCTTGTATCCATGCAAAGAAAGAAAGAAAGAAAGAAATGTCTGCACAATTCATGATACATGCAGATGACACAGCCAAAAGATGATTAGCTTCAAAATAACACACTCTGCAGATAAATAACTGGTGAAGGAAGGACATAGGGGAGCCATAACAACAGATTCCTAAGGATCTGTCGCCTACTGTCAGGGGCAAACTGCATGTTTTCGATTAGGAGAAACGTACATTTAACAGTTTCATATTCCTTTTATCATGTCAATGCATACCCATACTAGGGATATGCTTCTCAGTAGGCATGCCACTTCAACAGTGAAGACTTAACGTGGACCATTTGTTGCTGGTTTCTCAATGGACGGTTGTTTACCAAACAAATGAGCAGTCTACAAAAACGATAAAGGCAAATAATATGTTATGCAGAGCTGCTATTCGTACCAACAACACAAGCGCCACGGCTTGCCAGAGTCAGGGATTAACAATAAACAGTGAAACAGCACGCTAGCTTGTTCTTGTGAAGTTTGTGCTTCGATGTTAAACTTAAATGCATTATAGGGCAGTCCACAATAATTAAAAAAAAAAAAAACAACAACATTCAGATCCCACTTACAAGTGCATGGTAAAATGACACTATCCTCTGCTCGCCCAGCTTCAGTTCGCAACTTAACAATAAACTATCAGGCAACAGCTAACAGTGAACGTTAGCTAGCCTTCGCTCTAACATGTTGCACTGCGGTTGAAAATTGTTCGCTTTGTTTTACCTTCTCATTTAGCAAGCATTCTACTTTTCGTTAAAGCATCAGAAAATCAGATGAACAAAAGATTTAAAATGTAAAACAAATGCTTGAAAAAGGCAGGTCCAAAAAGTTTGCAACTCCACTGTTGCAATTGCAATGACTGCACGAGTCACACAATTTGACAGGAAGTCGATTTGTACGGGATGCACTGGCGCACTAAGGCCGATTGCAGTGTCACGTTCAGCTCTGTATTTGGCAACTGCGAGGTCCTGATGGTGTAGTGTCTCTTCAACAAATTCGCATACCTGCTGGGTTTGTTACGGTCCGGAGGCTCCATAGTGGGGCAGTGGCTTCTTATTCCCGATCATGCATGAACTGAACCATGTCTTAGCAATATCGTGGAGACATTGCACCGTTGAAATGTTGCAACAAAGGTGGATATAAATCTATTTAAAACACTTTCAATCCGCCGGCACAGTCGACTCTCACTTGTGCATATGCCGTCGCCATCTTTCCAACGTTCATTGAGGAGGAGCGCCACAGTAGGCGATTGCATTATTACGGCAACTCGGATAGGCCACGCGACAAAGTACCATGGCATCGTGTGATTGCTTCAAATGAAGGATAAATAGAACTTGCGTGGAAATAATAAAATTATTAAACCCCTGACCATCTATTCTTTGCCTTGTTACCTGAAACGAGTTGTATATATTTACTATTTAAAATGGACGGAGTTCTTAAATCTTGTAAACTTGTTCCTTTCAGCTGCCCGCTTCAGGGGTCACTAAAACGAATCACCAACCCTTATCCAACCCTATTCTCTTGCTTTCTCTTCTCTTACACCAACTCACTTTGTGTCCTCTTTCAGTCCATCCTTAAATCTCCTCTTTGGTCTTCCTCAAGGCCTCCTGCTGGGCAGTTCCAACCTCACATTCTACTTTGGCTCCTCTCATACACATGTGTTTGTGTATGAGAGGTGTAAGACATCTGTCTTGTTGTCACTGACTTTCATTTCTCTTTTTTCCAGAGTTTATATATGGTTTTGTACAATTATTTCACATCTTGATAGATTCTTTTCATGTTTTAGTTGATACGGTATGACACATTTACACCATCCTATGTATGATTATAAGAAGAATCCCATCCACATATCCGGAGATATGATCAATAGGGTAAAACAAAAAAATGCCTTCTCATAAAATTTCTCATTGTTTTTCTCTAAAAACCGCTCTGATAAAGAACATAACTCTTTTCTCTATCCTCTCAAACCTGTTTGCATGCATTTCTTCACCTCTTTTCCACACTCACTGTTACTCTGGACTGTTGACTCTCAGTACTTAAAATACTCCACCTTCTTTATCTCTACTCCTACTAGCTACAGTGAAACAACTGAAGCCTAATTGTTCTACTTGGATCCCTCTCATTCACACAAAAATTTTCTGTCTTGCTGCAGCTAACCATTCCTCTCTTTTCAGATACCGCCACTTGTTTAGATTTTCCTCCATCTGTTCCCTGCTCTCCCTACAGATCACAGTTTCATCTGCTAACATCATAGTACATGGTGATTACTCTCTAACCTCATCTGTCAGCCTGTCCATCACCACAGAAAACAAGAAGGGACTCAGAGCTAATCCCTGATCCAGTCCCACCTCCTCCTTGAACTTCTCTGTTACACCTACGGCACACCTTACCACTGCATTACAGCTCTCATACATGTCCTGCACCACTCCAACATACTTCTCTGCCACTCCAGACTTCCTCATATAATATCGCAGTTTTTCAGCACCGACATGTGCTTTTTCTAGGTCTACAAAGGCACGTGCAGCTCCCTCTGACCTTCTCTATCAACATTCTCAATGAAAATACTGCATCTATAGTTCCCTTTCTTGGCATGAAACCATATTCCTGCTCAGAAATTCCCACCTCTGCCCTCAGTCTAGTTACCACAAATCTACACATCTCCCTTGTTCTTAAAAATCATTGCAAGCACAGGCTTCACCTCAGGCTTCCTTTCATCCTCTAAGATCTTGTTAAATAAATCTAGTCTGAAACTCTACAGTCAATTCTCTTTGACACTTCCATAACTTCATAGATATACCATCAGGACCAACTCCTTCCTCCTTGCTTAACTTTCCTCCCTCTTCATCATCTTCAATTCCTTCCTCACTTCACCTTTGCCAATCTCTGCTACTTCTTGGTCCACAAGAGTCACCTGTTCAACTCTTTGTCCTCTCTCATTTTCCTAATTAACTAACTCTTTAAAATAGTCTTTCTATCTTCCCATCACAGTTCTGGTACCTGTCAATACATTCCCCTCCCTGTCCCTAATCACCAGGATCTGCTGCACGTCCTTCCTCTCTCTATCTTTCTGTTTCACCAACATGTATAAATCATTCTCTCCCTCCCTACTGTGCAACATATCATACAGATCATCATATACCCTTTGTTTGGCCTTTGCCACCAAAACCTTTACCTAATGCTGCATCTCCCTGCAATCCTGTCTGGTCTCCTCAGTCCCATCAGTGTCCCACCTCTTCTTAGCTCACTTCTTTCTCTTTATACACTCCTGCACTTCGTAATCCCAACACCATTGCTCCTTATCTTCTTTCTTTCCAAATGACACACCAAGTACTCTCCTACATTTCTACCCGGTCACATTAGTTGATCAAGCAGACACTTTTTACCCCTTGAAAGCCACACAACACTCTTCCTTTTTCAGCTTCCACCACTCCATTCTGTCATCTTCCTATGCTGTCTGGCTACACTCATACCGCTTCTTGTAGGTCACTGATCTCCTTCAGATTATATAATCTATGTAAGATGTAGTCCACCTGTGTGCTCCTACCTCAACTCATATGTTACCCTATGTTCCAGTCTCTTCTGGAAGAAAGTATTCGCTCACGTAATTTCCATCTTTTTTGCTAAGTCTACCACCATCTGTCCATCTGAATTCCAATCCTGGATACCAAACCTGCCCATCACTTCTTCACCACCTCTGTTGTCTGCAATAACATGTCCATTGAAGTCTGCACCAATTACCACTGTCTCACCTCTGGGGATACTCTGCATCACATCATCTAACTCACTCCAGAATTTTCCCATCACTTCTATCTCTATCTCTATTTCACTTCCAAAGCATTGCTAACAAACTCCTGCTTCTAGATAACTCCTACTACATGTCTCTTTTCCCATCAATACCATGACAGAACAACTTCAATTCTGATCAGAAGCTTCTAGCCAAGCTACCTTTCCACCTGGTCTTCTGGACACACAGTATACCCACCTTTGTTGTCATAGTCCCAGCATTCAAACTCGCTACTCTCAGTCCAAGACTCTTGCCATTCCTCTTTCCCTGCTGCCTATGGACCCACCTTCCTCCTCTCCCTCTCACATTATTTGTCTGGCGTGTTTACATCGGATGGCCTTCCAAGCACTTGTAATCCCCTACCCCCTTTCATTCCCAAAGAGACTTGCCTTTTCTCACTATGTACGTACCTAACTTAAATTGTATATATTTCCTAAGCCAAAATTGTGTTTTTTTGTTGCTAAGTTAAAGTTTCTGTTCTTATAATGCATAACTCTTATCTTAAATTTCCTTCTGTCAGGTTCTATCAGGTTCTGTCATACCATGTCAAATTCCTGTGTACCTTGTACTTTTGGAAATTAAAGAGATTCTGATTCAGATTCTGATACTGACTCTGATTGATGGACCTGAGTGTGCCACTAACATAAAAATTACTCTGCTGGAGCAAAAATTACCCCACTGTGAAAACTTCACAGCCCCCCAACATTCCAGACCCCCCTAAAAGCACTGATAAGGTTTTTTGTGTGGTAATCTGATGAATGACTTTAATTCTCGTTATGGCAGTTTCAAAACCATTTCATCTGAACTAAGGGAGCTCAAAAATAAGACCTTCCTTTGGAAAATCATATTCGTAGTATTTTGTTTTATTGCATTTAATGCCCCCAAATTATTCTAATCAATCATATTGGCTCTTTCCAAGAGATCACATACCCAGAGCTTTTACAGATTTGATCTTCCCTACTAACTACCAAGAAGATAAAGGTCATGTCCAGTGGCGAGTCAGAGCTGGGTGATATCTGGTCACTGCTCAGGATGCACCCGATCAGAGTGGTCTGCTCCATTTGATGCCAATTTGCTTTGTCGCCTGTATTTTGCATTCTATGTATTGTGCATTCCTTTCCTTGGTGTGTACTCTTTGTATGCACATGTCTATATGATGTCCTAGAGTATCAAGAAATGTGCCTGCAAATAAAATACATCATTATTATTATTAAAACAGAACCATAAAGATGAGAGCATGTTCCACACTGACTCAAGATGATTTCACAAAACTGCTCAACTGCACATACTGGGAACAAATGCAACGAGAAATAGTATTGAAACAAAAACGTTTTGACCAAAAGATTAACAATCCTATTGTAATTAAATGCGAATGCAAAAAATGCAACTGCTTTGGTCCGAGATGCAAAGGCCAGACAAGAAAGTGGAAATGGGTGCGGACATTTGAGAATGGCTTAAGCAGACATCGAAACTATGGTACCTGGAGAGAACGATGGGAAGTGAGAGATCGACAGATATAGAGAGAAAGATAAAAATGCACAGAGAGAGTGAGCGAGAGAGAGAGAACGAGAACCTTTACGTCACACGGCCTTTGTCGCTGCCACCTATGGTCGCCACATCACTTCGCTACTTCACGGAACAGTTGCGGCTCGGAAATGTTATATCTGCACCTTTGCGAGTCTCTCTACTTTTACTACCTTTAATTACCCTTAAAATTGTCATTCTTATCATTACACTAATATCATGTAAGGCAAATTATTTAAGAATTACCTATATAGCATGCATATTGAATACAGCATCTAGTATAAACACGAGATAACTGTTAAATACGATGGCACGTAAATCCATCGACTTCCAGTTTTCGTAGAGGAAGGCGAACTATCATCATTTGAGCCTTTTGTTGTAGGACCCTCCCCGCGGTATTTATTTAAACCAATAATATAGCTCATGAGGCGTTTTAATTAATAGTCAAGGACCATTAGATTTATATCGACTTAAAACAACGAGGCAGTTGTAGTACCACTTGAGAATGCTTCAGTCACTAGCCAGCAATTCGTGCGTGCGGCTGATTCAGAGTCACAAATCGACATGGTATTTCGTGTCTCTGGTAGTGGGGTATCTGCTCTATCTAGTATTCGGTGCTGTTGTATTTTCGTCGGTCGAACTACCTTGTGAAGACCTTCTACGCCAGGACCTGAGGGCCATGAAAAAACAGTTCCTTCAGGAAAATGAGTGTCTATCCGAAGAGCGTCTGGAGCGGTTTCTAAAGAAAGCCCTTGATGCTAGTAATTATGGGGTTTCCATCCTGAATAACGCCTCTGCGAACTGGAACTGGGACTTCACCTCCGCACTGTTCTTTGCTAGCACGGTGCTCTCCACCACAGGTAAGAGATGTTAACGGCTCTTCCTTGAGCTGTAGATAATGTAGGGCGATCTGTTGTGCAGACTGTTTCAATGTTGCTGAATGTTTACACTCGCTTTTCTTCCTTTTTTCTGTGTACATTTAAATACTCTATTAAATTGTACCGGAGGTCCCCTAGGCCAATCTAAGCAGGGAACGTGATACAATAATTGTGTTGGTATCTGTCACGATGATCAGTTTGATCAATTTGCCAATCAGTAATCGGCCATGTCAAATGTTACCATAGAGACGGATCAAGTTTAGTGTCTAGTTTAGTTTAGAGTGTCTGCTGTCTGCCTTGACGTGATAAGGTAATGGATTGTTTCAAAAAAGGTTTACATCTGGTAGGTTAACACTGATGCCTCAGTGTGTATTTTTATGGAATCAATTTCAGCATTGTAATGGAGCGCAATACACAGTTTCAGACCCTAAACCTGTGGCAAATTAAAAAAAGAAGGGGGGTTGGGGGGGACTAAGTGTTTCATTATCGCCTGAAAGCATGCGGTTTCTTGTTTGCCGTTTTGCCGATCAACGGTTTTGCCATCAAAGCATTCAAAGTCAAGCGTGACTTTGAAGCCCAGTCATAAAATCAAGTTATTAACGAATACGCAACATACTGTATTTAATATCAGTGACGGGGTTACACAGAGATTACCTTTCGTCTCAGTCAAAATCATCTTTGTTGCCCGTGGCAAAGAATAATGGTCAATTAGATTTCAGCAGATACTGTTGAAGCAAACATTTATTTGTACTCAATAAGTAGAGGGATGGGTGTGTGTGACAAGGTGCTCAGCACAGATGTTGCAATTTTTGTTATCTATTATTGCTCAATAGAATATGACTTGTAGATTGCTGTTAGACTAGAACTTTCGTGCATCTGCATGGGAGCAGTAATCTTTGTGGTTTCATCAAAAGAGCACGTACATTCTACAGCTGCTTGCTGTGCTCGTGTTGTCTCAACAGCACTGTGTTTCAAGCTAAACAGCACACTACCAGGGATTGAGATCATAAAGACTTCTAATGGTCGGTTTTGTGTAATACCCCGAAATTTTATGAATTTGTATTAGTACTAAACATTCTTGTCCTTCGTAATTCCTTTTCTATTACTTTTCATAACAGCAATCAACTATAGCGTTGAAACATAAAACCAGGCACCATGATGGTACTCCCTTAAGTTTTATTTTCACTGGGCAAAAAAAGCACAGGTTCTTTTCGTGAGTTATGATGTAGTTGAAGACATATTACCAGCAAATGCAATTTTCTAATTTGTACATTCTTGTTAAAGTGCTACGGTATTTTTGACAGCCTTGTTAGGGCCATTTGTCTGGAACATATGAGGTTTTGATAGCAATACGCTTTCTTTTGAAATTGATGTAACATAAATAATGTTCTAAACATGTTCCACTGAAAGTTTTTTGTTTGTTTGTTTTTTAGTTTGTATTTTCCTTCTCAGTTGATGCATCTTTTTAAAACTTTATTTCTCCTGTCAATAAGCACATATGTCTCACAGATGGTGTCTTAGAACAATTAGCTGCACTGTTTGTTGCATATAAAATGTTGCCAGTGACAGCTGGTTATTTTTATGCACTGCTAATATTTATATCTAGGTTGTTTTTTGATTCTTTGATGTGAGACCTGATTTTTTTTCAATATAACAAAGCACTTCATGAAATTATACTGAAATTCTCATGGGATTAAAACAATAATGAGAAAAAAGAAATGTCGTGTTTGGAATAGAAATATCATCAGATGTGTGTTTGTGTTTTCCTGCAGGGTATGGACATACAGCACCTCTCTCGGACGGTGGCAAGGCCTTCTGCATCATCTACTCTGTGATTGGCATTCCCTTCACTCTCCTTTTCCTTACAGCTGTGGTGCAAAGGATCATGTTGTACAGCACACGCAGGCCAATTATGTACATTCATACACACTGGGGCCTATCCAAGCCTTTAGTGTCTATACTTCATGCAATTCTTCTTGCTGCACTGGCCGTCACATGCTTCTTCCTCATCCCTGCTGCAATCTTCTCAGCGCTCGAGGAGAACTGGAACTTCCTGGAGTCTTTCTACTTTTGCTTTATTTCTCTCAGCACCATTGGCCTTGGAGATTATGTACCGGGAGAGGCCGTTAATCAGCAGTTCAGGGAGCTGTACAAAGTGGGCATCACAGGTTAGTGATTACTGTTGGAGTTATTTTGTATTAAAAACCTAATCAGACAATTTCTTTTATATATTGTGTCAGTATTAGTTCAAATTAAGACTGCTGATCAATATTAACCCAAAGTGAATAACCAGTGAAGCTGGTTGATACAGTCTATTAAACAGTATAACACTTTGAAAGTACTGTAATTCTTGTATAGCATTTTAATACAGCTCAACTGTCAGCCAATATAACAATATCCAGTTTTTATATTTGTCATATCTTTGCTAGAGGTCTAATGTAAGGTCTGTCTCAATTGGTAGTGCATGATGCAATTAATATGATTTTAGTCTCGCAGTTGTGGTCAGGACTAATCGCAAATGAGTTGATTTGTGCCACAGCAGGGATATTATCAATGGCAAAGCATATTTAAGTACTCAATTGCTTCCAGTTTCAAGCACACAGACAGATCTATCTATCTATCTATCTATCTATCTATCTATCTATCTATCTATCTATCTATCTATCTATCTATCTATCTATCTATCTATCTATCTATCTATCTATCTATCTATCTATCTATCTATCTATCTATCTATCTATCTATCTATCTATCTATTAATCCATCCATCCATCCATCCATCCATCCATCCATCTATCTACCTACCTATCTACCTATCTATCTATCTATCTAATGTTGAAATGTTGAAACAGTTCTAAACAGTGTCTGAAAATATTACCTCTCCTTCATCAGAGCATTCACTCAAGTACAGTACTTGCTTTTTGTTATTGAAAACATGGTTAGCTCTTCACTGCCCTCTTGTGTCAGTCTGCATAACAATAGCCTTCTGCAAAAAAAAAAGGAATGGACTTGTATTACAGGTGGTTTTTGAAATTATTTCCAGATTGCATATAAAATCATGTTACCCATTGCATTTTTAAAGTTATGTTTCTCTGCACTCCAAATATTTCTAATGCTTTCCTCACTTTTGTGTTTATCTTACCAGTCTACCTTATTCTCGGCCTGATAGTCATGCTGGTTGTGTTGGAGACCTTCTGTGAGCTGCAGCAACTGAAGCAGTTGAGGAAGATGTTCTACCTAAAGAAGGAGAAGCCACAGGACCGCTTGGCCATTTTGGAGCATGATCACCTGAACTTCAGTAATATGGCTACCAGGGACAGTGAGGACAAAACACAAATGTTTGTGAGTGTGCCAAGTCTGTCCTCTCCCAATGATGACCCAATATGCCAATAATTGAAACAGAGCAGAGATATTGAAGGATTAATACACTGAATTACACCTGAACAATGGCAACCAAATGAAATGAGTTGATCATAAGCTGTAGGTATCTTGTTGAGCTCATCACTGCAAATACATTTGTTGGTTGAGGCAGTTCATGTCAAAAATAATAATTATCTTTCAGCATAATCTACAATAATGAAAATATACTACCGAGGTTAAAGTGCATTAAAATGATGAATAATTTATGTTTCATTACAGGCTATAAAGGCATGATCATGGATAAAAGAATGCTTCTTGCTATATTTATGACTCATGATGCTCAGTTCCTTCATGAGCTTTGTGTTATTTAAAAGCATGTGCAGGAATATTTTTAGAAAGTAATCCATCTTTTGAAGTTGCTGAAACATAAGGATTTTTTTTGTTGTGTTCAAGAAAACACCACATAAATATTCTATTAAATTTATATATACCTGACAGCAATAGTATATGAGGTTTGCTTTATCAATTAGATGTCTTGAAATATACAATATTGTTCCATCACTTATTTCAACATCACTGTTTCCAATGTTTGAATGATATAGAACCGCAAACGGTCAACTATGATAAGCAAATAGTGTGTTAACGTTTTATTTATGACTCATTTATGACATACTTAATGATACTTAAAAGACTGGTTGGTTGTGTTTGCCTTGTAATATACAATCATTCTTGAAACATTCTTTTCAATTTTATTTGATTTATTTGCCACTGTTGACATTAGAAAAGGTATATACTGGAAAAGGTGTCACGGCATTATGGTTGTAAAATGTTGTCATCAGTGTTTTATAGAGGATTTGAGGGAATAGGCATAGAATTAAGTTTCAAAAAGTACAGAGTGTGGTTGAGGACGGAGGACTCACAGGGAGAATAGCAGATCAGCCCATTGGAGACACCCTTTTTTCCCATGTCATTCCTCTGTAAAGGAATACTTTTGTCAACAAAAATGCTTTTTTCTATGACAGTACTGCAGGATGTCATTGTGAAAGTGGCTTATGCCTTATTGGTTCTCTGTTTTTTCTGAATAATCCATATTTTTCTTTTAAGTATACTGGGTGTGGATTGTGACATTTCATCATTAGGGAATATGCTCGTCTGTTGTTATTTATATAAATTCCATTCACTGTCTTAGAGTTGTCCATGTGTTGATGAGCACTATGTTTACTGATTTGTCTGAATGGCCTAATGTGTGCAAAACTGTGATAAGGGAAGTGAGGTTAACCTGACTTAAAAAAGGGAACAACAAATTGCTGGCCTGTACATTTCACTGTCAACGATCAGTGCTCAATTTGCACAGAAACAGTAACTAGCAAGAAGCACAAAGAGAACTGCTGGTTTGGATCTCTGCAGGAGAAAAAGGATAATGGTTTATAAGATCTAATCTTAGTGAAAACATGATATTTTAATGAAATAAATGTCCTTTTAATTGTGGATGATCTCTAAAGGTTTCTTAATTGACCTTATATTTCTTAATGTAGATATTGTATATTTTCAAATGACATGATTAAGGTTTAAAACATTTCAAAAGTAAATGTGCAGTCAAACTGTCATAATACAGAGACTTGAAACAAACAATTGTAATACAGATGGAATTTAGCTAAACAATCCACCTGATAATCTGCTGTGCAAGACAGATTCTAAGTCCGTGTATTAACACTTGAAAGTTTTTATGGAAAAGCACTCATGTATTTTTCAACGAAGAAAAAAAGAATGTATATATGTTTCTAGCCTATGGGGTAATGTGCTGACAGAAATAATGGGTTTTAGTGCCATTATCCATCCTCCAATGCTCCCATGACATGTAAATGGGTATTTGCAATGTTTGGTATGTTAACAAAGACAAGGCGGGGTAACACTTTACATAATGAAGTTTGTAACACATTTGGTACCAGTTTAGACCATCCTAAAAGGCCTTATAAGATGCTTGCTAACATCCCTCTTTCTAACTGTTAATGATGTTCTCATAAACGCATAAAGAATATACTTACATTGCAATATAAGAAATCAATGAAAATATTATGATCTTCATAATTTCATAGACTGTTCAAAAAATTAACAGTTAGTAATAAACTACAACTTCATGATTTTTTTTAACAGCAGTCTTTAAGTCCAAAAGACCTGGTATATCATTATTTGAAATTTTGACCACTTAATTTGTTGCTATATGATAAAAGTAAATGTTTTGCTGCTAATTAACACTGTTTGCATTAGTATTTTTGCAGATATCAATTCTAAAATGAATAACCTCAGTGAAGTTCGCTAAATCCTCTTTGAGGCTCTTATTGACGGTCAACTATTGTTGAATCAGTTTTTACATATAAATGATGACTGTCTTTAAAGCCTTATTAGCGCCTCAATGCAATTTTCTAACGCGTATAACAAGGACATCAGTACAAACTTTTCCTCATGTTGTCACTGGGACATGGATTTTTGTCAGTATGTAGCGACAGTTCTGGCCTCATTTCTCATAATTGTCCCATTGTCACATCAGATTGTCACATAAGACACAGTCAAAGCCTTTTATGAAGTCCTGAATGTAATGTTTTAATGCTGTTAGAGATTTGATTTAAGGCCTAACCAGATGATGCTGAGTTTAAAGGTGTCATGTTTTTAACATTATGTACATTTTTACAAGCTAGCAATTGCTATGTCACGATATTATTTATTACAGTTTTAGATTTCATTGGAAGTTTTTTCATCTTCCTCACCAATCTGGGCCCAATGTAAACTGTGAAGCTTTGAACTGTTTTTATTTCCTGTTAGACTTGGGACCTTTTTCAGGTTGGGTTTTTTCTGTGAAATGTAAGATAGTTCACTGGTGAATGTAAAGCTTGTGACCTTACATTATCTTCACTGATGACAGTGTTTGTTATCATTCACTTGTGATGAGATGTCATGAGGTACTTCTTATTTCAGGGAGTAAATATTGTGTCATGGATTACAAATGGAAACAATTATTTATTGATGCTGACAAAAATTCTGCTGTTGGAAAAACAGTAAATGACAATTTCTGTCCATGTCTTTTCAGTTATTCCGATGCATATAGTAATATGCACATTTGCGTATTTGGGTGTAACTGTTGTTAAAAATTCTATGTGATATTCATTTTAATGCGAGAAACCAGTTCATCAACTGTATAATATGAGTGTCTTAAATAAAGTATTGGTTGTAAAACTTCTTCGATCACAAAAGTGTGTTTCTTGACTATTCAGAAGTCTGAATTTACTGATGCCGTATTCCAAAATTATTGACACATCATCCAAATGCAATAAAAAGATTGATCTAAATATAATCTGTTGGTGTTATTGTTTTCGGGATTTGTTATGAAGGGGTCTTGGGTAGCTTTGAAAGATTCAAATATTTTGCACTTGAATACTTAATACTTGATTACCCAACTATTAATATGCAGTGACTGTTCAGTGCTTATGTCCAATGCAAAGCAAAACCACTAAAGACATGCTCACAAATAATGGCACAAAGAGGGGCTTAAAAGTCTTGGTTTGCACTTCATACAAATCCAATCTGCACTTCGTCAGAGATTTTTTTTTCAAACTGGCTACAACAATAACTGATTACAACCCGTAATTTTGAGCATAGGTTCTGACTGTTACACTAAAACAACCAACATCGATAACGATGTTTATATATTCTCAGCAGTCACAGATCACATGCTTTCTACAGGTAGATCTGTCATCTAACAAATTCTGAAGAAAGAATATAGACACTCATACCCTATGTGGTCTTGCATTTAAGTATAAACTCAATACAAAGACAGGAAAACATCAAGAAGAATATGCTTACAATTACAATTATGATCCACAATGTAATATTTAGGGTAGTAGATGGAAATTAGGTGCAAATATTGTGTGTCAGTCCTAAATGTGAATATGAATATAGCTGAACAAAGAAACAAGTCAACTAAACAGCAACTGACCAGTGTCTGTGGGTGGTCATGTTAAAGATTTTTCTGTCACCTGCTGTATTTAATAGGACTTAAGGCGGTACCATTGGCATGTTTCTAAATTTGGAACCTGAAACTGCTATGATCTTGCTTATCTTGCTGATCATGTAGAGAAAAGGAGAGGAAAAATTAAGATATTCGATATTCATATGCAAGATCTATTTGATTTTCATATGTGCTTCTGCAGTGAAATTTAAATGCATTTAAATGAATATTTGTTTTGTAATTTCTGGAAAACAACATTTTTTTCAACAGTGGCACAAAGCCAGCAAAGTGACCTACAATTTATGACAATGCATACTGTAATGGCTTGCTCTTCTACTTTTTTTCACTTTGTGATCACACACAGACCCATGCATGTTCAACTGTCAGCAGATTCAACGAAGCTGAAAATCAGGGTGTACTGGGGCAGAACAGGAATATTCCCTCAAGGCAAAGCTCTACACAGTGGACTGAAATGTACCAGCAGCTTTTTGTCATTAATATTGCCGTTTGATCTTCTTCCTTTCATATGCATGAAAGTAACTACCTGAGCTGAGCTGTCATGATAAAAAAGAATACAGGCTTATATATATGTTCTGCAATCAGAATAATAGAATCTGTGTTTGTGAAAAAGCAACTGCACTGAACATTTGTCTGTTGGAGCTTAAATGCCGCTCTGTGTAAATAATGTTATAATGATCTGGTTCAGAGTGCTTTGCATGGATCATATACACATTTAACAAAAGCCAAAAAGACAAAGAGGTAAAGACACGAAAGGTACACCAAGGAACACAATTTGTACAACTATATTTCATCAGCAAAATTTTATCTCAATTTTTTATACGCTATTGGTTCCGATATGGTCTCAGAGTCATCCTGGACAAAATTGTGGATTTACTACCCGACAGCAACATTTTCTGATGGTAGCGCAACTCTATTTATATCCTGTCACACACACACTGGGACTATGGAAATGCAGGAGGCCTCAAGCACAAAAATTTCCCAGTGCATACTCAAACTGCTCTCGTTTTGTGCTGCAAGCATGATGCTGTAATATTCTGCTGCAAAGTGAGCTTTCATTAATGTGACTTGAATTAAATAACATACATTTGGGAATTTACATCAGGTGTGTTATGCACATCCAACATTCTGGCATTAGGCTGGAGATTGTATATGTATAATGGGATATACTGTATACACTATCTATTACAAGCAGAACTTCCATGCTGCTCCAGTCAACATGGTCGTATAAAATAAGACAAAGAAATAGGGCCAGGAGGGGAATGGGGAGATGGGAGGGCACTGAATGGTAATTGGGTGTTTCAACTACAGCATAGAATCTTTCCTCAACAAGCCTGTTCTTATATTCCCCTCCCTGTAGTGTACGACAACATCAGGACTGACATTTAATCCTTATTACTTCATACTTATGTAAATGGAGATTACAATAAATCTGGTGGATGACAACAAAAGTAACACAAATTGAAGGGTACTTCCCTTCAAACTAAACTAAACAGGGTTTCTGGTTGTAATACCACAAATCCCAGTTAAGAATAATTCACCCTTCAGAAATCAACCATGGTGAGCCTTGTTTGTCTTTGTTATTCCATTATGGGTGATGTGCAGACTAATAAGCTGAGCTTATGAAATTAAGATTTCCATTAACATAAAAATCAAAATATATTTTTTCAAATGCAGTTGATTGTATTTAAATATATTAAACAGCTGTACATATATATATATATATATATATATATATATATATATATATATATATATATATATATATATATTTAACAAAAAACATGATCACAATTGCAACAATCTTATCCTCTTCCTGTCTTCTTACCTTGTAATTAAGCAAAAATTGAGCCTGAAGATGTTAGAAACAAGCAATCCCTCGTCCTGTGGAGCAAATGACAGATAACCTTAAGAGACACTGGGGACCTTGACCAAATACATCATTTTGAAATGTCCCCACTGCGAGATGTATAAAGGCACGTTCTATTTTATTTTATTCTGTTCTATTGTATTCTATTCTATTCTATCTCCCAAATTGGAAAACAAACTGAAAAGCAGACATTTATGAAAATGCAAAGCAGCTCCAGGACAAAACAAAAATAAGAATGACGTGTCCACGTCACTTGGTCCACTACCAAGTGACACATTACACATTATTGTATATCTATAAAGCAAGACATAGCTCTTTACGACATCAAATCTCAGCATATGTTCTCCATGCATTCTTAACATTAAAAAAATGCCCGTCATTTAGTGAATAATAAGCAACAGATTGCACATTTTCTATGAGTTGATGATGAGAAATATTGTACACACATTGTCTGTCGAATATTGTATCATATTCAATCAATTTCAGTGGTGTTTTAAGATAAATAGCGTCACAGAAAATAAAAGACTGCATGGATCCTCTTCTTAGGCTTTCATCATATATTTTTAACTTGTTTTCATTTGACAGTAAAACTAAAAAGAGAATATCTAAGAATGGAAATGAGGCCAGTCAAGGCCAGCTTGTAAAGAAGAGAGAAGATGCCCTTCCTTCTTGCAGAAGCTGTTCTTCAGGCAGCTAACTGGTTCATGATGTTGACACATGCAAGCATCCATAGAGATTCTGCTGGCTACTTTCCAGCTGTGTCTGTCAACATATAAACAATTGCAACAGAATGACAAATATACCCTCCAGAAATCACAATGGCTCCTGGGACAACAGGGTGCTGTATCCATAAAGGTTAACCTCCATTTTCTATGAAATAACATTGCAGTAGGTAAATTCTTCTGTAGTAACAGAGCAATGCCTGTATATGAATTATGTGACCACTTACTTTTATATATTGCATACATAGGTCACAATATAAAAACAACCACAGGAATGAATCACATAGTTATGTATATTATGTTTTTATCGGCTCAGAGTTTCAACTCTCGCACTACCTCAGCAAATCAGCAGAGGCTTGGGACACTGTTTCCAGGCTGAGAGCTGTGTTAAATATTGATAGTGAGAAGAGCAAGCGCTTACTTTAAAAATCATGAAACTTGGTACAACAGGAGAAGAGTGATCGTGGAAGTTATAGCTACAGTTAATCAATTTTTGATTCCTGACAAAGCTGTGATGTAATTTACTTTATATGTTTACAGGACAAATATAAAGCATTGGGAATAAAATCATGAGTATGAAATCTTGACGTTGAAGTATGGCAAATTTATACATTGATGACATGTACCACAGTTAAGCTGGAACACTTATTTAAAACCCAACAATACCCATCAGAATATCCTGGGACAACCACTGATTCAAGAGAAGCCATAAAAGTATGTGAAACATTACTTTTTTGTTTTATCTCCCTATTTCAATTAAATTTCTACTAATGCAATAAAGAAACCGTGCGCTTATAACTGAACATTTTTTGAAAGAAAGTATTAAAAAATCACACTGAATAAATGACAGCTGATATCAATAAGAAATTATGCATCATCATAAGATATCTCTTTACACCAGCCACCCCTGACAAAATATCAGTGTCAGGAATAATAGTTATTGCAAAGGTTCATCAATAAACAGGGCACTCTTATTATGGTGAGGTAGGTGTGCACCAGTTGTTACATATCTCTGTACTTCGATAACACAACGATCTCAAAGACTGTCCAACAGCAATATTTCCAATGGAAATTTACAGTATTTAAAACACACAAACACATGATTATAATGTTAAACAGACATTTGAGATATGTGATAGTCTAAAAAGAAATCTATTTAGCAATTTATGTGGTGCATATGAAAAGCACAGATGTGTTATCCAAAGATGAAGAAAAGATGCCTAAACTATTGAGTAATACTTTGCTGTTACTGACAAATCAAATTTACTACTGGGAATTCTGTGCAACACAACTACTTTCTTTTCCATGAACTCATCATTATCCCACAAAACATTATTTGGATCTATCTCTTCTGTCTGAATCTTTATTTGGATTACTGATGCTGCGTACATGTAATATTTCTTGGCCCTCAGCTTTGACGCTCAGTTCCTCTTTAATCCATGTATAGAAATAAGTACAATGGCCTATGGATGAATTACCAATTACATCCCTATTAGATGTCTGCTGTAGATGAGGATGGTGCTCTTGATGCCAATGAGATTGTTGACATCAAGAATATTTTATTTACATATTATGCATTTACATCATATTAACATCAAGTTTACAATGCCTACTTTCCTTTGATAAGCTGCCTGTAAGGAAAGGTGTATTTTTGGCACAGCAGAAGGACAAACAATTGATCTGACTTTGACCGACTTGCACAATGACCGTATTCCTGTGAGACTATGAATGGGCTGTGCTGACCTGCGTCTCAATGACTGGACCCGTTTTTTTTGCTTTTGCAACCAGAGGTTCCTCTCCACTATCACAAAGTGATACAAAATCTTTCCTTAAAAAACAGTCAGCAGTGCACTTATGCTTTCCTCTCAGCTGTCAGGAGCGTCCAGAATGTTGATGCAATGCAGCAGCTGCAGACCTGTGGCCTTGGCCACTATTCGAATCACCTCAAGACATAATAAATGGAAATGATTGTTACTGAAGACAATAAAGGCTAGAAATAATTAATCTAAACATAGACATATATATGCCAATCTATATAACAGATGAATTTCCAACTTGGTAATGAAAAGTATGAAAAATCAAACTGACAATTCTTGTCTTATGCTTTTGCTTACAGGGTAAGATTTTACATATTAAGGTTCCATAACTGGGAGTTTAACTCTTTCTGGATAGTATCAAAATCCATCCATCCATCGTCTGCCGCTTATCCTGCACTCAGGATCGCAGGAATGGTGGAGCCTATCCCAGCTGTTAGTGGGCAAGAGACGGTGTACATCCTGGACTGGTCATTAGTCAATCGCAGGGCCACATACACAGACAAACAACATTCACTCAGTTTTTCTCAATTGTTTTGAATTAACCTTATATCTACCCAATAAATTTCACTGAGTCTACTGGATTCAAATTTTTGTAGAAAAATCTGATAGACACGAATTTTTATCTGCTCAATAATAAAGAAGCACTGAGTATAAGCTTCATTTCATCTTAGACATTAAAATGTGTTCTGTGAAACTTGGATTTCAGATCCATTCAGCGAAAAAGAACAATACTGTTGTATTGTTAATTAAAGCAGAAAAGCAAGAAAACCTGCAAGAAAACAACCTTTCCGTCTGTCTCTTTAAATAATTAAACTGGGATTTGACAATAAAAAAGAGCTGTGAAGGATTCAATGACAGAGATGTTTTATAATTCAAAGAGGGAAATTGGATTGAAAAAAGAACATATTTTCTTGCTGTTTAACAGGTGATGATATTATCAAGGCGCTGAGGACATTTTAGTTTTCCCTGCACCACATTGGTGCCAACATTATACCTGATGGATACGTTGACAAAAAACACCTTCATCCCACCGGCAACAAACATTATGGATAGATATTCAGTTTTGAGCAGCAGAGATTAGATAAGCCAATCTAAACATAACATTTGAAGGAAATAGCCTGTTTTATGTCACCGGTTTGACTAATACAGAACAGCATCTGTTCTGTTTTTTGGACTGTTATGGATTATTTGAAGCATTATTGTTAGTTGCTTATTAGAAGCATTATCATATCAGACACTGCAGAGTGCTGAGCAAGGTGCAGACTGCCAAAGGTCTTTGTGCTGTGTCTAACTGAGATATCAACCCCATTTCTATGAGTTTGGGTTGGCAATTGGGTCCAGCAAAAAGTGAAACTGCAAAATGCTCAAATGAGAAAAACCCACCCTACTTCATGGCATGTGGGAATGCCCAGAAGCCTTGAAAGAATTACATAACATGGGGACTAATTTAACAACTAGAGTCTATTTCAACCAATCATATGCGGTTCTACGCTGATTTCTTGGTAAAGATTACTGTTTCAGGAGGACTGAATGTGCTTAATCACAATACCTGCCACTGAGATTTTCTGCATCTCAGATCTAATTGTCCCCTGACGGTGAAGTTTACAGTACATCCGGCAGAGGACGCTGTTGCGGATTTGCACCGTCCCCTCCCCTTCCCCAGCTGGGCGCGCTCTCCACTATTGAAGCGGTGTGTACCGAAGTGGTCAGGCATATGTTTGGAGTTGAGAAGGGCGACAGGACGATGTTTCCTTTCCCCATTCGCCTGGATGATGCTCTAGATTCACAGTAGCAGCCCCCGTGTAGTGGCCGCGAGGATGTACGGGGATAGAGAGGGCACCGTATGGGACCGTGTCGGGCGCCCCCACCGAGACTGTATGTGCTACCTCGGACCTCCTAGCACTCTGATGCCGACGTAAGATGTTTCAACTTTTTCGGTCTAACGTAAAAAGGCCTCTAACTACATGCACTTGTTGCGTTCTGTTGAATAGATGCGGCGGCAAAGTTGGGTTTTTGATGGCGAAGTGAAAACTAAATGGACGAGGAGTTTAATTGTTGACTTTGCGGAGTTTGATGCCATAATCCATCCTAAAGCTATTGCCTTGGCTTTTCCTTCAGCGACATGACACAATTCAACCTTTTCTCTGCCTACATCTGCGCCGCGGCATTACCATTGTATTAGGCACATTAAATGATACACACGCAATGGATGACAGTGGTCTGTTGTCATTTTTGAGATGTGTTTACGTCAATGTCAAGTATGATGCTGTCGTACTGATATTATTATTATCATCAATTATTCTTACTAATGTTTTTTTTTTCCCTTATCTTGACTGTCCCCTCCTCCTGTGTTACTCACAGACTACTGTGTGGTATGAACATGCTGGGTGCAGTCCACTGCTCCCTGAAGCATGAAGCTGTCATAAATGTTTCTTCTCCATATCTACAGAATTACTTATGATTGATTCATTGGTTTCAAATTCCTTTGAGTCTATCATGGAAGTTGCACAGCCCATAGTAAGCCTATACAACAGTTGCAACCACCAGTCACCTTTGCTTAGTGTCTTTGGCAGTATTATTCAGCAGAGGCAGGACCAGTCAAGGATGATGATTTCTCTATTATACAAGAGAGGAGATACAGGGGCATGTAACTGCGAAACACTCGACTGTGGCTTTCCTGATTTAGCCACGGAGAGCTCTTGTTTCATCAAAATCACATTCAGATTTCTTAGGTCCCCTATTCTTTTGTCTCACTTTGTCTTGCAACACCAACACGTCTTGCTCTCTTTTTCCCAGCGGGATGCGCAAGTCGCCTGACTTGAGCCCCAGAAGGCTTTCGGACATCAGCCCTCAGCTCAGACAACTCAAGTACCTGGTGGTGGACGAGGCCATCAAAGAGGACCTAAAGTCTTCTCGCTCAGTTGAGGACATCAACAGCTCATCCATAGAAGAGCGGATATTGCGAATCACCGGCTATTATGGTTATCAACCCTGGAGTGCAAGCCACAAAAGTGAGTTTTAACTGTTTACACACATATAGGCATATCTGGCACTGTGGAATCTTCGACGGCCTTCGAAAGGTCAGGTACTCTCATTCAGTTTTGTATGCAGTCTGTCATTTGTCCCCTATACCTCTCATACACTGCTTTTCAAATGTATCACAATGGTAAGTTGGTTGAATGGTATTTGTACAACTAGGAGTTGAGTAAGATGTGAAATAAGACCTATAAAGTAAAAAGCTAAAATAAAGTTTACCTTTTTACCTTGGACAAAGAAATTAGATAAAATCTTTGTGTCAAAGAGCAGTACGATTAGCCCAATTAGCACTCCTCCCTTTTTTCTGTTACATTGCAGAATAGTAATGTTACTTTCAGCTGCAAAGATGCTCGATCTCCTCCAAAAGAGGAGATTAAATTCCTTTGATTTTTGTCATCTACATGCTTCTAAAATGTGTCCTTGTATTCACTGAATTGAAGGGTCCTCTCCCCCTGGAGTCTGATAATTATTTTCCAAGGCATCATTCTTGCTTTTGGTTGCGGCAGACAGTAAAGCTAATGTTTGCTTCTCTGGAGCTTTGAGTCTGACAGAAGACATGTTGCTTGGAGCAGTTGATCGTCTGAAGACAAACTGCAGCTTTTATTATTCCTCCTCTTTCATTTTCTTTGTCTGCATCACTTCAATAGTTTTGCATATTATTTTTTGCATGTCATTTAATGCCAGGCCTGTTCTACTTTTGATCCTAGCTGGATTCAGGATTCAGCTGGCATAAGAGGAAATCCAGAGTCCTAAAAACTATCTAATCTTTTTTTATTGGTCTGCTATTGGTGATCTGGGCGCATAGTTAGTATGATTTTGATGACAACCTTAAGATGCTGACTGGGGGCAAATTGTATAACTTTTATGAGACACTCTCTCTGCAATATTTAATAGCTGCTAGGCCAATTTAAAATTCACAGGCCTATACCCAACATCTGAATACTGCACACATCACTGGACAGCTGCTACTCAAATATGAAATTTGTCTTTACCTTTGTCACTACCACTGCTGGTATTGAAACTGAATGGATATACAGTATACAAAGATGAAAAAAACAGTAAAGCCCTGACTCATTCAGAAATGTTATATATTGATATATATTTAATAGCTGAAAAACACTATATCACCTGCCTTGACTTGCATATAAACTTAAGTGTTATCCCATTCCTAATCCATAGGGTTCAATATGACGTCGGGCCACCCTTTGCAGCTATAACAGCTTCAACTCGTCTGGGATGGCTGTCCAATTCCTGCATGGAATTGTCCAAAATGTCCAAATGCTTGGTATCGCTTCAGCATACCAAGACAATTTTGGACAATTCCATGCTCCCAACTTTGAGGGAACAGTTTGGAGCTGGCCCCTTCCTTTTTCAGCATGAGTGTGCCCCAATGCACAAAGCAAGGTCCATAAAGACATGGATGACAGAGTCGGGTGTGGATGAACTTGACTGGCCTTCACAAAGTCCTGACCTCAACCTGATAGAACACCTTTGGGATGAATTAGAGCGGAGACTGAGAGCCAGGCCTTCTCGTCCAACATCAGTATGTGACCTCACAAATGTGCTTCTGGAAGAATGGTCAAAAATTCCCATAAACACACTCCTGAACCTAGTGGGCATCCTTACCAGAAGAGTTGAAGCTGTTATAGCTGCAAAGGGTGGCCAGACATCATTTGAACCCTATAGATTAGGAATGGAATGACACTTAAGTTCATATGCGAGTCAAGGTAGGTGAGCAAATACCTTTGGCCATATAGTGTATTTCGATTTTGATAATACAAGACCTGGCAGCTGTGGCTAACACCATATTTGAATGAGTACAGATAACAGGTCTGGTGTAATTTCACATGAATTTGAATAATTTTGTGGTAATGCTGGGAGTTCTTGATTTCAATGCTTAACATAGCACCCATGTTTGCAATTTAAGAATTCCCTAGAGAAGAGCCTTTTACTAGTTTTACCTACCTTAACATGGAATTATGATTTTTGGAAGCATTATGCAACAAAAACATGTCATCGTGTTTTGAATTTTAGGATTAGATTTGGAGTCTCCAGGACATTGGAGTCTTGGATGAGAGATTAGCTTTATTACTAAGCATCACCATACCAATGCCAATCCATTGGCAACTAATAGGATACAACATATGATTACTAGAGAGCAGAGAAATAATGACAGGGAAGGGAAGACATTTTAAACAATATTCATCCGCGATCCTGTTTAATTTACTACCGGCCATACCTGATACATAAATGTGCTCGTTCACACAGTAGAACGGGAGTGAAATTCCAGCTAGTCCTAATAAATGAGATTGAGGATGAAAGGTGGTTGTGTGGGCTTTCTTTTTAATGTAGCATCTCTCCTGGATCCAAATCCTTAGTATTCACATATAGTGGGATGCACAACATTCAACTAAAACTGGATGTGTAAATAAGCCAGACACACAAGCCAAATAGAATATCAATACCCTGTCCATTACTGAAAGAGCTGGTGAGTCCAAAAAAATGAATTGGTTGTTTTCCCATTCATCGCATCCATTTATATTTACAGAGAAAGGGAGAATGTTAATTTAGTTTTTTCATTATTTTATTTATGTTATCACATCAGGGAGAACTTCTCAAGCAATTGAAGTTGACGTTCACTGGTAAATTTGTTTTAGAAAAATGAACAACACACAGTAAGTACAAAATACCTGGAAAGGATTTGATATCCTTAATAAGGGTAAACGGAAAGGGTTTCTTTATAATGCTGAACATTTTTAAATTACAACTTAAGCAATGGTATAGTTTGATTAGCATGTGATGACTTCTTTTCTCTTTCGGCCAAATTTCACCTTTCATCTTGAATAGACATTTCAATCCATAACCATAGCCCATTTTCATGTCACAGACTGTAATTTCTAAAGGGGATTCATTTTGAAACACAGCAGGGAAATTAATAATTTGGAAAGCCTATTTCCTGAATCTAAAGTTAAATTGACACACTTACACACTTGATACTGGCATCAAGTTTTTTCAGAGTTCCAGATATGTCAGATGTACTGAATTTAAACGAATTTCCCCTATGGGAATCAATAAAGTATTATCTTATCTTATCTTAATTCTTGTCGACTGAGGCTCAAGATACTTTAATAGCACTGTCAAGTGCATTCATTTACACACAGTTCATATGCTGTTTGCAAATATCCAGGAACCATTCGAGTATTTTGCTGAAGGACACTAAGTCACAGTCTCTTTAGGAACTATAGATTAAACCAGTAACTGTATGATTATCAGACATCCACACAACCAGTTGGGCCAAGTTGTCTTCCAGATATTAAAAATAAAATGTACTTCAATTTTACATAGTTTCCCTTATGCTACCTTGCATGGATGTCTTTTTTCCCACTTTTATCCAAATAAATTTTATTTCTTGAAACTTTTGTTCAATCATCAAGTTAAAACATCCAAATAATTTTTTAATTCTTGAAACTTTTTTTTTCTACCATCCAGCCTTAATATTCAAGGCTTTTCTTCTCAATATTTGTGAAATCATCCTAATAGGTTTTTTCAAATTGCTCTGAGCAAAGTGGAACATTCGTCAGACAAAAAACATTTCTCATTTTGAATTTTTTTTCTCACTATCTCTTTCTCTCTAATGTAGTGTCTGCTCTGGTAGACACTTTCACAAGGCATGAAATCAGATTTGATTCTGTTCACAGCTACGGTTTGGCCATAGTGAGATGGATAGTGAAACAGGTTTGAAAGAGCTGATATGCTTGTTACTGTTTGCCAGGTATGACTCCCTGTAATTGAACTTTCCTGTCAAAAGAAGAAACTCTCAAGAAGACAAGGAATGAGCAAAGTGCTTTTGCTTGCATAACTTTTAACAGAGACATCTAGCTTGCAAACATTTCAAAGTCAAGAAGGAAGAAGATTCTCAAAGACTTTCTGCCTTTGCACTGGCATTCAACAATTAACCACAGGAAATAAGTTACTTAGGGCACAGATGCTCAATAGAACCTAAGATGTTCCCACTTGGCCAAGGGGTAAAATCCCTTTCTTTTCATGCTGTTGCCCTACGGTCATTGCTATGCTCAAACAATAACACAACATGATGAACCTTGTTTTCCAGGGGGTTGGAAAGATAACATAGAGGATACTGTTGGTTCCAAGCTGAAAAATAAGACAATTAAAAAGGTTGAAGTACAAATGTAGTCTAAATACACAAAGCAGACTGTTAACATGATGCTTAATGTAGGATTATGTGTACATTTTGAATAACATAACATTCTTATTTTATCTACAGATAACGTGACTACATGGAATTGGAGTGGTTTGTGTTTTGTACACTCTGTAGTCTCAGGTCTTGTCATGTTTAGTTGAGGATCCCAATTGTCCACATTTTACAGGCACATTTACACAGAAATGTGCTCATATTTCCTTTCTAATAACTGCACTGCTTTATTTTTATTTTACCCAAAAGAAAACACAAAACAAATAAAAAAATTGCAACAATCCAGTCCTAATAACTTTTGTACTGCAGTTTAGTCTTGATACAGCTCCTCTGTCTACATACATGCATATTTAAAACAGTGTTACATGTTTTAGAGATTGAATATAAAAATTCTGTACCCAAGGGACTTAAACATCACTGTATATTTAATATTTAATGCAAATGGATTATATGGCAATGGGAGACATATTTATAGGCATTTGACAAATCTATATGGTGCTTAAGCCATTATATGTGCAGTCCTTTTCACCTGTGGATGTTTATGTATCTACAACAGTGGAGTCTCACTCATCATCTGTGGAGGTGCGACATTGTCTCCACAAGAGCTACAAGGCAGCAAATGATTATGCTTCAGCCATCAGTCTCAATGAACAAAAGGACTTGACAATTAAAGAGAAAGCAACTAGCAAGTGAGCCTCTCTTGGTTTTAAAACGCCCAAGTTTAAATTCAGCGCCTGGTGCAGCCCTGGCACAGGAGGTAGTGCGGTCGTCCCTGGAACCGTACATTCCTGGTTTGATGCCCGGCTCCTCCAGGTGTGTCGAAGTGTTGTTGAGCTAGACACTGAACCCCTAACTGATCCACTGGCACTGCTAGGCGGCAGCCAACTTCTCATGGTTCATCCATAAGTTAAATGCAGAGAACTAACATTATTATAAATGTGTACGATTTCTTGAATGATAATACTCTTAATTGTAATTCACTGTTTATGTTGAAATTTTGCAGCTCTGAATATTCTCAAGTACAGTAAAACCACATCTGTGATGTAACAGTATATCTAGAGTTGAGAAGGATGCAGAGATCATCACATACCTGTTCTTGAAGTCCCTCTTGTCCCCAGTGGACTAGAACATTTGCAAATGAGTCATACATCATAGTATGAAAAAAAGCTAAGCTTTCAGACCACTGTCTCTTTAAGCAAGTGGTATCAGCTCTCAGGTTCATCAAAATTGAAGCAGTACCAAGGGGAAAAAGGGAAAATGAGTAGGCTGATTCAATGGCCTTGAAATATTTGCAGGAAAGCTTACTCTTGCTAAATGTATCGCAGATAACCCTTTTCATCTTATCTACACGACACCTTTCTCCTTGTTGCGGAGCAAATGTATCCTTGTTTGAAATCGAGCCAAGTGCGTCTCTGGTTAATGCCATGTTTCTAAGAATGACTTTAGTTGAGCAGTACAGCTGTTTTCAAGGCTAACTCTACCTCAAATGCAAATGGAAGCCCTGCTAGTTTACAGCCAAATCCATTCATGTGGTTACCCCCATCTCTTCTACAAACCTTTTATCTGCTATTAATTTGTAGTTATAAGCAGATGACTCCTTTCTCTGTAAAATTAATCTGCTGTATTGGGGTCTGCTATAGCCAAGCACAGCACATATCTGTCTGTATTGGCCACAAGAGCTGTGTTTGAAAACTGCGTAATGAGCATAATGTGTAAATAAGTCTGTGCAAGTCATTAGGAGACTTAATTGACAGGTTGGGTACAGATGGCAGTTTGCACTGATTAACACAATCACAAGCTGATATGGTTTCCAGAAACCTCATGCCCACTTGTTTATATAGTCCTGCAAGAACATCGTTACTCTCATTACAGAAGAATCACATCAAGTGTCCAATGAGATGAGTTCCATTGATTTCTGTAAAAATGTGAAATTGTTTCCGGCTGAGTTGAATTAAACAAATCCATGCACAAACTTTGAAATGAGCAACTTGTTGCATCTGGATGTTTTCAGGGACTGACTTATGTAAGTTGTAGGTTCCCAGAACATTGTGTGCTGGCTTTATGCATTGTACATCTTTAGTTAGATTGAAGCTTAGCTATCTTGTAGTGAGCCTGTTATGTAACATCATGATGAATTTGTCTCCAAGTCTTTTGGTTGGTTTTGACAGTGTTAGTGTCAGCTGCCCAAAGGACCTGACTGGAACTTTTTCTGATGCATTATTTTTGTATGTTCCCAACCCAAATCTGACTGTCACAGTAGGAGACACTACGAGAATCAAGGGAAAAACAATACAACTGTTTTATGCTAAAATTCATATATATTTATTCAGTAGTTAAACACACAGATATGCAGATACACTATAAATGTTATTGTGTTATGTTTGTTATGTTAGTGTCTGTTAATGAAAGACCTAAAATAATCAGATCAACCTATACCTAAGTTGTGTATATTTAGCACTGAATATGGCAAAAAAGTATGAAGTGTCCTAGTTTGGGAAAAGTTCTACAATTATATCCTTGAGCCTCTTTCTTTTTTTGCTAAAGAGTGACCTTCCCATCTCCATTTTAAACTGTTTAGATTTATTTTACTTCCAGGACATGAAAAGGGCAGATTTGCATTTTCCTACAATCACAACATGAGCCCTTTGCATGAGTTTTAATATCACCTTTCAAGTGCAATAGGCATGACAACTAGTCAGCCTAGTGCATGACCGACAGCTGACATTCTCTCTACTGAAACCCACTCAAGCCCCAAGTTGTCAAACAGCTTCTTTCTCAGCAGATTAATCCTAGTTCTTCAAGGCATACTCATGTGCTCCTGTCTGCTTTGTAAAGATTTATCTTCAAACTGCTTCCTATTTTCAACCCAAAAATAAAATCCTCACGATTGTTTTGGAGCTACATTTTTTTCATGCCAAAAGCTGAATTAAATGAGGCTTTACATACTATAATTAAAGAATCATATGCCAATGCTGTATGTAGCTTGTATGTAGTTCAGTGTATTTTAGCACACTTTAATATTTCCCCATTGTGTTATTGTATTCACAGACAGCTTCTGTTATTTGGGAAGAAGGTGTATACTTATGTTTGTAATTAGCAGTTAAAATGTCATTCAACAAGTAAACTTTCTTTTAAGGGAGGATAATGCAGAATTAACCATCAGCCTAGCATTCATGTAAAGTGTTAATATGCAGGAAGACTGTAATACATGTTATATCAAAGTCATTTTGCCTTACCTGCAACTTCTTCTTTTCTACAACTTCTTCTCCTGTTCCCTTCTGCAGTCCAGCAATATCTGGTCACAACACTTATTTATTTTATGTTAACCTGTTGTCTGTTGTGTAGTTGATATTGCTTCTAGACAGGATGACAAGATACTGAGCACAACCACACAACTCTTTGTATCCACTCCTCTCTCATGTCATATCATTGTCACAAATTGTACGCTTTTTTAAAGAAGGCTGATGTATGCATGGAGGAGAGTAACTGCTCTGCAACAGCAGAATGAGCTCCGTTTGAAATTCTAGAGATTAAGTTGGAGAAAGTTTTGTTCAACAAGGCAGTGAGAAACTAACTGCAGCTACCATGTCAAAGTGCCCCCTTTGTTTTTATTTACTTTCAAGACAATTATAGCTTTTTAATTGTGATCGGAAATACAATGTTTTAAGTCATGTTGCACATGTGAGATTGTTTTTCAGTAATGCTATACACATGGTAGTGTTTTAAGTATAAGTGTAGACAAATCAGGGTTGAAGTTTATCAGGATCTGAAATGCTGGAGCCCAGGTAAAGAGAATAGTACAGTCATGCCTTTAAGGTAAATCATGGTGCTAATGGTGGTATCTAGTGGATGATCGGTTATTTTCTCATACTAAGGTTTTACTGTTGTCATATTGGATTGCTTGCCATGATTTTGCAGACTCAAGCTTGGGTTTAAGGATCATGTATTTTCACTTAATGTGAGTTTTCCCCCTAAAAAATGTAATAAAAGCCACAAAATCCATTTCAGATATGCATGTTTGGAATAAATCTATTTTAGGATGATGAAAGCCCCTGGCTACCTCTGCAGTTTAAACGGAAAGTTATAGAACTGCATAATAGTTAAATCTCTCCCTAAGCATTCTAACTATAACATTGTGTTGTATTTTAATCTAAAGATAACTGTCGAATTTGTAAATATGAGCTTAACTGGTTGATTTTGTTTGAATCCATAAATTAGTCTGCACTTGTTTCTTAAAAATAAAAAGTTCAGTTCAATTTATAAATTTTGATTTTATTGTTAAATCAAAAAGGTCACTAATGGTGCTGATTTTAAGTTGCTGTGAACTGTGATAGCCCAGGGAGCGCCTATCCCAAGCATGTCACTGCAAGTCATTATTATATCAGCCCCCAGCATACAAAGTATTCAACGTGGGTCAGGAAATCAGGCAATTAAGAGTACTGTGGACATAGATGAGAGCCGACAGCCAATGGGGGAGTGCAGAAGGAGCCAGCAAGGCTTGAACCTTCTCACCCCCTAGAGAGCTGACTGGTCCAAAGCCCTACGCCTCTACAGAGCAGTCACTTAATCTGAATGTTAATTCAAATCAAGCAAGTAAATGGACCCTAATTTTTTCAAGTACTTACTATGTACAATCACTTTGTGCTATAAAGAGTACTACATAGAATTGTTACTGACTAAAAAATGGGCGTGAGTATTTCCCCATATTTGAATTCAGTGTCATTACCGTTGAACACTCAGTTGCCACCCATGCTTTCTGACATCTTACTTTAATAAGGGGACTAATGATGAGAATTTCATATATCAAAATAATACATTGCCCTAATTCTCCAACATAACACCATTCTTGCAGATGAAGTTAGGTATCTGAAACTGGAATTTTGAGAAGATAGTCTTTGTTTTGTCCAACATTCACAGCTTACTGCTTGAATGTTTTCTCTTGAGCTTTAACATTGGACTGAGAAGTGGTGATGGAGGCAAGCAAGAAAAGTTTGCACTATATGCAAGCATGCACACACACAAACACACACACACACACACACACACACACACACACACACACACACACACACACACACACACACACACACACACACCTGTTCCTGGGCTTTTGAAGGGCCTCCAAACACCTGCTGATGTAGTAGATCGAAAGATTCAGTTGCTAGTGATAATACAGCAGCTTGATCAGAGACGTGCCTGGACAGGACTTGCAGTCTGAAGTCTTCAAAGGTCATAATGAGCAGATCTGAAGCCCAATGGTAATGTGGTAATACAACACAAAGTTAACTTCTTCTTCCTATTTGGCACTTTATAAATAGCATTACTTACTTATGAGACCTTCATATTGTAAGAGGCACATTTGCGGTCAGCTATGTATCTTTTATGGCATTTGAGCTTGTTCCATACCTTATATATAACACTTATATATAACTGATATATACTTATATATAACTAAAGGCACATTCCTATTTCCATTTTTTTTGTCAGTGTGCCTGCTTTGCTTTTAGAAAAATGATTTAAACCACCTAGTCGCTGCATAATTGAGGTCCGATTCAACCTTAATTTGTACATCGTATTGTCTGTGCAAGAGTCAATTACAATGCCTGTAACAATGCTTAATCCCAGGATACTGGCAGGCATATTTTTGTGGTTTCATAAAACGTTCAATGAATGGTGAAATTCCTTTTTCGAAACCCGCAGCAGGATTGTTTGTTTGTTTTTATTTGAAAGAAGAAATTCCAAATTCAAGATGGAAGTTCAGTGTTTTGAAGGATGATTTATGTTACAGATATGACCTTGAATTAAATGTTCATCACAGTGTGAAGAACAGTGCACAGAATAATTTCACACTATCTCACTGGAGACTTGAATTGTGTCTTCTTGATTTGATTATCTCAGTATGAAAACCATCCCGATCATTGCCATTGCAATGGTGCTTACAATTCTAGGTTTTAGTTGCAACAACCATGGCCAAGGTAGTCTCAATATTAGTAACAAAAACATGCTAACATTGCCCTTTGTTCCTTCTGCTTTTGGACAAATAGAATAATTCTGCATGGCTCGTTGAAGATTGAAGTTCAGTGTTCTGAAGGGATTTGCTTCATTTGTTCAGATATGATCCTGAACAAAATATCATTACATTGTGAACAACAAACTCCAGATTCATACACACTATTTCACTGGGTCATGGTATTGGTGACTGACACATTGATGTGGCAGCCACGGTCACATTTTTCTAAAGAAGAAGGAGCAAAGGACCGTGTACATATATTTGTGTCACCAATAATGAGACTATCCTGGCAATAGTTATAGCAGCATTGTAACACCAATGATCATCGGGCTGGTTCCAAGATTGAACTAATCAAATCAAGAAGACACAGAAGGAAAATCAAATATTGCTATTCGTGTTTTTCACAAATTAAACTTTGAAAGGGCCTTAAACAGAATAAATAACAGTTAGCCTTCTCAACACAGTATAAATGTCAAATTTAAGCCACTGCTGTAGTGCAGCGGAGCAAGGCTCAGGCTCACCTTTGATCATACAGCAGCACTGGCAAGTGGTCTGCTGCAAATATCAATAAACATTAGTTTGGTCATTGGAAGATATACTTCACACACCAAATAACACATCTATCACGGAGTCGACCTTGATCTTCATCCACCCCGTGGTGTTCATTAGTATAGAAAACAGGATGAGGAGATGAGAGCACTCAAAGCTGTGGGAGTCAAGTGAAAGATAAACTGAGATAAATTAAGTCAATTTGCAAATTGAAAAAGGAAAAAGGATTAATTATTAGGTGATCCAATGTATTTCACTGAAACCTGAGTTAATATTCGATGAAACACTATGTGCACACAAATGGCAAAAGAATGCAAATACAACTTACAGGTCTCTCAAATTGCCTCAATGCAAAGTTAGCCAACAGAATGCCAATTATATCCCCCACTTCTTTCCCTCCCCCGCGGGCAATCAGTAGGGCAAGGAGGTAAGTCAGTGTTTTCAAACTTTCAGCAGATAGCTTTACTTTTCGTCATGCTATGAAAAAAATGCCTTTTGTCATTACATATCAAAGTTAAGAGGGACCCAGCCGACTTCTTGCTTAAGGAATCATTAAAGCTAGAAAATGTGTCATTGGAGTGAGACATTCTGTCCAGCCTTGCTTTAATTAATGTTATTGATTGGTAAGTTGTTTGCTTTTGTTGTGGAGACATGCCTCAGACATTGCAGATAGACAGCAATTTAGCAGCTTAACAAACACAAGTGTCACAAAGGTTGTGAGTCAACATATTGTTTTGTTTTAAAACTCATTCTTATGATTTTTTTGATGTTATTGACTAAAAAAAATATTTACTTCTCCCTGTCAAAAGAAAGGGATTGAGGGTTGCAAGTCAGAATCAAGTATCATTAAAACATATCAAAGTAGGAAGGTTTTTGATTGCAAAATAAGCACTTCATTAGTGCTATATAGCAAATGCAAGCAATTGATAGCACTGAATAAAACCCAGTGCAACACAGATGTTGCTATATGGAGCACACGGATGAAACAAATGGACTTACCCTGTCTACGAGAATACTTCTGCAGAATTAGGTGGTCCTTTTGTAGAACATCTTAAATGAAGGATGTCCTATGATAAAAGGGAGAGAATCTTGAATGCTTAGTATCAAAAAAGAATGGAAAAGAGGAAAACCCTGTGTGTAAAAAACAAACAAACAGAATGTACACGTGTTTTTTTGATACTGCTAAGTCTGTTGCAGTGTCTATTGAATGTGTGTCGTGAATTTGGGTCAGTTCTTTACTTTTCATCATTATCCTGTCCTTATGGTCGGCACCAATAATAGTTTACTGTTCGCTTTTTTGAAAAATTTTCATCCACACCCTTGGAGGGCTGCATCACATTTTTATCTTGTGTTCACAGTGCCCCCTGCAGGCAGCAAGGAAGACTTGCAGTGTCAGAGTAGTCAGAAGTGCGTTGCAAACTGAGGACAAAGACATTCACGTTGCACATCAGCGTACAACACTTTACATTGTAATTTCTGACATTTTCAAGCGCAAATGCATTCACATAGCCGAACAAGCTCATGTAACTGTTTTATTTTTTAACTGAATCTGCATGTTATGTGGTTGTTCCCTTTCGTCGTGTGCTCTGGCAAGTAATTGTTTAAACACACACACACAAAACACGCAAAAATAATTCTAGTGTTTTGTTTTTGTTTTTTTTAAAAGTGCCATTGTTTACTGAAAATATTATCCATTATAATACCTTTGTCCTCTTGCCCACAATTTTCCAGCATTCGCATGTAATTACCTGATTTAAATGGAAAATAGCGGCATGAACCATTTGGAAATGCATCGCTGTAATCACTGCAATTTTTTAACCTCAACATGAGGTTGAATAAAGTTGAGCTTAAAAATTTTGCTAAAAGAGCTGCTGCTTCAATATGATCGCTGCATCAGAAACACTTCACACTTTAAATGTCAAAATTTGATAAAATGAAAAATGAAAATCACTTGCGGTTGGCACGTAACATGTGTTATCTACTTTAACACTGGTAAAGATGTGACTGTCGTACTCTAGCTTGACAGCAGAGGGAGCCAGTGTCATTTCTTCAAATTTAAACGTCTTTCTTGAACTTGAAAATTTCTTTATGTATTTTGAGTGGAGATAGTGCCTAAGCTATTACTTGTTGGGGAGTGAGCAGCGATTTTAATCTTTATACTTGCAGGGTATATATATAATAACTGAAGGCCATTTTAATACTCAGCTCTCTGGTAGAATACAAAGTTGCAAAGCTACAACAAAATATAGTGTATCAGAATTTAATGTAAAAATTAAGTGAGGTCTGTAACTAAATAATAAAGAAAGCATCTTACTTTGTTTTTAAGATGTGTCACTGTAAAACCCTCTACTTTCTCTGCGAGAACAAGTGCAGAGTTCTTTCATCATATTAGGCAGAGAACTGGAGGTCCACAAACAGGTCACACATGCCAAGCATTCGCAGAATCTGACAGAAGCAACAAAATATAAAAAGCATGGTGACAATGGCAGAGAGTGAAACAGTAATGATGATTGTTGTTTCATGGTTTTTATTGTGAGGATTGAGGTGTACAGGGCGGGGATGGATATCCCCCCCACTCTTCTTCATCTGTGCAAGCCTGTTTTGACTTTGCAAATTTGCTGCTTATGTATCACATTTTTTTGTGACAGATGCTCTTCCATGCACAACATTTGGCTTAGCCTTCAGAACGTGGAGAAACTCAAACTAGCATTTGGTCAAATAATTTGTTTACTCTGTTAGACTGTTACTGTGAAGAAGTGTGGTAGTGATGAGCCTAATTCCTTCATCAACACAAAATAAAATTCAGGTACGTTTGTAAACATGCCATCAGTTTAATCAAATGTAAAAAGTGTGTTTTCTGCCTTTTTGGTCTTGGGCTATGATCAGAAAAAATGGTAACAGTGGCGCTAAAAAAAGGCATCACTATAAAGATTACATTGTAAGGCTTAAATTTTATTTAATATTCTAGCTGTGTAAAAAGATTTAGCATCCCATTGTTTGGAGCCGCATTGTACATTGTAAGGCTTGAATTTTATACAATATTCTAGCTTCGCGAAAAGGTTTAGCTTCCCGTTGTTTGGAGCCGCTTGCCTCATCTTGCATTTTAGCCTGAACATTTTTGGATGAAATGTGACCAACTCCATCAAGGAATGTAAGTGTGTGGTTGACCCTTTTTTTCCATTAATCTTTTCTCCCCAAGCGTTGTTACCTCAGGCCAATTGGTCAAATTACTTGGGAATGTTTGGCAAGTGATACAGAGGTTTGCTCGGCAATTTTTCATAAAAGTGAGGTGAAAAAGCCTTTTCTCAAAACCTTTTGTTTGGCATCTCAGGGGAATTTTCAGTCCACGCCAAGATGTCCCGCAGGTTGTCCTTGGCAGCTGAAGATTCAGAGCCACCGCCATCCTCAAGTGTGATCCAGTATCAAAGCCGAACATGCCTGCATTAAGCCAACTAAGCCCTACCACCTCTACATTACCTAATCCTATTTGTATTAGTACCATTAGTACCATGAGTATGGTTTTGAAAGATATGGTAGACAAGTTTGTAATGGTCACCAGTGCCTGAAAGTCATTAAGACAGGACGAAAAAAAATGTAAATACAAGTCAAAAAGAGGGAAAAAGGTTCCAACATTTAAATAACTCTTCAACTATCTAACCATCTTTTTTCCTTCTTTATAGTTTTTAATGTAATCATTTTTCTTTGTATTTAAACAGATGAATGTATGAGCCTTAGAACAGCAGCATCAACAAAAAGGCAAATGTCAGATGCTGTCAAAGCCTTTATTCAACAAATGTTTTTATGCCAGTATTGGAGAAAGGATTTAACATGGCTTCACAAAAACACACAGTGAATCAACACATGCAAAGTGATTCATTTGTAAAAATTATTCAGAAATTTCCCTTTAACTAAATAAATCCAACACAAATTATCTCTGCAGTAAGCTTTGGGAAACAGCGAGATTCAACAATAGAATAACGATGTTGTTGTGAGTCATTACATCTCCCATAGTCAAATATGATGAAGGCGATTAATTAATTAATTGAGCCAAAACCCTTCTTATTCAATTACCACAGAAAAACAGGAGACACCAGATCCCCTCAGTGTTGGATCGAGCAGTCAACATTTACCATTCTCATGGTGGACATCACAAACTTATTCATCAATTTGTGGAAGAATGATTGACTCATGTCACCATTTCAATTGATCAAACAAATTTCAAGCATTTTTCAACTGATGTGTTTCCCATAAAGCAGAAAACAGATATAACTTATTTACTGTTTGAGTATTGGTCATTCTTGAATTAAATATTCCCTCTGTACTAATGTGACTTTTTTAACCTGCCACGTCCATCAAAAATTGAGATCAGTGAGTAGATTTTTAAGTATCCTTTTTTGCCGAATTCACCAATGGGGAAGCATATGCATTCTTTCTCCTCTCACTTATTTTTCATTTGTGTGGTCATATATTCATATATTTGCAGCATCAGTCAAAAACCATAGGCACTATGACTCTTCAATCATATGTTGGAAAATGCTGAAAATATGACTCACCATGTCCCTCTGTAACACACTAGGATTTGAAAAGTATTTTGGCAACTGCACTCCCTTCAAATCCTCTGAGGAGCCCACTCATGCCATTAATCCAATAAACTGCTGTTGGTTGCAGTACCTTGACAGCCTCTTGCCTCCACAAATGAACTGTGACTGCTCTGAGGAGGTATTGAGAGGGGTAAAGTTAGTTTCACTTGATCTTTCTGATGCTTTGAACAAGCTCTTCTGTAGGACTTGATTCACCAATGCCACCTCCCCTTCAAACTTTCCAGTACCCCTGGAGTTGTCATGAGGTGTACGTTGTCTTCAGCTGTGGAATGGCACCTTAACATTCATGTTAATACTTGTTTTTCATGCAGAAATCAGATTTTAATTGCATTGGAACTGTGGAAGAATAGATTGTACTTACTTAGAAAACCAAAATAATGAACAAATAGACAGACAAAAAACAAACAAACTGGACTTTTTTTTTCTTTACTTATCTTGCTGCACTGTGGACAGCAAAGTTAGAACTTCATTGTACAGGGAAACAAGTTTCTACAATGTCCATATGACATTAAACACTTTGAATCTTGAATCTCCAAACATAGATTGCTTTCCAACCCAATATTATGAATTTAATATGGATCACAGTACCATTATCATTCATAGGTGTAGAGTGATCTCTCTTTGTTTGCATACCTGACTCATTTCTTTCCTCATTTGCAAAATCTGAAAAGGTACACAAACACAATTTAAGAATCAGAAAATCAGGCACTTTACCAGGTAAAAAGAAGATAGATTTTGTTGGTTTTTCAAACAGGTCTTTGATGAGACGTCCCATATGCAATAGCTTCATATAAGTGAATAATGGAGAAATCACCACACTATATAGCTACTGTTTAATTATTATTGACTGCTGAATGGGGAGGTCTATGGTCCAGGGGTATCATGTCTCTCAGTTGTCATAGTACATTATGTAGCTTGAGGATCCCAAGCATAATCCTTATTAATGTTATTTGTAAATACAGATTGCCTTAGCACCATTCCCTTCTGTTATCGTAGCCAGGCTCAAAAAGACTCACGCCAAAAGCTCATGTTAGTAACTGCCTTGCAAGTTAGTGCTCATATATCACAAGCCTCTGGAAGGTTGAAACTCATTTTACTTAGTTGGCAGATTACACTGGCAATCAAAGTCGAAATCCCATTTCAGATTCAAGGTAAAATGGAAGACCAGCCTTACTATTTGTCCAACAAGTGGTGATACATTCACTTGTCCTTTACCATTAAGCACTGTTCAGTGACAAAATAAAATAAAAAAAATAATTTTCTGTTTATGAAGTAAGAGAGAAATATCATGCTTTGAAGTGTTGACTGGACTTTAAATGAAGAACAACATGGATTTCAAATTATAGAGGGTTAGCAGAGAAGACTTTGATGGCTTGCCAGCACCGAACAGACTGGTTCCTGTAATTAAATCTACCCTATAACTTTCATACTCATGGTCACTTACTTCTGATTGTTAACTACTCTGCGCTGGGGCAATCAACCTGAACATGTGTGAAATTATATTTAAGTTGTGAATGTAATGTCAATAAGTAGATGCCTATATCTCTACGAGCTGTCACTAATGGGATTGATCCGTCATGACTCTGTGAAAGAGTAAATATTTCCTGAACATCTTTATCTCCTGCTAGTGCAGGTGGAGCAGGGGTTCGAATCTTAGACCTTGTTCACACCTGGCATTTAAATGCTTCCTAAGTAGACAGCTATGAGTGACTACACCTGACATCAAAATACATCTCCTGTCCAATCCCTCAGTCTGGTCTGTATGTTACTTAACAATTTATCATCTACTTTGTGCATTAATTTCAAGGAAAGCATGCAGGTATACTGTATATTGCTTTCAATGGAAGAACAGGACATACAATCATGCCAGTTTTACTCCCAAGATTACTGTGTTGACAAACCAAGGTGACAGTTCACAAATTATGTTTGATTCTTTTGAAAGAAAGACAGTCTAATGCTGGACAATCTAGCATGATTTTTCCAGAAGCAAATAGGCAAGGGATATCAGCTGCTGGCTGAGCTATATTCCCTTCTGACAAGAGCGAGAGACTGTCACATGGTCTCAATTTATAAGTTAGTTGAAGAACACACAATGCATGACCCAAGGGACCCAGCAAGTCCCTCCAACTGAAAAAAAAATACATGAAGATAACCTGGGTTGGCTAAGAACTGAGTAATAATTGAGAAAAATAGAAGTGGAGAGGTTTTTGGTTGAACTAGATTTACTTTTCATCAGAGTGTGTGTGAGTGATGGACAGCACAAAGGGGAGTCAGACAAATACACAGAAGTTTCCTTCTTCACAATCTTCTTCTTTTTCTTTCACCTTTTTCTTTCATGGGTTGCCACAGTGAATAAACTGTCTCCATCTCCATCCTCTTCTCTAACACCAACTAACTTCATGTCCTCTTTTACTACGTCCATAAATCTTTTTTTTGGTCTTCCTTTAGACCGCCTGCCGGGCAACTCCAATCCCAGCATCCTTCTACCAATTGTTCACTTTCCCTCTTCTGTACATGACTGAACCATGTCAGTCTGGCTTCTTTGACCTTATCTCCAAAACATCTAAAATGTGCCTCCCTCAAATAGACTTATTGCTGACTCTATCCATCCTCATCACTCCCAAAGAGAACCTCAAAATCTTCTCCTCTGCTACTTCCAGCTCTGCTTCCTGTCTTTTCTTCAATGCCACTGTCTCTAAACCATACAGCATTGCTGGTCTCACAACTGTCTTGCATAACTTTCCTTTCATCCTGGTTGATATTCTTCTACCGCGTAGTACCCCAGACACTTTTCTCCATCCGTTCCAACCTGCCTGAACCTATTTCTTTACCTCTTTTACACACTCTCCATTGCACTGGACTGTTGACCCTAAGTTACTGAAAACCTCCACCTTCTTTCTCTCCACAAGCCTCACCGTTCAACTTGTGTCCCTCTCATTCTCACACAAATATTCTGTCTTGCTGTGGCTACCTTTCATTCCTCTCCTCCCCAGAGCATACCGCCACCTCTCTAGATTTTCCTCAACCTGTCCCCTGCCCTCACTACAGATCCCAATGTCATCTGCAAACATCATGGTCTATGGAGATTCCTGTCTCACCTTATCTGTCAGTATGTCCATCACCACTGCATACAAGAAGGTGCTCAGAGCGTCCTCATTCCACCACCAAGTCTCCTTATCTACTTTCCTTCCAGATGACACACCAAGTACTCTTGTACCGTCTCCCTGATCACATTAGCTATAGTTGTCTAGTCATCTTGAAGCTCTCCCTGACCACCCAGAGGTTTTCTCAACTCCTCCCTGAAAGCCATACAACACTGTTCCCTTTTCAGCTTTCACTTTGTCCTCTGCTCTGCCTCTGTCCTCTTTATTTTACTTGTCCCCACAGTCATCCTAAAAACCACCATCCTATGCTGTCTGGCTACACTCTCACCGACCACTACTTTGCAGTCACTGATCTCCTTCAGGTCTTCTAGACAAGATATAGTCTACCTGCGTGCTCCTACCTTCACTCTTATAAGTACCCCATGTTCCTGCCTTTTCTGAAAAGAAATTATTCAGTACAGCCATTTACATCCTTTTTGCAAAGTTTACCATCATCTTCCCCTTTGTGTTCCTATCCTTGATACCAAACCTGCCCATGACTTCTTCATCACCTCTGTTGCCTGTACCAACATGTCCATTGAAGTCTGCACCAAGTGCCACTCTCACTTTTGAGGATATTCTGCATCACTTAATCTAACTCACTCCAGAAATTCTCCTTCTCCTCTAACTCACATCCCACTTGTAGGGCATAGCCACTAACAACATTAAACATCACACCTTCAATTTCGAGTTTCAGTCTTATAAGTTTATCTGACACTCTTTTCACCTCCAGAACATTCCTAACAAACTCCTTCAAGATAACTCCTACTCCATTTCTCTTCCTGTCAGTACCATGATAGTACAACTCAAAACATGCCACTAAGGTTCTAGTCTTGCAACCTTTCCACCTAGTCTCCACAAAGTATATCCACCTTCCTTCTCTGCATCATGTCTACATCATGCCCTACTCTCAGTCCCGGACTCATGCCTTTCCTCTCCTCTCTCTGCTTCCGAACACACCTTTCTAATCTCCGTCTTCATCTCACAGTAGCCCAATTTCCACTGGTACCCTGTAGGTTATTGGCACCAATGGCGGTCGTTGTTAACCCAGGCCTCGATCGATTGGGTATGAGAGTCATAGGAGCTGGCAGCTGGACAGCACAAAGGGGAGTCAGACAAATACACACATGTTTCCAAGTTCACAATGACACATAATAATGGCACATAATAAAAGCTTTGAATTTGATTTTACATCAAAGGTCCTGTGGTTAGCTTCACTTTAAGTTTCTCTCCTCATCCATCAACTAACTACTGTCTCACTACATCTACAACTTTCAAGCCCACACAGGAGGCAGAGGGAAGCAATGAAAACCAATGAAAGATATAGTGGTTTCTGAGGGATGTCAGGGAGGATCTGGGCAGAAAGTGTTTTTTTTCAAAGCTACTTGTCCTAGTTTGGCGGGGCAGGGGATTCTAGCTTGAGTGTGAGCATAGAGTCTAAACAGTGAATTATTCAGTGCAGCTAGCTTTAGGCATGCTCACACTCAGCAGCTTTTGCACACAAGTGCAGAGCCCCAGCAGACACGCACATGTATGTATTTAAAGACATAAAAGCAGGGTCACAGGGACAGCAGAGCCATTCTCTAATCAATTCCAAGCAGTCCAATCTGTGCCAGTGACAACAGAATGCTCTCCCGTGATGTGTTGTATGATAGCTTGCTTTCAAAAGTGTTAACGTAGGATAAATAGTACAGTTGCATGGCGGGTGAGGAAGAGGGTCAAGCACATTTTCGGATGACCTGATGCTACCACTGTGTGTGCTGAATTGTTATCAAAGTCGATGTGACGCTCTCACTTCATGTTTCTGTAATTAGTTGAGATGCCTAACAGACAAGATATTTTAAAGTGTCTTTCCCTCCAAGTTCAAACAGGATTACTTTATTCTATGTGTCTTTTGTTCCATTTTAAGTAGAGTAAATCAGTTTTTCTCCTACTGTGTTTTATATTTATATTTTAATTACAGACAGAAACAGTGATGAAGAGGCTCGAACCTGGACAGGCAGTAAAAGTAAATAAATCTAAGGCTTGTAACAATCATCGATGGTAGCAGTAATACTGATGATAAATGAAAAAGAAGATGATCAAACTGAATAATAATCATAAATACACATAAGTACAATGAAATTAATTTTACCATATGACTCAAAAAAAGTTGTGCGCCCATGTTTTAAAATGCAGACTACCTACACATGCACAATGATAGACACATGAAATTTCCTGCACATCTACAAGAAAACAAAATTTGCATAATCAGGAAAAAAAGACACATTTTAAATCAGATGTTCAAAACCCTTAAAGGGGATCCAGAGCTTCTCATCCTCTGAGCCAAAAAGAATCATCAGGAACATGTTGAACGATTGCAAAGAGACAGAAATTCAGTGGGCTACCCTCACAAATTGGAGTTTTTAAACTGAGCTTTCGTTGCGGACATCCCACGTGTTCCGCTACCAGAATAACTAGGCGTTAATTCTATGATTATCCAATTCGAGGGGAAACTCCAGTGAATCCCCCCACACCACCGCCCCATAGGAGATGTGGAGCAGCGTGACGGGGGGGCGGGGTGGTGGTGGTGGTGGTGGTGGGGGTGACGTTGGTGAATTGCAGCAAATGCCGAACTGTACGTGAGAAGAGAGCGGCCAGGACGGCGCACTGGATACGCGCAGATTTGGGGAGGGAAGGCAAGTGGCGGAGGCGGAGGAGGAGGACGAGGGGGTGGGGATCCGACGGAGGACGAAGAAAACCATCGAGGGGGGAGTCGCATGGACGCGAGGGGACAAAGTGCGGGACTGCAACTCTCGAGCCGGCGAGGGTCCCATCGAGAGCTCTAGGGTCCGAATCCAACCAGCTTCAGGCATGTAGTCGAAGCGGCTCAGAGCTCAGCCCATCCGAGCTCGTCACCATGAAGAAACACTCCGCCAGGGTCGCCCCGCTGTCCGCCTGCAACAGCCCGGTGCTCACCCTCACCAAAGTGGAAGGTAGGGAGTTCACGTTGATTCTCCGGGGCATGCTGCTCTGTCCGTCGGGACTTACGCCTGACCTGAATGTCCTGGATCAACAGATTCTAGCAATCCTTCCTCAACCCTGTGGCTTTTTAAAGAATAAACTTTTTTTTTTTAAATGTAAAATCTATGATCATGCAGCTGCCGTCGTGTCTGCATAAAATTGCCACTAATAGAATCAATTTGGACTCAGGGGATTTTTTGGACAAAGCCGGAAATGCGAACAAATGAAGCCTGAGATATAAATCCAAAAATATTGAGGAATAGAGTAAAAAAATTAAGATTACTCGACATGCACATGGAAAGCTCTGAAATTGTTATTGCTGCAGGGATTCCCCTCACAGTCTCCACCCTCTTGACTCAGGGGCCAGTGAAAATGACAAGGCTTCATACCGGGGAAGCCAGGACATGAACCTCAAGTGATAAATATAGTCCCTGTGAATTGTCTGCAAGCCCCCCTTCTCCATGGACAAAAATCAGGGAACACACACGAGAAAAAGGGACAACTAATCTCCTGTGATGTTCTTATGCTGTGCTGCATCATCTCATGTACACAAGAAGTACTTTCCTCCTTGGCTGTTGAAGGTGCCTCCTTCTTTCCTCAGCTTTATGGCTCACAAAGAGGCAATATTTTCCAATTTTATAATCTTCCTTGCATCCCAGATTGAGATGGAATATGTCGTTGTTCCACATCAGTGCAGAGTAGAATACAAATCGCAGTGGATGTAGCTTCTGATATCACTAAAAGAACTCCGCATCCAAAGTAATCCCAATCCTTTCTTTGAAGAAAAAAAGGAAAATAAGGACTGACACCAGTTGATCAGTGAATCTAAGCATCTTATTTTCTAGATGTTTTATAATTCATAACCTGCTGAAGTTTACTGCTGATAAGACACTTTGAGAAAGTTTATCCCAAAGATGACATTTTGAGAAAGTGGTTAAAGCTTTGGCTCTCGTGTTATTGTTTACACCAGTGTGGGATATTAATTTGAGAATATCAGACAATACTCAATTATTCATCATTTATGGCACAGCCAGCTGTTAAAGCAAGAACAAAGTATTCCATCCAACCTTTCATGGGCATCACAGGTACCTTTCATATTCACTTTCGTGCTAGTGTGGTTGTTCAAAACGCTGTTGCTCATATTTAAACACTCTAGGCACGGGGGTAAACTTTTAAGACCGCACTGCTGGATTAACGGTGATTGTGAGCTTATTAATGGCCTTTTTTCATGAGTGTGACTGAAGTGACAGGCTGCTATTTTTACCAGCTGAAACTGAATCTTAACAGAAGCAGCAAGGCTATGACAAGGCTGAAAATAGTGAAAGACTTTCAAAATGCGAAGGCTCAGGTGTATGTCTATATTGTAAATTGTTGAAGGCAGTCGAGACTAAAGAGTTTATGATGTAAGCTTTCGGCTTCCCATCTCAGCAACTGCTTTGAAGAATCACACGGGGGAAAATCAACACTTTTCCAGAGACCCTGCTGCTTATGCAACACCAACTCCAAAACCTCTGTTTTCAACACTAACAACAGCAGTTCCCTTTATTCGTTCTCTATGTCCCTTTAAAGTTTGCTGCTCCACAATATCTCTCTGGCAATGGGAAACTAAAAGGCTGAGGTGCTATTGTGAGAAATTGTGACTATTTTTTTCAGAAGTCTAAAAACTTGCTGTTTTGGAGTATTGGAAGAGCATAGGGTTTCCCGACTAACGCTGGATAGGATGAATGTCAATTTCTTTGTTGTGACTGTCAGTTTCTATAGGATGTATTGTGCTAGGATTGACTAAGGAAGCTGAAACAGAAAAAACTTAAACAGAAGTATAGAAAATAATGTCATGATATTTCGAAATTCCATTTTTGATACTGCTGTGTTTTAAAATAGCTTTATGTGCCTCATACACGAAACAAAAATGTGATGGTGCGTCTCCCCACTATCCTGACATATAGTTTACGTCCTCTTGCCACTTTGTGACAGCAATGGTAATTTTCAATTTCTTTTGATTTCTTAAGTAATTGCTTGATAGTTTCCAAGTAAATGTTTTCAAAGTTTTAGGTATTTTGCTATATATTTGTTATATTTTTTAAGATATATTCACAGCATTCATATTTTTCCCCAAAAAAGTAAATTAAAAGGGGCAAATTTTCTAATGACAAGAAAAGGGGTTGTTGCCAGACAATTATCGATTTCTAGATATATGTTTCTAAATGTTCGATTTTATCCAGGATGCTATATTCAGTATATCAATTCAATCTATCAATTTTCTAGCTGTACCACGGATTATTCCCAGGCAGTTTATTCTACTGACTTTGATGTTTATTGTTTTTTTTTATTTTGCAGCTGAAGTACATTTCTGTTTGATTCACTGTTTTTACCTTTCCCTCTCTCTGTTCTTGTGACAGACTAAACCAAGCAATCCTTGGTGACCGTCACCTCCTGGCGATGATATTTAGTGGTAATTTCTCAGAGATCTTGATGAGTTAGTTCAATCTCCTAAATCTCATAAACCGAGTTATTTACTGTAAACCTGAACAAGCATGTTCTGAAAGGGGCTCAGTGTCCCTCATGGAGCTGGTCAGATGTTTCCCTCGCCAGGGTATCAGATACCATGATCTCCAATGTTATCCATCATCCAATAGTAAAGCTCTTCATAAACATGCCCAGACGATTAACTGATATGTAACAAATCAATTGCTGCTCTGTAAAAGTGTTCCACAGGGGGGGAAGATACAATACATAAAAATGAAGACATTCAATTGGAAAACAATAGGCAAGTGAGAGTTTACAATGCTGTGTTGGATTATTAGTGGTAAGAAGTTAAAAGTTGTCTCTTAACAGTCCTTCTGCTCCTGATCTTAGTACACAATGTGTCAGCTTGATCACAACCTAAAATATAAAAGTATTTTGTTTATATTTGGTGCAAGGCACAAGGAACTGAACCATCACTGATGTAAAACACAGAAGCAGCATAATGGTCACCTCGTTTTCCCTTGCAAATGACATGAATTCAATCTTGTCAGTACCTTTATATTCATCTGATTTAAATGAAAATGTTCCTCTACTTCGGAATAACACAGTTGCAGAACAATTGTGAGGCTGAGTTGTGCATGCCTTGTGTGCATCAGTTGGGTTAAACAATGGCAATCCGTTGGGAAACTCCTCCTCTGATTTTCTTCTGTTTTTATTTCGGTTGATGGAGAATTTCAAGGTAGATGATTGAGGTTTCTTTTTTATGATACTCCAATTTTATAATTGCATATATGTGAACTGAAAAAAGAATGACAGCTCAATTTCATTTTTTTTAGGTTTAAAGAGAAGATATAACTGGGTAAAAGATTTGATATCTTTTGGTATTTAATTGACATCTGAGGTGGCCTGACACAGATCTTTACTGCATTAATCCAAAAATATAAATTTTTCCACAAACCATTATATAATTAAAAAAAAAAAATCTTAATAAATGGGCTAGCAGTTTTTCCCTTTTCTACTTGGTGTGGGGTAAACCTGTTGGTAAATATATGGGTATATGTGTTTTGGTGACTTATGAAATGGTCAGGAAGTGCATTGTGATGGTGCTGCAATCCAATTTCCCCCACAAGGACAAACCTATTTCTCATTTGTGTGTTATCTGTACAGTGTGGCAGTGTTTCATCCTAGAGCAAATGTGTGTACAGAAGAAGCTTTATTTTTTAAATTGATCAAGATTCTGAATCTTTCCTTGCAGTACAGAAATGCTGATTATCCTTTTCAAATCTTCATCCTATGCAGTTTACCAAATAGGGCAGCTGTAGTGTTCTTATTGAAGGGTTGAAATATATCACTCTGAGTTTCTGTTGACAGACTAGAATTTTAAGACTTTCCTGGTGAGAAAAAAGGGAGAATATGCTATGAATGTATCTTTGATATCTTACACTCTGTATGTTAACCTCAGTAATAATGGTCAGTATGAAGCAGTTCATGGATTGTTTTCAGCTCTAAGTGAAGACAGTTTTAAAATCCTTAGCTGTCCCCTGGCCTTTACAAAAGTACTAATGCTCCTCATTCCTATCAAAAACTTCACCAAACCTCCACAAAGCCTCCTTTTTTTGTTTTTTTGCTTTGATTTGGACTCAGCATGCCTGTGCTTAGTTTCATTTAATCTCTTAAAATGACTGACTATATAGTTAATCTCCTTCAATTTAAAACGTATTAATGGTCATGTTTGTGATATGTAATGGTTAGGTTAAGAAGAGGAAATGTTAAATAATATAATAGGTTCATGTAAGTCTGATTGAGTCGGGTCAGTCTCTTCCCTTAACAGTGGCCCTGGGTGCAGACACGGAGGAAAACAACAGGTGCTTATAGTACCAATCTGGGGTGGTTGCCTTCACTGTACTCCATAGTGGCTATCTGCAATTCTTTAAATACTGATTTGTCATGGAATTGCTGGGACACTTGTTAAACTGCAAGTCCATCTTGCTGCATCCAATGTTACAATGTGAGTACTAAAACTCAAGTTCAGAATGGAGATGGAAGAGGGGACTAGCAATGAAATTATTTCTACATATCATTAAAAATGAAAGAAGACAAAATAGCCTCCTTTAGATATGTTTTATGCAATATAAACAGCTGTGAATTTCCCACAATTGTCAAGAAATTAATTTACTACATGACTAGTAACTTCACTCTTTTGAAGAATCTTTCATTTCTTTTTAGTTAAGTCATTCTCACAATTTGTTAGTCCCCTTTCCCATGTGTTTCACCATTAAGTTGTCAAATCACAAGAAATTATGTGTGTTTGAAAAAAATCATTTCATCGTATAATCAACATTTGACAGGCAATATTGCAAATATGCAAGACATGACGTCAAATATGAAGGGATTCTCAATAAGCACTTGAACACAAGACTTTGGTGCCTTCATTTTATTTTGCTTCAAGACAAGACAGGGTTAAGGGAGGGTTAGTAGCTGCTAGTGCTGAGCTATTAGCACATGGTACCAAGTACAGTTATGTGGTGTGTGTGTTTCTTTTCACTAATCAGTGGTTCACCAAGGTTCTGCAGCATTTATCAGTATCATGAGCATCTGTTGGGGCAGCTGGGCCAGTCATGCCTGTGACATACAATAAATTCTTCTATGAGGAACATGCTTTATAGTCCTTTATGGTTGAAGGAGAAACAAGGAACTAAAGAGAGTCAGATCAGTCACCCTTGTCTACCCTCTTGGGCTTGTCCTCTCAGCCCATGTGGTTCTACCTATCAGTCAGCTGAAACTGCAAGGTGTGTTTTTCAACAGTCTCTTGTGTCGTGTTATCAAGCGGAGTCTGTCATGGTGAGGTCAGGGCTTCTGACGGACAGCATGGGCTGACCAAGTTGTCACAGTCAAGCATCACACACTGTTAGAGATCAGGATATCGAAGACAGCTACTCCTGTCTCTCTCTATGCGTCTGTCAGCTGTCCGCCAGTCCTTCCGTTGAAAAACTCAAGAAACTGTTTTTCTTTTTTTTTTTTAACAGTATTTGGAAAGTTCAATTTTATTTATACACTTGAAATATACTTGTTCAGAGTATTGAAGAGATCCGTGGTTGTTTGATTCTTTCTTTCTGATTTTCTTTCTGTCTCTCCTTTCTATCATTCCACTCCATGTAGATTATTATAGGGAGGGACTGCATGAGTGAGTTTCTTGAGTCAATTCATATTAATCAGAAGCCCCAGACAAGGTAAGACAAGAAGAAGAGTCCTTCTCTGGCGTGCATTAGTGATTGATCTGTTTTTTCTCTTGAATCGGTGAGTCAGGGCAATGCAGTGTACTCTTACTCCTACAGAGGTGTCCCGAACACCCAGAAAAAAAAAAATTGACAAACCTTTTCCCCACTCGCTCACCCACTTAATTGAGGTTTAGGCCAATCCATCCAGGCAAAGCAGCAATCTGCTCAAAGGACCTGTGTCCTGCCCTGGGGGGAGCACTGCTGCAGGATAAGAGTGAGGCCAGACGTGGGCGGTGGCCTTTTCAGGGAAAGAGGGACTTGGTGGCAAGGTATGTAGCCTATCATGCCCTATTTCAGTGAGTGGAATGGTAGAGGAGGCAGTCAGGCAGTTCTCTGCTGGCACATTTGGGATTTGCAGCTATCGGCAGGAGAGATCTGCACTGCAGAGACTGCAGGGGGAGGGAGTAGAGCAGAGCTGCGAAGCAGGTGAAGCTCAGACTGAGATGGAAGAGAAACTGGGAAACCGGCTATTTTATGACTAGGTAATTCTGTCAACACAGTTAGAATTAGATGTACAATAAGTTGAAAACACCAACTGCATGGTATGTAGAAGACTGATGTGTGGAGAACTTGTATTTGAAGATACACAATTACCTTCAAAATTTCTGCAGGTCAATTCTGCAGGTCCATTCATAAGGAAACAACCTGTAGTCATCATAAAATGATTAAATGTTTAAATCATAAAATGATTAAAACATTTTATCATTTTATGATTTAAACATGCCAGGGAAACTGCAATAAATATTTTGTTTTCTGTCTCTGTGTTTTATATCTACTACATTTTGAATTTCAAAAATTTACCTTAATTCGACTGAGGGGTTTGGATGAACCAATTTTCAGAGATGACAAGGAAGAGCTGTCAGAGTGCATTCAGAGCTAGTCCCCTGAAGATACCAAACACTTTCTTTCTGTCTCCAGCAATTTCACAGATGACATCATGGGCGATCATTTGGGTTCACTGCTTGGGGGAGAAAGCATAACAATCAAAAGTAACCTTTCTGCTATATATCCTAAATAAATGGGTAAGTCATTATTTGAATTATTTTAATGATCATTTTAATAACAGTGATCGTTGTTACATTTGCTCTATCAATCTCAAAGCCAACTTCTATAAAGCAATTATGCCAGAGATATTTTGTAGAGTACGATATGACAGACTTACTTCAAGTGTCAAAAGTAAAAAGTACAGTAATTGCAATGCTGATTAGCCAATTGATTATATAATGGCAAATATTGTTTTTTTTCTTCTAATACCTTTTAAAAAGAAGTTACCCAAGTAGTGGATTAATTAGTGACTCAAGACTCAACTTATTTTATGTTCAGTTACAAAAATGTATGAGTGTTTTCCCCATTGCATGAGTAAAGAGTATGGCTTTGTTTTGAGCTGTCATATGCTACATTAGATACATGTGGTAAGTGTAAGCTTGATGATCATTGTTACTTCAAAATTATTTTGTTTTGGAAAACTTGAGCTGGACAACTGGCGTGAGTGCGTGTGTGTGTGCCGACATAACTATATTTATTGATGCCTGTGACTACCTAAAATTAATTGAGTCTCTATCAAATAGAAGTCAATTTTAACAAGGCATCTTGCAGTTGCTCCTTGATTAGAAAGTGATAAGATAAGGCAGTTTCAGTTAATGATATAGTCATTATGGAAGGAGTCACTTTCAAGGTTCTTGGCTTTATGGTAACAATGCTTTCAAAAGCAATTAGGGGTGGAGCCTCTCCTTCTCAACTACCCCATTGACCTAGCTCTCTGACACTGATGACTGATAGTCAAGGTTATTACTGTAACATTACTCACTGGCAAGCTAATTGACAAAAGGTCCTTCCTCTTAATGTTTTATCCTTGCCTTGCAGCAGTTTAAAATGACTGCCGGTCATTTAATCAGAGAGAGAAATTAGTATTGTATTCTAAGAACAATAGTCACAGCTTCACTTAAGTGTGTATTTGAATATCATTAATGTTGTCATGACACTTAGCGTGTTGACATGTGCCAGAGCTTGAAGTGCTGAGCGCAGCCCCACTACCACTCTGGGGGCTGATTGGCTTGGCCCATAACCGCATTTGGAAGATTAAACAGTGCTGCAGTACTAAGGCAGTGGCCAGGGCCATGGGATGTGGGCTGGAGGCCCAGGAACGCTGAAAACCGGTTGACATGACCTTCAGAGTCAGACAAAGAGGCTGGGAGCTCGGAATAGAGAAACCTAATTCTCACCCTTGTGCATAAGACTTTGATAGACATCAGTCTGTATGTGTCTCGTTTTGGTCTTCGCTGATTCATCATTTCAATAACAATGATCTTGAAATAGCATTCATTGCTGCCTCAAGGCAGATGAGATGTGACATGCTTTTGTCGCAGACTTTATTAATCATGATTCTAAAAAAATATAAAATTTCATCTTGATTGCATCACACGCTCTGTCTTCCTCTCTGTTCACAACACACAAACAGAATGTAAATCTCTTGTGGCTTCAGTCAATACACAAGTGAACCCAAGGCATTAGCATTGAAGGCGGTAGCCATCAGGGAAGTTAATCTGTGATATGATGAGCCCACCTGCCAAGGTCAGGAGTAGCTCGAGCGGGATAACAAGGTTGGTTCTCTATGTATCATCACTGTCCTTTCATTAAGTTACTTAACAAGGACACTATTCACTTCTACTAGCATTAGTGGCACATATGTCAGGTCAGAGTTTAGTATTTTGAAACTTGCAAAAGCAATGTGTTATCATATCAAATGTACATACTATACTGTGTGTGTGTGTGTATACACACACACACACACACACACACACACACACATATATATATATATATATATATATATATATATATATATATGTATGTATAATTTATTTTTTTAATCAAGATCAAAGCTTTTATGTATTTTTGCTCAATTAATCTTAAGTAATTTTAGTTACATGTTGGCCTTTTGAAAATTCTTATGCATTTAGCAGCACACAATCTTACCTTCCCTATAGTTCAACATTACCTCTGCAATGACAATGTAGAGATCCCTCATTTGTAACATGCTGGTATCATAGAGAAATAATTCAAGGTGGACTAGATATAATAATGCTATTGTAATGAAGAGCTCCTAAAAAAATAGTTGTTGTTTTTTTTTAAAATGGAACAAAATCATCATTAATGAACCACAGAGTGCAAAAGAAACAGAACATATACTTATAATATTTTGTTTGATTTCACTGAGTAAGGGGGATGGAGGCTGTGTGGTCCTGGCTGCATCACTAAAATATTTAATGATGTTATATGGTCTACTGGTACTACTGGGTACTACTAGTAACTACTAGGGTGTAAAAAAGGTTGCTTTGGATTTTTGGGAGCAGGTTCTCCCTCATGCTCTCTGATCAGCTGCAGCCTGTCAAACGCAATCACCACACTTTTGAGTCAGATGTCTGATTGATTACCTTCAAGTATGATTAGAGTGTGAATGCAGCTATTTTTATCCATAAGACTTAGATGGCAGGACATTGGTGACCTCAAGTAACACTGTAAATAAATAAATGGTAAAAAAATACAAATAAATAAAATCTACAGAATGAATTGTAAATTGAGATTTCCTGCAAACACTAGATGTTATGGTTCTGCTGAGAGTGGGGTATCATTAGGCGTTGTAAGCTACCTCAGTTAAGTCAAAACAATATTTCTAGTGTCCAGATTTGCAATCAAATTTGTGTATCATTTATCATTATTATACAATCAGGCACATTAGGTTTCCATTGTAATGCAGAACTATCGGTGCCACTATCAAAAACATTTTATCATGGATTGGAAATCCAGGACTTTGTCTGCTGTTGATGTAACTGTCATGCTGAGAGATGTAAGACATGTCACTGATGGCCATTCTTGACAGGAGTAACAGATTGGCTAGGAACACACCAACAGTGATGCATTGTAAAAATTTTATGCTAATTGGCAACAATGAGAGTTTAACAGCAATATTTGGGTGTTTTTGGTTTGCACTATTAGAAATTAATGGATGAGCATACATTCATTTTATTGGAATTATGTCAATATATTTACAGTATATATACAGTGTGTGTGTGTGTGTGTGTGTGTGTGTACATACACACACACACACACACACTCTCACACACACTCTCTCACACACACACACACACACACACACACACACACACACACACACACACACACATGCTTGATGCATCAGTTTAGATACAAAAGTAATTTCAAATATGTCTGTTTACCTTTTAGGAGAAGACCGCACAAGGGACATTGTTGTGGGCACTACAGACACACCTTCGGCTGCAAGTGCTGCAGGAGGAGAATCGGGTACCAGCAGACGTAGACTCCACTGCTGCATCAAAGTAACAACTGTCCAGGTGCGGAAGGCTCTGTGGGGGGTCGCCATGGTGATGTGCGTGTGCTTGTCCTGGGCTGGCTCCACTCAGCTAGCTAAGCTGACCTTTAAGCAATTTGATGCCCCATTCACACTTACTTGGTTTGCTACGACGTGGAATTGCCTCTTGTTCCCCCTCTACTACATTGGCCACCTGTGCAAGAGTCCAGAGAGGCAAACACCCAGACAGCGATTCAGGTAAGAGTACATGCAGACCTTTTTCCTCTCCAAATTGAAACATACATATTTTTCAATGAGGTGACTTTCTGTCATTGCCTACATTACATACATTTGGCCCTGGTACCAAGATCTGTGGAACCTACCTGTGGCCAAACAGTGACATGTATAAAAACACGTGATTCTTATTCATGTTCATGTTCCTCTTCACGTTCATGTGTGATTCAAGCCGACATCGTTATGATTTGAATAGCCAGGCTAACAGATTAAACTGCTCAGGTCAGTTTCATGTGACTCTAAGGATCTATTTCATCTCTACCCATATTAATGTGAAGATTAACCAGAATTAAAAATATGTGTCCTGTCCTAGTATATTTATTGTATTGGGCATGTGGGCTTGAAACAAGGAAACGCACATTGAATAAACAGAATTCCAATTTCCTATTGACATTTTCTTAAATTTGTCATGGTCTCCACCAATGGAGTTGTATAACAGATAAAAACATAACTAAGTTTTTTTTTAAGAACGAATCAAGTTTTCTCAGTGCTTCCAATGACACTTTTCGACTTTCAACAGGGCTTAAAAAATGAAATTATGTTGAGTGCTCATCATAGCCATTGTTTCCAGATGATTTTTTTTTTCTCCTCTGTTCCTTTTAAACCCTGCTGGAAACAAACTCCATGAGACCAGACTTGCACTGCATAGCTGCGATTTAAAACATCCCTACACAAGCAGCGTCCCATTGAAATCTGTGATGACAGTCATTTTGATCCAAACCTACGAATTAGTTTATGATATTCAGCATTTATTATGGGCTGCTGGCTTCAACATTAATGATTAGGAGTGTCTTGCATTGCATATACTTTGATGGATGAAAAACATACTGAAAAGAAACACTCAAGACAGACTGTATTTCAAACAGGAAATACTTCACAACAATGGAAAAAAAAAACAATGAATGCGATATCAGCCCCCAAATATCACCTGTGATTCTCAAATGGAAGACACTTTGTTTATGGCTTGTTTTCTTTTTGCCAGCTTTTTTTTCTTTTGTTCGATGACCACTCTCAAGTTGTTGCCCCTTTTCTGTGACCTTCCTCTATCAGCTATATCACCTCAGCACCCCTTGTCTTCAAGAGGTGAACCTGCTCCTTCAGAGCTTAATTTTCTCCTTTTAATGTATTGATCTCATTGATTGAACAGACCAAGGAATATCTGTATCTCTGCATGACTGAGTACTGTGTGTGTGTGTGTGTGTGTGTGTGTGTGTGTGTGTGTGTGTAGTGTGTGTGTGTGTGTGTGTGTGTGTGTGTGTGTGTGTGTGTGGGGGTGTGAGGGTGGGTGTGTGTGTGTGAGAGTGGGTGGG
>CAAKHD010024658.1:212177-229311 GCA_901007705.1 Fistularia tabacaria
GTATTTTTTGGTGTTTGGGTGTTGTGTGTGTGTGTGTGTGTGTGTGTGTGTGTGTGTGTGTGTGTGTGTGTGTGTGTGTGTGTGTGTGTGTGTGTGTGTGTGTGTGTGTGTGTGTGTGTGTGTGTGTGTGTGTGTGTGTGTGCGTTTTTCTTAGCGGACAGCAAAAGCTGCACCCCAATGGGTAAATGCTTTTCCTGAAATTCTGGACACAAGTGTCTGACCTGACAGTTACATAATATCTCATCATGGGGGGGAAATTCATTCACTGCATTCAACCTCTCATCCATGACGATCCATGAGCAGTTGGCTGCCGTCTAGCAGTGCCAGGGGAGAAGTTAGGGGTTCAGTGTCTTGCTCAACAAAACTTTGACACAGTAGGAGGAGCCGGGATGTGTGTGTATGTATGTGTGTGTGCTCTAAAATAAACAAAAAAAAACTTTGAGGCATGCATATTTAGTGCAGACTCAGCTTTTTGGAGCTAATTCATAACTGCAGAACACTGGTATATTGTGTGAGTTGCCAATCCACATTTATTGCTGATTCTCTGTTTCTCAGGCACAGATGCTGTCAAAGGGCACAGTGTGACATATGAGAGGAGAATGCAATCATAAAACAAAACAAACACACAGACATACACACAAATTTGCAACATTTTTAACAAAGGAATGTAAGAAAATATTTTATATATTGATTGTGACATATGGCATCTCAGTATTGGTTGTTGTTTTCCTTCAGATTCCGTATACAGGTGTTTTTTTTTTTGCTTTTAATCCCCTTAACCTTTGATGTATTTGGCTGTCATCAAATATTGACTGGATATATTCAGCCCTGACACAGCCACTCAACATGTGTGTAATTACAGAAAGTGTTGTGTTTATGTCTCTATTTCTAATGGAGTGATGTGGTGGACTCTGGGATTACACTAACATAGAGTATTTTATCTAAAAACTAAGTAGGAGTGTTTCTAAGAGAGTAAGAGGTGTATTAATTCCAAATATAACATGCGTTAATTCTGGACATTGTCAGCAAGTGCGTCAGTGAATCATCTGAATCATTTGGTCCTTGTCCCCCCTAAGTTGCTTTAACCACCACCATCTGCAGCCTATTCTCACACCCCTCAATCTTCAACCCTAAACATTTGTCTACCTGCTCCTCTGCTCTGCTCTACTCTACTCTATCCCCTGTCCAGTACACGAAAGAAGAAATCTCAGATTTATTCTGTCTGCAGAGGAGAATTTATGACATGCTCAAGTGAACTGGTTTTTATAAGAGGATGAGGAGCCCTGTCCTCAACATAGTGCAGTTTTAATGGAGAGAGGAAGAGTGATAGCTATAATCCCAGATGGTGTACATGTCTCCTACTATGCTGGACATACTGACAACACCTGGCAGTTTGTTTGGTGACAGACAGCTTCACCCAGGGTTTGTGACAGAGAGATGGCACAGCTCCTTCCTTCCTGCTGCTGTCACGCTTTAAAGTAAACAGTGTTCTCAGTAGACATACGCCAGAGCTGACACTTAAAGTGTTGTGCAGTACCACTGTTCTCTAAACTGTGTTATTTAAAAAATCCTGTCTACAAGTGTTCAAGTCACCATTTGTGTGTTTAATTACTTCAAAAAATCTTATTATACTGTGTTGCTATCGCAGAGTGTATTTAAGTGTACTTGGCTGTGCCACATATGTGTATCCACTTTCTTTGCTTGACAGAGACTGGGAAGACAGTAGAATCTCAAATGTTAAGTGATTTGATCACTTTTTGCTGGGCTTTCCTTTACACATCCTTTCCTTTACAATAACTACCAAGCATGAAACTAAATGTTATTGAAACATTTCAGATTCCTTGCCTCTAACTAGGAAAAGACTTTTGGAAAAAAAGAAATTATGTAATTCATTTGAATGCATTTTTTCATTTACAAAATAGTTGGAATTTGCACTGCAGTCATTTTTCTCTGGATTTGTTCAGACACAACTATTTGAGCTCTATAAAAGCTGTCAGTTCAAAGTCTCTCAAGAATATCATTCATCTCAGCTCCTCAATTAATCACAGCACATCTTCGTATAACACTGTCCCTGTCTCATTTTTCTCTCCAGGGAATGTTGTAGATTTTTTGGGGATGATGGGCTGACCCCCAGGGTGTTTTTTACCAAGGTAGCTCCCTTCGGCCTGCTCTGGATCTTCACCAATTACCTGTACCTGCAGGCCCTCAGAAAGATCAACACAACAGATGTGTCAGCACTTTTCTGTTGCAACAAGGCCTTTGTCTTCCTGCTCTCTTGGATTGTGCTCAGAGACCGCTTCATGGGGGTCAGGGTGAGTCGCTTTGTTTGTGGCTGTGTGAGTGGTTTTTGTCAACATGCCTGCACTCCTCAAGAGAAACTGAGAAGCCGCAAGATGACTAATTGGACAGCTTTCCATTATCAGATAAGCAGTGCTTTTTATAGGAGTCAGGCTGTATAATGAAATACATATTTCGATTGGATAATACAATACACTTGTCTATAACCTGTTAAAACACAATTGATAGGGTACCTTTACGTCAGCCTGGATTAGGTGCCATATAATGACAGTATTTTTTGGTCTACGAGTGTGTCTATTCGTATATGTCTCGGCCTGTCCAAATTCGTTTCTCTTTTTTATATCTGGATGAGAAGAGATCAGCATCAGAGGAGGGTTTTAGTTTTATAAATCGAGGCACATTCCTCTCTCCGTTAATTTCTTTGGTGCTTTCATATTTGTAGCCACTCTGCTCTCTGCAGAATGGATTTCCCCCTCTTTTTTAGATGCATACTCAAAACCCTATCTATCCCCTGTGTTGCCCCTCTCTCCACACCCACATTTTGTGTGATGAAAGGCCCTGATGATCCCGCTTCTCTTTCTCAAACCCCCTGACTCTCCACTTTTCTCTCTCATGCTTGATTGGTGGTTGGGATTGCAGTGTGTGAATGTCTGCAGCAATGCAGCGATCTTGGATGAGTTTATCATGCAAGTGAATAAGGGGAGAGCGAGAGTGAGAGAGAGAGAGAGAGAGAGAGAGAGATGGGGGAGCTAAACAATCCTTGTGAAACGTGGGGGAATCCTGAATAGGAACAGTTTCAGAGATGATTCTGTTTCATTTAGTCAAGTTGGAGGAAAGTCTATGGTAGGTTAGGTCAACAGGTCATGTGTAATGCATAAAGAGCTTTTTATTGATGTAAAACAAGTATCATTTTTACATGTTAAGCGTTAAATGCAACATTTAATCCACATTCACATCACAGGCTGCTCAAAGTGTAGCTATTTCTTCAAAATAGAAATGGCTGAAGTCGCCCCCCCATGATATTTTATTTGCTGAAACATCTTTATAAACCTAAAACCCCAACACATGCAGGGTCACTACCACTGTTAACAGCCCTTCGCTAGAAATGAAAGTTGTAGCGGTGACTGACAGGCAGCCTGCAGTGCTTAAAAGAGCCATTTTGCCGAAGGTGCCTGGAGGTTTCGTCCAAACACATACACATCGCTCGTTTATCTTCCTGACACCTCTGTAATGCACAGCTAATCCACCCAGCTGGACTTTTGCCTCGTCCCTTCCTCCATGTTCACGCACCGCTATAAAGGTATGCAGCCAAATGTTAAACTATGACGATAAGATAAATTTGATTCTCCTGCTTGAAGGTTGGATGAAGGAGATTGTGTGTCTTTAAGCTGCTATAATTGCAGAGGCAGGGATTGTGTGTATAGTAAGTGAGGCGCTGGTGGGTGGAAGAAGTTATTTGGTATGTAAATATAATGGCGCTGTAAAGGAAATCAATGTCTGACAATTGGCTCAACACTAGAGGAAGCTCTTGTCCTATGTTTCCAGTGTTTGTACTTGTAATTTGAGAACATTGAGGGGTTATGTTTGTCTGCTTGTGGGCGAAATTTAAATGCAACATCTAAAAAATAAATCCCATATTAATAAGGGACAAGCTTTGTGATTTTCTGGCTTGAATACCAAGTAGAGGCCATGTGTGCCTGCTGCTCAGGCATCTTTATCATCACACTGTGAGCAGCATGTAGTCAATCCTTTGTTCCTCTCTCTCTGCAGATAGTTGCTGCTATCTTAGCCATAGCAGGTATCGTGATGATGACCTATGCTGATGGATTCCACAGTCACTCAGTCATCGGCATTACTTTGGTCGTTACCTCTGCTTCAATGTCAGCTCTCTACAAGGTATTTTTTTTTTCTTTGAGTGCTATGGAATTATAAGATTATGTTAAATCAAATGGTCCCCACATAATCATACACCTTTGTAGTAGTGACACCTTTAGATGCGGAAGTAAAAGTGAGAATAGTTTTGTCTCTTACGTAAGAAACCCTGAACTTCGTGCCTTCAACTTATGTAACCAGGTCTCTGAGGATAAGAGGAGGTTATGTGTGTGTCTGTATGGCTTCAGGCTATGATGTCCTGATCAGTGAGGTCATGGCGTAGATACCAGCTATTGTTGTCTTTGCCCTGTTGTTTGTGCTGCATAATGTGATAAACAGACATTTAAGACAAAGCATGTTATTGTACAATGGTCGTGTCTGTTTAATGTCCTCCATACTTCTCTCCAGGTGCTCTTCAAGATGATCCTTGGTAGTGCCAAATTCGGGGAGGCTGCACTCTTTCTGAGCATTGTTGGAAGCACCAACTTTGTTTTTATCAGCTTTGTGCCAGTTATCCTTTATTTTACACAAGTGGAGTACATAAGCTCACTACAAGACATCCCTTGGGCCTACCTCTGTGGGGTTTCTGGCCTGCTTTTTGGTATGGAAACTTAACATTTACCAACACCAACTTGACACTGTAGTTGTAAAAGAGTAAACACCGTAGGTACTGGAAAACAAAAAAGAAAATTCAATGATGTACACACCATCATGCTTAGCTCAGATGGTCAGGTGATTTTAATTTTTCAACAAACCACAATTAAAAAATTAAACATGTTTTAGCTTTCCCCACCAAAAGAGGAAAACTGTGAAGTCTTTTGTGACAACAGAAATGCTTCCAACTTATGTCTTAACTTGCAATGCTGATATATCTAAAATTCTCGACTGTGAAATAAAAACCTCACCTGACCTTTTCCCTGAATGATGGTCTATAGATACTGAATTTTGATGTTTGGGTTAACGATGCCTTTAACTGAGTTAGCATATGCAGTTGGTTAACACTCACACTGCAGCGATTGTGCTCTTGCCTACAGCTTTCAACGTCCTGGTGAACTTTGGTATTGCGATAACATACCCAACATTGATCTCCCTGGGTATCGTCCTGAGTGTTCCTGTAAATGCCTGTAAGGGTCGTTACTTGGTATAATTTAAAACCTTTTGAAAAAAATTAATCTTACATTTAACTCAATTTCCACAAATAAAAGAGCATTGCCATTTACCTGAGTGTAAAACTAACTTCCAGGATCATTCATAAATGAAATGTTTTTACATTAAGTTCTTATGAAGTCCAAGCTAAAAGCCATTACATATGTACACTGTCTATAAACAGCTATTTGCTAACCAATATAGCATATTGGTCTGACTATTTAAATAACGAACATATAACTATGTAATTTAGTGATTTATGTATGACTTTATGTTAGTGAATTATCTAAAGATTTACTCATTTTTCTATTTATCAATTCTGCTCTAATCTGTGTCTCCATTCATTTACAGTGGTGGACTTCTACACATGTGAAATCCATTTCAACACAGTGCGTCTCATTGCCGTATTCATCATTTGCCTGGGCTTCCTCATGCTGCTCTTACCAGAGGACTGGGACCAGTGTATCATTCAGCTCAACACCAGACTGCGTAAACGTGATGAACCAGCAGAGGGCAGTGCAGAGGCAGGAACCAGCACGGGGCTCAACTGGAGAGGTCGAGGCAGGACCTCCATGTCAACATTTGCACATTGACCCCATGAAATGTTATCATATACGCAGACGTACACACACACTGATTGAGACAGCTTACTGTCAGTGTTGCCATATCTTGTCGCTACATCCTGCCTGATGCTCTGCTCTGTCATGCAGCCTCCTGGGTGAAAAAAGTTTTGAACTGCCTCTGATATTTTACATTTTGGCTTCGGGGAGAGATTGTGTATCAGTCATTCATTCACTGTCCATTCCACTCAGAATTATTCAGAGTTGGCACATGGACTTATATCAGTTGTAATCTTTCCTACCAAATTACCAGATATAAGTCGATATTATACATTTTATGTACCTCCTAATCGTTCCATTTGGTTCATTACATTGTTAAACCTGGGAAGACTTACCAACTTGCCTGATATTTTTTTCAGCTTGGTAGAAAAAAAAAAAAAAGGCTGAACATGTTTTGAACTTGCTGGCTTTGAAATGTACACATTTACACACCTAATGATCCAAAGAAAAATGCCTAAAAATGCTGAATGCCTGAAAACAAAAGGAGTCCTAGAGTCAAATCCCTCAGGTTTAACTTCATGACAAATACTTTCCCTTGTTTGCACTGTACATAGCTGTAATTCACACCTTGGATGTCCTGGAGCTGTCAACAAGATGTGCTCCTCTGGTGTGAAGGGATCTGTCTTGATATCTGAGCATCAATCTGAGCACCTTTTTGTCCAGTCGGCTAAAGGAAGTCTGATCCTTTTTGACCGTACTGATTGGCCCCCTGTGGTCCTGTGGTTTCCTGGGGCTAAAATCCCAAACTGTCAGTGCTGACACCCGTTGCTCAGGCCCACCGTCTGGTCACGAGATCTTCAGTCTCATTCCAAACTTTCCACTGCATGAGCCCTGGATTGTCATTTGCAGGTGTTTTCAGTCCATCCATGAAAGCAGTACTTGTTATTGATTATCCATGACTCATATCTTGAGTAATTCCAATATTTGGATGGAAAGAAAGCACATTTAAAAACAATTTCTAAAAATACAATTTGGCCTTTTTAAACAAAAATGGAACCATCCCTTTAAATATTTTGGCAAATACAGATTACTGAGCTGCCCTTTGAATTTCTTTCATTTCACTTAATGTGCACTGTGAACTTATCTGCAGCAATTATCATGTAAAAATCCTGAGTTGGGGGGATAAAGGAGAAAATGGGCAGTTTGAGGGAAGGGGGGTCAGAAGAGGTGTCCTTGAGTGTCAAGAAAGGCGCCTTCCAATAAAATGCATCATTTTTATTATCATAATGAAAATAGTCTGGTAATTTGTGTTTACACAAACAAAGGGTTTTCCCAATACCTGTTTTTATTGATCACATCTCCAAGGCAAGTTAAATCCTGGTGTATACCTGATAGAAATGGAGGCAATCGCCTTGTCAAGCTTCTGGTTGGAAACTTTGCCTTGTTGTGAATGTATGTACATCACTCACCCACATGCTCACTATGTGCTATCTGCTTCTTACGGTGCCATCAGACTGCTGCAGAAAGACTCTTAAAATACTAGCCCTTGTGTATTCAGCTGACCAGTTGCAATTTTTTTTTTCTTAACAGAGTAGTGTACTTTTTCTAATGATGAATTAGGTTGCAGACGAACCCACTGGGTCATCAAGTGACATCAATTGGACTATAATGCACACCCTCTATGAGCAGATACAGCTGACAAGTCCACTTCACTGCCTTTTCTTTTGTTTTGCAATAGAATACATTAGCACTGTTTCCCATTGTCATTCTCTATGACAATAAATAATAATATTGTATTCCTCTGGAATTATCGCTAGACATAAATGTAAACCTTTGTAAGGAATGATGATTTTTACACTGAGATGCAACATATGATTATCACATTTGAGGAAGAACTATTATAGAGTGTGAATAAACGATGGCTTTATTAGATCTTCTGTTGGGTGTCTTCAAGTGTAATCACATGTACTATATAAAAGATTCTTTTCAATACATTGATTGTGCAGATTTCTTTCTTTCTTTTTTTTTTCTTTGTGCAGCTTCAAGAGAAGAGACAGACAAGAGACTAACACACATCATGTTCCACTCTCACAGTTATCTGACCATAGAAGAAAGTTGCCTGCCTCTCCTTTGTCAGAGCAGAAAAAGGTAGTCTGCCGCCCTCGTGGGGCCGAGAAGGCACCTGCAGGCAGTCAACCGTCCTGTCATGCCTAGAGTTTTGCCACATGCCGCAGGGCGGGGGGCTGTATTCAGGGTGACACAGCTTGCACAGCTGCCCGTTTGATTGACGTCTGAACTCTGAGCTAACAGTGAAAACCGAGGAACAATACTTTGAGTCCTCATAGCTCTCGGGGATGGAAGGTGGACCAGGATGGTTGGTGGTCAGAGTGCAAGGGTCACTGCTCCTGCCCTCATCACTCTCCTGTCTGACCTCCCCTCCCCTGCTGACCACATCCCCCAGGCGGTCTCTCAGCTTCTGTCTCAGTCCCTGAAGTGCGCCCTGGAAGCGCTTGCTGAGCAGCGCGTAGAGCAGTGGGTTGATGTCAGAGTTAAGCAGCACCAGCCAGTATGAAAAGGTGATGGCAGAGGGCGGCACAAGGCTGGCTTGGCCGGATATTGCCGTTTCTGTTGCCTGAACCAGAGCGACTCCAATGTAAGGCGTCCAGCACAGGAAGAAGGCCGAGATGACCAGGAAGAGGCGTGCAACCCCGTGGGTGTTGTGAGGCTGGCAGGCACTCTGAGAGAAGAGGGAGAGCAGACGTCTAGATGAAGAGTTTGTCAGCTCTGTGGTGGAAGCGGGGAGAGTGGAGGTGCCACACTTTCCATCCTCCCTGCTGAAATGTGAAATGACATTTCCACTCACATGAAACAAGAGTTCAGCAGGGCTGTGCTGCCTCCCGCAGTGCTGCTGAGACGGATGGGCTGCAGGGAAGGCAGAACTTGGATCCTGGCTGCGTGTGACAGAGCCCTCCAGAGTGTGAATCCTCCTGGCATGGCTTCGGGCAACCTTGACGATGTTCACGTAGCAGAAGAGAATGACGACGGCAGGCATGAGGTATGAGAGCGCAGCCATTAAAGCTGTGTAGCTGGGACTGCTGGCCCAGTTGACCGCGCAGCTGTACATTGGCACCACATAGCTGACGGAGCTCCAGCCCAGCAGGGGTGGGCAGCTGGTGGCCAGAGCCTGCAGCCAGATCCACAGCACCACGGCACAGGTCCTCCACAGGGTGCAGCGGGAGGTGTAGCGCAGGCAGTTTATGATGGAGTGGTATCGGTCGAGAGCAATGGCTGCTATCGTCAGTACAGATGCGGTGCAGTACACGGAGGAGGTGTAACCCACGTACAAACACAGGTCCTGTTTGACCAAGAGAGAGCAACACGTCAGCAGCAAAAATAAAGGGCCACACTGGCTGCTGAAATGAGCCATTGATGCTGTGATTGTGTCGGGTCACATGACGTACAGCACAGTGTACCCATCCATGGCTCATTATGGACAACGCCACGAAAGGCATGACTCCGACGCCCACCAGGAGGTCACTGATGGCCAGGTTTATGATGAGCACCGATGTTACACAGTGGAAAGTCTTGGTTGCAGCCACAATGATTATTACAAGTATGTTACCTATACAAAAACACATAGGTTGACAGAGCTGATGACTTTATTGGGATTCAATTAGTACATTCATCCATCCATTATCTACCACTTATCCTACTTAGGGTCGCAGGAGATGCCGGAGCCTATCCAAGCTGCCATGGGGCGAGAAGCAGGGTACACCCTGGACTGGTTGCAAGTCAATTGCAAGGCTACATATAGAGACGGACAATCGTCCTGGCACTTTTCCAAATTTTCCAATAAAGCTTTTTGTACTGTGGGAGGAAACCCTTGCACGCACAGGGAGAAAATGGATACTCCACACAGAAAGGTCCCCTGTCGGAATCGAACGAGGGTCCTCTGTGCTGAGAGGCAAAAGCACTAATCACTGCGCCAACTTGCTGCTGCCATCAATTAGTACATTTATAAGTGAAAAATATTTAAATGGTCATTATTAGTGTCATGAAAGGAATGTAGCCTGAAATTTCTAACAGTAATAAAAATTAATCCTATGTTTTATGCATTTCAGTGCGTCAGTTCTGTAGTTAGTCACAAACAGATTCCTAATAACTAACTATAATTTGGTCCATACCTCACAGTTCTATTTTCATCGTGAAATCCGATAATAACTAAAGTTTTCTGAAATATAATAGACCATATCGAAGTAAAAAATGACATCATAATTATACCATAGGAAGATTCAGCTATAAAGAGGTTGTTTTTGGAGTACAAAGCTACAATTTTAAGCCAAGACTAAATAAAATTAGGTAATTTGAGCGAAAAAAATAAAAATGTAGAAGGCAATATGGTGATGAAAGCTCTCCCCTTTATCACAAGAATCTGACATCAGTATGGATGAAAGATAATAAAAAAATATCTGAGTCGGAACACATAATCCATAACCGCGCCGATGTGTGTGTTTGTGTGTGTGTGTGTATACCTGTAACAGCACCCAAACACATCAGCACCAGCAGGATCTCAAGCAAAAGCTGAGTCTGCTGGGTCAGGCCTGGTCCATGGCCAGCCACCCGGCTCGCGTTGACAATTGCCTCCACCTGGATTGGAGACTCAGGCTTCAACCACTCAACATTCAGGACCTCCATCCTCCCCTGAGAAACTGCACTCCTCAGTCCATGAATGAGAAGCGAACAACACTTGACGGGAGATCAAGATAATCAGTACCAAACGAACTCCATCTCATCCTCCTCTGGTCTGGATGGTCACCAGGTGAACCGACGGTCTCCTTTGGAGGGGTGGGGTGTGAATGTAGGAGGATCTACTATAGTCTCCGTCTCCTGCCATCATGGATTGATGATTTGCCATCATGTGTAAATAAAGATACAAAACAGATGCTGTTTTTATTTTATTGTCAAAAGTTAAAACACAAAAAGTAATTAAAAAAAACAACTAAATCCATTAAAGCTGTGAGTAAAATATATTCCTATTAACGAAGGCAATATATTGTTTATTTGTTATGTAAACTCTGAGGGAAGATGATCGCGTCACATGTAAACCCTGCAACTTTACATCGGCAGATTTCTCCTTTACTGCTGTCTTGAGGTGTCATTCAAGCCAGATGTCAGGCGTTGGCGTGTGTATTCCCAAATTAGCAAAGCAGCACTGACATGCACGTTAAGTGAACGGATGACTCCTTGCTGGGGGATTTCCACACACACATCCAGCAGCTGGAGCAAGTTGGCTGGAATACCTTCTCGTTCATTGCTGTGGAGACAAGAGATGTACAGTATATTTGAAAAAAAACAAACAAAACATCAGCACAAAAGATATTTACATCTCTGTTTTTTTGAACGACTGAACAGTTATTCTATAGCTTCTACAATAAAACTACTCATGGAGATCACACTTATCTTTCAAAGAATAGTTTGACAGTATTAAATGAGATGTTTTACCATCCACATACATGTTTGTAACGTTGGAATCCTCAGGAGACTGTTACTTTGCGGGCAAGTGAAAAATGCCACCCAGTACCTCTTACTTAGCGGTGTGTGACTCAAAATGTTTTTTGGGGGGGCATTTGTCTCACTGTCCACTTGAAAGTTTGTACTAAATAAATGCTGTTGTTGGAAGCTTGAGCTCTATCATTCTAAGGGTGTTTCCAAATACTGGCCTGAGAGCACAACTTCTATTTGTCTGGCATGCTTTCACGTGCACAAAAAGCTGTGAATGTTGTGGATTTCTTCTGATGGCTGAGAGGTGAAAATGAGTGAAATGTTATTCCAAAATTTACAAATTATTCAATGATGTTTGCTGTATTTATGGCCGCTGCCATTGTTTTATTGCAATCAGCTTAACTGAAAGCGGTCACTTTGCTACCAGTGGCAGTTTCAATGCACTTATGGATTGTGTAAAAAAAAAAAACTTTTAAAAAAAGTATTGAAATGTAATTAGTCAAAACCTTGAAATCCACAGCAAATTGAAGGCTTCCTTTTCACAACAAGGGTAATGTTTGTAAACCACAGTCTGAACCTGACCCCTAACATGCAATAGTGTTAATGGTTTTAACTGCTTTTCTTCTGCTTAATAATACCAACGAGTAGAGTTAATTCAAGAACCCTTGCCTTTAATGGCAAAGAAAATCCATCTTTATGAGGTCTGCACAATAATTAGGGGGAGCCTCTTTGAACCGATGACTCATGAGTGCAATCTGTAATCAGCCGAGGATATACAGAGGTCCATCAGTGTGAGACAGGAAAGTCAAACATTAAAAGGTAATGAGGGTTGCCTTCAATGAGTCTGCAGCGGGTGCCACAAACAATGAAAGCATGATTTGATGAAAATCATCTATCTTGAGTACAATGGGTTGAGATAATAGCAAGAGATTAGGGTCGAACCATGCTGTGCCAGACTGAGCACAGCTCTGGAAGCACTGGCGATTCAGCTCACAGTGTTTAATCTAACAGTGCTACTCACACCTCTGCAACTCAACAAGGTAAAACAAAGTGGGACACCTAGAGAGACGTGATAATTACTGATGGTGGTATTAGCTTTCAAGGACGAGGGTGAATCATGCTACCACATACTAAATAAAATGGTTCTTTTGGTAATAGCGGTGACTTGAACTATAGTCGACTAGGGTTGTGGTTGCTGCAGTTGCCACCATTTTTTTATGTTGCCTTGTGTTATTAATTTCCTCGGCTCCTTTCCTGTGGGAGAACCAATTACTACCCAGCAAGTCCTAACATGAAGTAGAGTGGAGTGCTCCTGGCCCTGCAGGAAAACACTAAACAGGTGTGATAAAGTTAAATAACCTTGTCAGCTTACTCCCCTATCTGTTGGAGTTGCTGTATGCAGGCGGCTGCCTGGATGAAAAAACAAGAATAATACAGAATTTCAATGGGAGCATCATACCCCAGAAGAAGCAGCGTTTTCTCAGGAAAGCGGTAGTGTTGAAGGCTTTGACTGTTGGCCGTCTGCTCCACACCTACAATACAATACCCCTCACTCTTCTTCAACTGCAGGAAGTCAGTGAGCTCTAATGGTTTCACCTGACGTGCAGAATGACACAGTTTAAGAATTTACAGTAGAAATGCAAAATACTGAACAGGTAAGTGTTTAAGACATCAATTAAACAAAATAGACAATAAATACAGTTGTTATTGTCACATTAGGTTTTGCCCCTGTAAGCTACAGTTCCAGAGTAAAATGGAAATTTTCAAAAATGTCTCATCTGATGCTGAAATTTAACATGGTTTTTAAAAGACTACAATTGATGATAATGAGTACTAAATTTATTTTGGAAAAGGGAGCGGGTTGGATCATAATTGAATATGGCATCTGAATGAAATATAACTATCAATCAATGAGAACAAACTAAATATTAAAACACTCACCACCCTGAGCTGCCAGACCCACAATTTTAGCTAAAATCAAAACTACAGGAGTGAAACTGGCTATTGAAAGCAGTGTAGACATGTAGACAAGTGTTGTTTTGGACTTTATGGAAGGTGCTGCAACTTCTCTGTATTTCTCAGGCCTGTCAGGAAAGTAGAGGAAGAGTAGAAATCACGGCCAGCGGAGTGAAAGGCAAAGCACTTCACCTCCAGCAGTGGAAGCCACAGCTCAGATGACACACTCAGGGACTGGAAGTGTTTGTCAGTGATGTGTCGAAGGCTGTCCAGAACCAGAGCGCTGGCCCCAAAGATCTCACAGGTCCTGCACAGGCCTAAAGGAGTATCAGAACAAAGAATAACCAAAGCGGTCTCTATCTGAAAGTACGATATAAATAATTATGTTTTCAATTTGTTAAAATACGTTTAAGCAACACTTTTCAGGTCTTCTCAATGAAAGAGATTCCTTCTCTAAGTCGACATTTTTTTTTATGTTGATTATGATTTTATGAGGAAGTGCCAGGGAAAGATGAATATTGTCCTATGTTCCAGCAATGAATCTACAGGTCCAGTAGCAACAAAGGGGAAAAAAGCGATTGCTGCAATTGCAATCAAGTGGCTTATTTCAGATCTGAAAAGCTAATATTCTCTGTTACATCACAGAGTCTGTAAACAAATTCTCATTGAATTGAGTCATTATCATGTGGGACACAACCACTGAAGCACATATGTTTAGAAGATTGCAATGTGAAAGCTGTATCTTTTCTGTGGAAATTATGATAAGAGTAACCAAGAGACTGTCTCATGACATCCATTGATAGTAACTGGATCAACACTGTTAGGTCCTGAAACTACAATAATTATTACTTCAATTCTCTACAATAAACTTGCCTATAAATAGCCTTCTCTTCTGGTTAAATGGGATAAAAACATGCAAATTTGTGCTTACCTCCTAAATTGGTAGGTTTGTCTATAAGTGAGGCAACTACCACCAGGGCGCCGTGCAGTTTGCCAAGCCGAGACACTCTCTGCTGTGGGACCAGCTGAAGCGCCGGGTCCTGGTCCTGAATCCCCAATCTCCATGGGGTGATCTTTTTCTGCACCTCAGTCCAGCGCTCCTCCTTAACCTCTTCACCTGAAAAGATGAAGGCACCATGAAGACTCAACTCCAAAGGTGAACCATTATAACACCTTTGTTATGGGCAATATTTGTACTGCTTGTGTTGCTGAACTTTTGTCTTGTTGGATCCAGTCTCCAGGCTGGAGCTGACTCAGGTCAGGAGCAGGATTCCTCAAAGGAAAAGATGGACTTTTAGAGAAACATGAAAACTTGTCAAACTTCCGGGGCGGAATCCACTCATCTTCAGCCACCCCAGACAGATTGGGAAAGGTATGGAAAATGGTCTAGGGAAGCAGGAGGGAGTAAATGTTACTAAATCATGTGACTTGTTTAGGAACATTATTTTCAGGTTCCATCTGTGCAACAGAAACATACCTCTACACTGTAATCCCTGATTGGATTGAAGGCACCAAAGAAGAAGTGCTCTTGAATCCTTATCCAGTTTTTGTTGGCATTTCTAAAATGGTAAATAGTAGTTGTTTTCTTAAAGAATTTCTATATTAAAACGCTATAGTGCTAATAGCAGATATTGTGGCTTTCCTTTTCTTACCCAGTGCTCTGCATGGCCTCAGCCTGGTTTAGACAGGCCATTACTACGGTTGAAAGCGCTTGTAAACCATCAGCCCCCTCCTCACCTCGGACCTCTACCAAACTCCACACCCTCTTCAGGGCCAGCAGGGCATAGAGGCGTACACTGAAGTTGTGGTTAAAGCACCACTGCAGAATGATGTCCAGGGCTTTGACCAAGTGCATGGCCTTAAATGTAGAGACACATGTTGTAGATACAAAGGAGGACTGTACAAAAAAAATGTTGATTGAGCTGAGAAACATTTACCGGTTCTTTAAGTGATGGAATGATGAAACTAAAATGCACAAGGACTGACAGGAAGGTGCAGATGCTCGTCTTGGTTCGTTCTTGATTCTGCACATGAAGAAAGGGAATGTGAAAATTATTGTTCAGTTTGAGTCAAATTCAATTTTCTGGCAGAAGTGCCCGCAAGAGAGAGTTCACCATGTTAAAGCAGGCCCAGAAGCTGTCTATGTGTTGAGGATAGCGAACAAGGATCAGAATCATTGTCCATTCGATCAGGTACTTGACTGAAGCCTGGTTACTGTAGAACCCAGCCTCGAAGACTCTGTTCAGCAAAAAGGACACAAAACTCTGGACACACACACACACAACATGTGTTACCATCTTGCTGGTGAACCCTAGATCTAACAAAAAAAAAAAACAGGTCCTCCAAAAATTTAAACTTTCATGCTCATGTCCCACTTGTCAATGGTGGTAAATATTGTACATTTCAATTATCTCTATAAATACTCATGGGTTTTCATTGGAAAACTTTGTCCAAAGCAATTTATAGCATTTTCATGCAGTAAAAGACAAAACAATGTCTATGTAGTCCATGTTACTGAATACCCAAAAATATGAAGTTTTACAATATAGCATTTACTGTGCATCACTGGTTTGTGAGAGTCTTGATAAAGGCGGTCCAAGAACCAATTCTAAGCTTAACACTATCTAACAGCAAACTTTAGAACATCCATATAAGCCTGGGAGTTCTAAAATTATGGTCCCACAAAAGAAAACGGTTCTCATTGGTAAATCAATTAAGGCGGCATTAAATATCAGTCAACCTGTGCACTCATAGGTCAAGAAGAGCTTGATATGCTTATATCTTTGCTGCCCAAGGAAGAAATTACAATTAGCACCAAATTCACAAGCAATACAGACTGAGTTTTTTTGTTTGATGTAACATATTTCTTTAAATGGGAGAAGGTTTTGGAAGTAGGTTTTAAATCCACACGCTTGGGGAAATTACATGAACAGTAAAGAAACAATGCCCTTCACAAACCGCCACTATGTAACCGCTCTTATTAGCGCCTTAGTCTGTAAGGTGCAACATCCTCAAATACTATGTACTTGTATTTTTCGTAAAACTGTTTAAGTTTTAGGGATCTGGTCAGTCTGTGTGGTTTTACTCTTACCGCTTTGAGTTTGGGTAGCAACAGGAGCAGTGTCTGCCATACCCTGTTTTTAACGCGGTGCTGCAGTGAATTGCTGTAGTATCGAACTTTTGACTTTGATATGTTCTCATCCTAGAGAGACAGGGTGGAAGCGGGAGTTGAAAGGTGAGAATTAAGATATTAGAGGTAAATTATTCCAAAAGTATGTAATAAGCAAAAAAGAACCCCATACGTCTCAAGTCACCCAGAGTGTTACAAAACAAAACAGGCATTTGTCTCGTTTATGAATAACAAATGAGTACAATTATCCTTGCACATAAGAAAGGTCAACTAATTACCTTAATTTTTTTTTTTTAAATCTTTCTCTTATAGAGGGCTCATCTTGGGTAAGAATCATTAATATGTATGTAGATAGATTTGCCATTATGTGAAACCACCTTTTTCAGCAGAATGACAATGAGTTCTTCCATCAATCTTTCATGAAGCGGGTTAGAAGAATCCAGGCGGCTGAGGAAAGCCAGCACACATGTGCGGGGGAATTGTTCATCCCTATTATTACTGGGGAAAAAAAGGCAGTTCTTTATCAAAAAGATCTATTCTGCGCGCGCACACACACACACACACACACACACACACACACACACACACACACACACACACACACACACACACACACACACACACACACACACACACACACACACACACACCCACACACACACACACACAC
>CAAKHD010024658.1:229331-242546 GCA_901007705.1 Fistularia tabacaria
GAGACAAATACCGAGAGAGACAGGGGAACAAGTGTAAACACACACACACACACACACACACACACACACACACACACACACACACACACACACACACACACACACACACACACACACACACACACACACACACACACACACGTCCCAAATTTAAAGTCACACTCATGACAGTGTGTCATTGTGGCAATTGTATTTTACCCTGTGACCACAGCATTGGCTGAGCACCCCTCATCAAGTTGCTCCACGTATGCTTGGACATCCTCGATGAGCCTTTGGAGAATTAATACATGATGAAAACCCCATCGAAATATTATGAAAAACTAAGTAAATGCAGCCATGGTTACCGCTGGTCCCTCCTAAACACCGGTCCATAGACACAAGCCTCTGTGAGCATGTTGCTGTAACTGAAAACACTGGAGAAGCTAGCGTCAGCGAGGCCAGAGCTTTCTTGATGGTTAGGCAGCCACATCTGACAACAGTGTTGAAGCAACACACTGAACACTCCACACTTTGACTCTGAAAGCTCTATCAGTTCAGTGGCGATCTAAAATAAATAAATAAAAAAATGCATCGCAATGTCAATAGATTTAGAAAATGTGTTTGATAGAAAGACTCCGGGGCTAAGAAGGCCCCTTTTTTGGGTCACCTGTTTCATGGCTACGGTGAGAAGTGGTGCCTGACTGTCTGTCAGCTCGAGCAGTTTATGCTGAAAGGTCATGGAGATGAAGCTATGCAGGGCAGGCCAGAAGTCATGGGCATTCGTGCTAAGTCCTTGCACTAGCCCCCAAGTTTGAGTCACAGCTTCCACACACAGGGCCTCTTCATCAGGCACTATCTGGTATTAAATATCACACATTATTGGATATGTATCAGGTAATGATTTTTTATTTGAAGAAAGAGATTCAAAAGCTATTCTCATCTCATTCTTTTTTTGCTGCGAGTTTAACAAAACTTACTCACTTGTGGCAACAATGTCTCCATGAATGAAAGTAGGGGCAGCACCATGTCATTGGGCAAAAGACCAAGAGCCTCCACACAGCAGGCCAACGCAGCTTTAAGGATGTCTGAGGACCTCAGCTCTATTGACTTAGGAAGCCCAACAGTCTTTATCAGAAAGCCAAGGCAAATCCACTGGTTCCGCATGAAATTAGCAGCTGTTCGTCCCCAGTCCTGTAGCACACAACCCTCCACTCCTTCATCACTGAGGAAGAGTGACTGTATCTTATCATGACAGCCCAGAACAAAAGATCTTATCTGTATATGTTTTTACCTAGACCTCTAAAAAAAGGTTAATGCAGTTTGTTTAGTCAGACATCAAGGTCACTGACCTTGAGGTGTCTATGTGAGGCTTCAGCAAGCGGCGATTGAAGTGTCCCAGAGTTGAATTACTTTGTGAGGAGAACACTGGGTTGTAGAATTGGTCATTCAGAGATTTCAGAATACACATGGTGTTGGAGTGAATATCAATCCCTTGCTGCTCAATAAGTTGACATGCCATAGAGAGCGATGCCATTGCCACCACTTGAGCAACCTGGGCTGCCACAGAGGGGACCTAGAAATGTAAATGCACTGATAAGTAATAGAGCAGTCACTCTGGTTAAAAAACAGGGCACAAATGTTTAGCTTTCTACCTTATGGCTTGGTTCTTGCAGAATCTTGAGGCTGTATTTGATCATATTGGGGATATAAGTCTGCTTAAATCGACTGGAATGCTGTTTTGTAGAACAGGACATGGCCACTTGTTTCATGACACACAGGTAGAGTTCTGCACGCTCCACATCAAAAACCTATAAAAAAAAAATCTACCTGTTAAAGTTGACAAAAAGGGCTCTTTCTGGTATTTGGAGTGATAATGAGTAGTATTTTACCTCCTGGAGTTCACCACACAGTCGCCTTAAGATAAACTCCTGGATTGTATCTACATGGTCAAAAATTAGCCTCTCCATGGTAGTCATCACATCATCCTCTTTAGTGAGAAAAATAAGGAGCTTAATACCTGTCTCTCTGCACATTTTTTGATGAATTTACTGCATATTCATGAGCATGAACTAAGAGCTCTAACACTGAATGGGCATATCATTACAAACCTTGATCCTCTCTGACACACTGATACCGTGGTGTTCCTCTAAGCTGGAACAGTCTGAGCAGGAGCTGTAGACTCTTGTCACTCTTACGAATAGGCAAGTAGATATTCGTGCTGACCCTGCTTAGGGTTTCCAGCAGAGGAGACAACACTGACTCCAGGGTTCTGGCAATGTCTGCTCCAGGTCGAGTTTTCTCCATGTCGACACACAGCAAAATGGACCTGGCCAACTTGTCAGCCTCTCTGAAGTCAGGTAGCCTCTCTGACTGACCTGAGGAGTATTACATGTTTAAATAAAATCCTACAAATACAATCAAACAGTGAAATCATAAAATATATTTCACAAAATACTTACCTGTACTTGCCGGAACTTGAAGAAAGTTGTGTACTGCAAGCTGAACATATTCTCTGAAGGTTTCTTTACTTTTGCAAACACCAGGGCGATCCATTATCACTGGCCTAAAATTATCTTCATTTTTGGACAGCCAGACACAAACCTGAAGCAAGACAGAAAAATATCAAGTACCAGTAAGTCAATCATCGACACTAATATACCATTAGGTATGTGCTACATTCAACTACTTCAAATATCTGCCATACCATCATACCTGATTCCAAAGGTCCGTCCCCCTACAGAGCGATTCATCTGTTCGAAAATGCATCAGGAAAGCAAATATATCATGGAAGGTCACTTTTTTCTGAAAAGATAAATCTGTATGAGTAGAAGGGATGGGAATGTTCATAAAAGCATACCGTTTTTTTATATTTTGACAATGAATGTTGTTGAATTTAAAATTGGCTACACTTTGTAGCATGACAAGGTATAAAATTCATCTGACTATCCTTCATGTCTTCATGAACTGTTGTCTAGAAAAGCTAGAAAAAAGCGGGCATCACATAAGACGCACAGCTGAATTGTTGTGCTTTTTCAGTACTGTTTTAGGGCATTTTATGCATCAAACAAAAGCTAAGGAACCAAAAAACCAAATGACTTAAAATCAATCATCTACACAAAAGCAAACATTTTTGCTTGAAACTGGTTTCTATTAAATAAATCTTGTCAGGCAAAACAAATTCTGCCCAGTCTAATCTTCACAGAATGTCTGTATTTCTTATAAACATTTACCACATCTAAAAGACAGAGGGCAGTCTTTAGCAGGAAGCACTGGGCAGCCCCTCTCAGAAGGACTTGATGAGTGATCATTGAGCAGCGCAGTACCTCCCTGTAAAAGACCAACACACTGAGTGCTTCCACATCCCATATGTTGATGACTATCAAGTTACTCTAACTGCTGACAAAATTTTCTACAACCTGAGAGCTTCAAGCCCATCAGTTCCCAGTAGTGGGCTTGGAGGGAGTTTGGAGAGAGCCTGAGAGAGAAATAGGAGGGGCACTGCACACCAGTGCTTGGAGCTCAGGTGTTGTATCATCTGCAGCAACACACAGCCTAAAATAAGAACACAATAGTCTGAGGTAAATGGATCTTGGAGCCACTGAAAGACAGGAAGGGCTTTGTGAACAAGCTCTCTTTGCAAACCTCTGTCCTTCGATTGCAGAGTACAAAAGAAGTTGGTCAAGAAGACTTGGAGTTTAGCCACAAGCTCGGGACAATCTCCATAACTCTGGCCAGGTGACCTAGATATCACAACAGTTAACACAGTTTGTTAAGTGTGGTGCCAATAAAACTGATTCATGTTGTAATTTATAGATTTTGCTTAGTAATTTAATTTCAGACACTTACTTATGGAAAAGCGATGTTTCAGACAGAACATCCATAAAGGGGCCAACGATAAACTGAGGATAGACACACATTAACCCTCAAGTGCCTTTATGGGTCATAACAGAATAAACTCTGGAGAAAATGAATGAAAATGAAACATCATTGAGCTGTTACCTGAGAGAAGGCTGCAGCACATGTCGGCTGTTGGAGAAACTGCAGCTCCAGCAGGTGGCACACTCCCTCTTTCATTAGGGTTTTGTTCTCACTCTGGAACATCCTCTGGTACACACAGAGGAGCCAGGAGGGTTGGAAAAAGCCTTGACCTGAAAATAAAAAAGACAGCCAGTGTGAGAGGGAAGGCAAAAACCAAGCCATGCCAAATGTAGAATAGTATAAATCAAAGAACGAGGTATTAAGAATGTCATTGATATACAGTGAGGAAAATTAGTTTGCTTATAATTAATTTTTATAGATGATGACAGGCTCCAGCTTTGGTACTTTCACAACATGTCTAATAAGGAAGGAGGGAGTACAAATTATGACCTTAGAATTTGAATCTATTCCTCCTTTTTCATGTAACACTTTGGAAGTCATATCTTTGTTTCACACATTTTCTTTTTGATTACCCAGAACACACGGTCCATAAACTAAACGCCATAGAAAAACAAAAGAAAATAAATGCGTCCAAGTCAACAACCTCATTTGATCAAAAAATGTGACAATATGCAATGCTACTTAAAATATTGAATCTGCAGCAATTTACGTTCAAGACACAGGAAAATGTTAAAAATCTAAAAATATTACAACTGTCTGATTTTGTTATTTAACTAGTAACTACCTGAGAACCTGTTCCCAGACAGTGGAAATTAACTTTAGTTAATTAACTTAACTAACTAAAATAAATAAATACATTATGATTAGATGTCACCTTAGGATATGATATGGGTTTTGCTCATTTTGTCTAATACCTTGACTCTCATTTGCAGTGGCTTGGATTAATGAATTTATTCTGTTAAGAACTGGTCGGACAACATGAACCTACAGGGAGAGAAAGGACATAATAAGCAGAATTATTTACTCAGCTTTAATTGACACCTATGAATTGATTGTAAACCAGTTACCTGATTTTCCTCCAAAGTCTCCATCACTAGGGCAAAGTCCTCCCAGAACTCTCTAAGCAGTTTACTTCTGTTTGGGGTCCATTTAAACAAGATCTTGTCTGAAACACGAAAGGTCAAGAGAAAGGACATAAAGCACAGTGCACCTCAAGTTGCAGGTGTACCTGAGTATCTCACCTTCCACCAACAGGCCAGGAGGACAGTCCACACCTTGCTCCTCACACAGGAACACACACCTTTTCAGCAGGTACAATGCTCTCTTGCGCGACAAACTGTCTTTGTGTACCAGCCCATCCTGGATCATCATCCAAAACTGTGGGCAGTGACGAGGATCCCACAGAAGAGAGGAGGAGGATGTCAGACTGTGCGGGTCAAGCAGATGGTCTGACAAGGCGGTCAAGCAAAGCAGTGCCCGCTCTGTCACCACAGCTGAGCGTTCAGAGGAATACCAGTTCTTTAGATCGTCCAGGATCAAGCAACGGACTGTGATTAGCTTCTCACCACTGCAGCAGCAGAGGAGCGTCAGGAGGACGTGGGTGGTGATTTTGGACACAGACTCATCGGGGAGAGTTTTGATGCAGGTCAAGGCCGACGACAGTGTCGTCAATCTGAGTTCATCTCGCGACAAAGCAGGTAAAACGGCTGCCACGACCTCACTCGCAATTTCCACACTGAGTTTTCCCAAACCATGCGGCGGCTCCTCTTCCGGTTGCTGCAGTGACGGCAGGACGACCAGAGCAACGCGCCCCGCCACAGCCTCGTCGCATAGCCGGACGCAAACGCCCACCAGGCGGCAGACGACAGCGGAGCTCTCCCGGCAACGCGTGTCTCCAGTTTCTGCTGAAATTCTGGAGAGAAGAGGCAAACACTGCTTCCAAATAATGCTTTCTATTTTATCTATGATGCTTTGTTTTTTCGTGGGTGTTAACTGGTTCCTTTCAGAGTCACTAAAAAGACAACCGAGTCCTTCAATGAAAGCTGTAAGAGCCTCCACTTGCTCCGTCACTGGCCACGATTCCGTCTGCCAGCTCAGGGATTCAAACAAAAGCTCAAAGTTGGGGGAATTTGATAAAACAGCGTTTATCAAAACAGAATTCATTGTGTTGCTCTCACGGCCTCGAGAACGGGTAGCGTCCATGCAGTCCTCACGGGCTTTCTTCACACCTGCCACATGTCTCGTCCGGACCGAATGTAAACTTCCGCAAACGTAAAATGCTCGCGAGAAGTGGTCGCGAGAGCGAGGATTGCCGGAGCGCAAACGTAAAAAAAAACAAAACAAAAAAACAGCAACAAACTTACAAATGTATGAAGACGTGGATTTTATTTTCCCAATATTCGAAAAAAGGAAAAAACAAAACGTAAAAACGTCCAGATGAACACATATCTAAACACTGTGAATTACTAGTCGATATCCTTGGTATTGAGAAGTGTTTAATGAGTGACATTCCATCCCGGTGAGCTCACATTTGCAGAAGACACTTGTTATTTTGCATACTAATCGGAGTTTACAAGAATAAGCGGAGGTCTTTATGGAGGATTACATCATACAAAAACATTTGAAACTCATTACACTTTGAGATTACAGTAATAGGGCTTTACAATTGATACTTTTCTGATACAATTATGAAAACTGAAGAGGGCACAATCAGGAAAATTTGGATGAATGCATTACCACTTGAAATATGGTTAAATTTTCCACACCAGTGTCTAAATTACTGGCAGAATCATTTGAAAAGCATGTCAGATAAGACTGTACAAAAATAAACTTATATAAAAATGACTAAAAAAGGACTGATGCACAAAATTCATCAAATAAAATACAAGTTGAGTGTTCTCATTCACAAATAACCTAAAAGGCAAGCCCATCTAATGAATATCCAATCAGACAGACATTTAAAACATGTTGCTATGACAATTTAACCTCAGTATCAATCAATATTTCAGAGACAATATATACACAAAAATAGAATTAGATTAAAAATCAAGAACTGAAATGTGAGAAAATACTGCAAATAGTATGTACATAATATACATTTGGGTTAATAAATACAATATTTCAAGGCTGAAATTTGCAGGATAATCAAAACAACAATAAACATACAAGAGAAGCATGGGTCCCATCACTCCCCAAACCATTATAACCAGCACAGACAACAATGAGACATTCATATATATTGGCAACCTTCCATCTGAGAAGCTCTGAATATGAACAAAAGGAAAATCTGGGCTTAGGTTATTCAAAGTGTGAATTCCAGGAACTCTTCGCCCCCTAACAGGTCAAGGGAGAGGCAGTTAGTAGACTTGTAGCCGGAAAAGGAAGGTTTGGTAGGGCAGTGTAAAAGAGAGTTATCCATTTGAACTACGGGGGTTTTCGTGTTTAGTGATGCTTCTTGGAGCTCAAAGGTATCACTATGTGAAGAATTGGGTGGCAATGTGGACCTGAAGGGTGCTGAAGGGGGGAGGAAATGCACATCATCAAGACTGTGGCTATGCCGATCCACACAAACGTGTGCCCTTGGTATCGACACCTAATGGGGATGAGAGAGAAGGAGAAAGATAAAGTAGGACAGGGTATCTGAGGCTGATAAAGGAATTCAGCATGTGGAGGAAAATACAAGACAGACCTGTTTCCACATCATGGTACTTTGGGATTTTTCAGGACCATTACTGTCTGGGGGACATGCTTTGCTCTCTGAGGGGAAGAAATAATTTTATCAGAAAAATGTATCAAATACACAAGCTTACACACTAACAAATCATGAGAGTAGATATCACTAAAGTAAACAGACAGTGAAATATTGATACAGTGAAGAACTAACATGCATGTGCTGAGCAACTCTGATTCAAACCTAATGTCGGGGTTTCTGAGCAATCCACTGATACGCTGGCAAAAATTTTAGCCAACTGGAACCTCTCATCAGGATAATTTACAAGAACCTCCTTTTCAGTACTGCTTTTGATGCCTGATAACAAAAAAATATATATGTAATACAAGTCAATCCAACTATTTATTTCATTATATTGGAACAGATGTACTGGAGATACAAAAATAACGCTGAGGTAACGTTTACCTTTAAGAGTTCATACAAAAGTGCTGTATAAATTTATTTTTTAACAATGATTATTCACCGTTTGTCTAACAATGCCTCGATTTCAATTCAGTATAATACAATCGATTAATTTACAATAGCCAACATTAGTCCATGCATTTCTTCTAATGAATATATATTACTTGCTTCAGTCCAAAATCTCATCTCACCTCTCTCTTGCCACACCCCATCCTCCACTGGAACCTTGCTCTTTTCACCAGTCCCAGAGCTGGTAGTTGAGTAGAAACATTTCCCTGCGTGTTGTTTAATTTCCTCCTCTATGGAGGCCATCTCTGCAGAGATGCTATTTTGTCGGGCGTCGGCTTCAATGCCAGAGCTACAGGTGGAGATTCGAGACAAACCTGGGCTACTCTCACTGCCCGGGGGGTCCAAGTCCAGGTCATCACTGATGTAGGATTCTCTGTAACACTTTTTCTCTGAAACAAAGGACATCTTTTAATGGAATGGACAAAGTGAAGTAAGCTTCAGTTTTATAAGCTCGAGAAAGAAATGGAGTTCCATGGTCAAGTTGACCTCGCCAATATGCAAAGTCACTGATACTAATTTTGTCCTTGTCATAACTCCTAACTTCCTTACCTTTGCTTTCCTCTACCTGGCGTAGGTGTCTAAGGGCAGGCTGGAGGTGGAGGTAGAGGCGATGGCTGCTGCTTAGATGCAGGAGAAGGTGGCGAGAGCGAAATGATGACCCAGTGTAGTAAACAAGCTTCCTGGCTGAGGGCAAACCATCTGGCTGGATCTCAAACTTCTTCCCCTAAATACGAAAACAGATTATTCTTCACAAAGAATGAGAGATCATGGTATGGAAAACCATCACTAGGTTTTTCTTATGGCCAAGGGGAAATTAGCTGCATGCTTACCAGGAAAGTGAGACGTCCCACGTTTGACCAGGGAAAGTCATACAGCAGCTCTCTTATGTTGTTCACCTCCTATGAGGAATAATTAATCCATAAATCATATTAAAGAATATAAATGCTAGTCAGCATTTGGTCTTGGCACATATGACACACAAATTGAAAACTTTGCTTCAGTGTCTTCAAAACCATAATTAATGAGTTATAATTAAATGATTTATTGTTCATAGAGGACATCTGGACTTTGGTTGGCCACAAGAGTTTCTTGTGGTCTCGAACAGTCTGTTGGCTTTCTAATTAGTCAGGCCCAAAAGCCTAATCCGCCAACCCCAGATGGCCCCTGATCGACAGATCAAACAACTGACATGCAAGCAGACAGCTCGTATCTACTGATTCACTGCATTTTGTGGCAATCCCACACATTCCTCACAGTTTTTAAGGTTTTAAAAGGGTAATACAGCAGGTCATGGACTACATGTTTGAGAAAACACAGTCATCCTTACGGTATGTATGTGTTCACAGATACTACTTGGATGAATAACATACTCCTGTGTGCATGTACCTGATAAACCTGCATTCCATGTAGGGTTAGACCAAGCAATGCTGTTCCTCTTTCTTCCTTTTTGTCCTAGACAAATGAACGACGAGATGTCAAAGAGGCATCTGAGGTCTAGATAAGAGAACTGTTCCACTGTTTAGCTATGCTAGCTGTTTTGGAATACTAGACAGCCAGTAACAGCAAACTTAAAGTGAAAGCACACTACTACTAGTTACTTTAGAAGATGCTAAAAGTTAAAAAGCAAGACCTTTTGAAGTCTGTAAAACGTGACAGGGACATCCTCAAGTAGACAAGATTCCCTGATGAAGAGGAGGATGGCATCACGAGTAGACATGCCCCAAAGGTCCTGATGTACCTTGGGCCCATGGCAGTGGAGATAGCTGAGTCCACGCTTGGCTACAATCTATTAAAAGATTACAAAATATGGAGCAAAGAGAACAAACGAATAGCAGAATATAAAATCATGATATGTAAAATCCCGGGAATATTTATTTTGACTGAAATCAACAGTATCTGAAACTAAGAATCCAAGAAATGATTACACCTACCCATGGGGGAAAATAATCCTTAGGTTCAAAGTAAGGGGTGATCTCAACATCTTCCCCAGATGGCGGGTGATCACCCAATTCTGCCTGCATTGCATAACCTGCCAGCTGAAAGTACACCTCCTCCTGCTGTCGACACTCTGAGCGCAAGACCCTCTCCCTCAGATCCAAGTAGTACAAATGCCTTGACTTTCTTTCGCTGGTACCAGGCACAATATTTTGAAAAATTACAAAACAGTAGGAGGATGGAAACAAAAATTGAGGAGGACAAAGACGGATGGGGAAAAACATAGATACCGTAGATTGCAATTACATAAAAAAACTAAGCCTCTTAAAAAGAGGTATATAAACATACCAGATGAGCCTTCCATTCTCTATGTAGTACTGCACCTTAATGCAGAGTACCATAGGTAAAGGTCTCTTTAGGAATCCCTGTTAGGACAAAGAGGTATGGTACATCTGTGTGCGCTAGAAAGATTTTTATCCAGCTTAATGAACAACAAATATATAAATTGTCTTACAATATCAACAGTTAATACCTTATTCTATAAGCAACATTACCTTTCCTGAATCTTGCTTCCATTCCTTAGGAAAGTACTTCGACAATTTTTCCTCCATGTCTAGAAATGTGTGTTCATTGTCTGGAATAAAGAAAGAAAATTAGGAAACAAGCTGAATGTTAGTGAGCAAACAAAACATTAATGCAACCAAGCATAAACATTTCCCAACAATGGGAATACTTACAGTGAGAGACAAAAGCCCTTGTTTTGGCCATGAACAAGGCTCCATGGAGGTGAATGACAACTAAGCTGATGTGTTTATTTTTTTAACCCTTCCTACAGCTAAACAGCAGAAATGATTTCTGGCAAGTTGTTGTTTTAACTCTTTAATCATGTTCAATTAACTTGCCATTTAATTCACATGCATAGTCTGATAATTCCCCTTTGCCCAAGGTCTGCCTAGCAAAAAAAAGTTGGAATGGAAGCAAAATAAATAAGTAAACAAACATGTATCACTGTGGACTTGCCCTATTAATCATGAAATGGGTATTCTTAATAACATTCAACTTTGCATGGACAAATCATGGTTTCATAACTTGGCCTTTTCACTATTCATCTCTGAATGTAACTTTTTTTTTTTTTTTGACTCATTCTAATTCCTTCATATCTTAGTAGTTGACTATGAGTTATTATGAATCCCCCTATTACCCTCACCCCTCACCTCCGCTTCCCATCATCAATCAGTCCTCCCCTTTGAGAACAGGAGGAATGCAAGGGTGCATTCCAGGCTAAACGAAGTTAATATTGCAGGAATCCTGGTCTAAGTGATCGCTGAACCAACACCACATAAAACAAAAGGCCACTTGTTGGAGAGATGAGCTACAAAAGTTTGCCAAAGCATTTCAATGTGTTTGTAAAACGAAAAGAAAGGAAACACAAAGCAAAGAGCTTTACTCAATTGCTTAAGTGGATTATACCATTAAAGGAAAACTGAATGAATAATGTAGGTTTGGTCACAGCCATTAGGCAGGAAATCCATGAGAAATTGAAAATACACCATGACTATTCTTAGCAGTGATAAACACTTTGGACACAGTGTCCAGACATTATTTCAGGCTCCGAACAATGCAATCAGTGAACTCTGTTGTGAACAATCCTTTCAGGTTCAAGGTCTAGTGGAGCAACAAGGAGGGAACTTACCCCTCACCACTGTGAGACCAAAGAAGTGCATTTCTTTGATTCCAAGAAGCTCTGCTACATGATTAAAAACATCCTGACCAGTGGCCTTTGCCTTGAATAGGTGAAAAGACAAAGAGGACAGTATCCAATAAAAATTCACGACCTGAGTTAGCAAGCAAAGTTTGAAGCAATTTAAACAATTTCTTTGTGACAATCGATACGACAGCAACAAACTAGTTAGACACACCAACCTCGACAGTGATGTCCAGCTGGTCCTTGTTGGGGAGGAGAACACAAATAGTCTTCTGCTGCTTTATTGAGGTGGACATGATGTCTTGTGCTGTGATAGGTATTTATTTATAACTTCCAAAGTACCCTCTTCTACTTTCTACCTGTTTGCTGGCCGTTTATCCATATTGTGGCTATAAGATGCAATGACAAAAGAAACTATTATCTATTACTGTGCGACATACAATGAAAACACATTTTAGACTCCCATATAAAATGATGAACTTTGCATGCGCATGACATTCAATGGAAGTAAACAGATCATATTGAATGTACTTTGAGGCAAATCATCAGCATACATTGTTGTCCTCATTTAAAACCTCTGACACTAACTGAATGTTGTCACACTGTTAAAAAAAAATTCCTAAAAATAGTAAGAAACAACTCACATTATTCCTGAGTATTTCTATTACATTTAAACACTTTATTTAGACATAAATAAATGTTTTACCTCAAATCTTTTTTTTTTCTTTTCAGTTTGAAGACACTGAACAATTAATGGTCATATTAGATCTTTTGCAATCCAGCTTCACCTGGAGAGTGCCCTGCTATTCTGACCTCTTGCCCCAACTGGTACAAGGATCATCTGATTAATGTCTCACAATCAATTAATCAGGTTAATTGTCGCCATGTACTGACTCTAATCCCCTTCAATCCCACTCTGGACAATAACTAGCCCCGGAAAACAAAGTATACAAGTAAGGGAACTAATTATTCTGGAATGAAGCAACTTGGTGTTGTTCCATTCTCTTCCAAGAAAGAAAAGAATTTCAAATTTATGTTGTATCAACCAGCTTATAAGAACAAACAGTGTTTCTCAGTGAATGCTTGTGTTTGTTGATACCTAATCATTCAGCAATTATTGACATCAAGGACAAGAAGTTTACAGGAGAAAATGGAGACTCCTCCATTTCAGTTCTCAAACATAATACTTGCAACAGCAATTCACATTTAAAGAAAAGAGGACACATATCCCTGTGGATATGCAGGCTTACATGGAGGGTAGACCACATACTTGCCCTGCTTGACTTTACCTCCTCCTGCACATTAATGAGGGGACACTCCTATAGCACCCTGTGATTACATTTTCTTTGTTTTTATTGGTAATATCTTGGATTCTGCATGCAATTATATAAATTATATTTCTTCTGAATATTTTCTGACACACACACACACACACACACACACACACACACACACACACACACACACACACACACACACACACACACACACACATATATATATATATATATATATA
>CAAKHD010024658.1:244917-261286 GCA_901007705.1 Fistularia tabacaria
CCCCAGCCCGGCGGTGCCCCCACCGGTGAGGGGATTTTCCAAAGACGCTGTGGGAGGGGCGGAAGGACAAGTAAGATGTGGTGTAGCTGTGGGAGGGGGGGGGGGGGGGGGGGGGGGTCCTATAGCGTTTGTACCCTTGTGAAGATGGGGGAGGGTCTCAACACTTACCCTGTGGTTGCAGGTGGCCCGTCCGTCAAAACCACCCCAGTGACTGATGCCCTTGTATTCCAGTGCGTTTATTATAAATGATCATTTTTTACAAATTAATCATCAACCAAACAGGGTAGTCACAAATCAAATGTTCTATGACTATCATATATATTTGTTGTGCTTAACGTACTACCTTTTCTGTGTCTGGTGTGAATACGAGTCTTGCTCAGCAAGAGAGGCGGGAACCATGGGGCAATAATGAGTTCTGAGTCAACGCAAAGCTTATGTCGAAAGCGGAGAAAAACTGTCGGATTTATCAATCATGATTTATCAGAAGGATGGTGTTTATCTAGATTCACCAACAGAGTAAGTAAGGCTCCTTAAACGACTTTAAGTTTCCGTGTATCTAAGATATATTGTTAAGATTAATTGGCACAAATATTCACTCTTCTCATACAGTGACAACGCTGATGTAAGAAAGTTGTAAACTGCAAAGGCTCCGGTTTAAATTCTGTACTTTGTTCCTCCCACTCATCGCTTATTTTTTGAGTCAATGTGAATGTTACCTGTTTGAAATTCACAAGAAATGTGAAAACAAACAACAATCAAGGCAAATACCATTGTTAATGATATTTTAACCCGGAAGTATCCATACATTACAAGCATGTTGTCACTGTCAAAACAAACGATTAAATTGTGTATTCTTTCAATATTACTTTGTGTTGACGAACTGAAATAGCAATTAACAGTTTCAGTATTAATATAGACACTTATAGCATGCAAAAGCAGTGTGATTACACCAATGTACAGGGCTTATTGTTGCAGCACAAGCAGGAGTGGATTTTGAACTTCATTTTGATGTCAAAAATATGAGCAGTTGGGGTAATTAAATCTGGTCACAAGACAGTCCCAAAAAATCTCCATCAGTGCCAATTAATTGAAACTCAACAAGTTCCATAATATGCTTATTTAATGATATAATATAGTGATATAAACATTTGTCCATGAAACATTTTAAATCCAAGCAATACTTTCCAGTTTGGACACAAAATAACAAAATGACAAAAATGAAATACTTTCAGTTATACAATTCATATTACCAATCTGTGCTTTCATAGCATAATGATCATTGCTTAAAACCCCTGTAGTAAAATGTTATAAGCAAAGCTTTATTCCACCAACACCAGGTTGGATAAATGTGCAGAATGCTGCAATGACAAGAAACAACATAAAACATTGAGAACAAAGCAAAAGCTCAAGATTCTGATCAACAATCCTATTTAAAATCCAATATTGCATTTAAAAATGATTGAAAATAGTTGATAGAAAAGTAACTTGTACAAATGACCATTTTCAGTACAAAAGACTGTAAAATGTAGTTGTGGTGCAAATTAATGCAGTTATCTTTTAAAACTGGTGGAGAACATTGTAATGGTAAGGGCATTATGTGCATCCTCGACTTGCCATTTTACTTTGTAGCAGCTTCATTTCCATTTGTATATCTAAAATTAACTGAATTACTTGGGAGAAAAAAGAATGACATAGAACAATGGAATTATACCATAATGTTGGGGAAAATGATTCCTCAAACCCCAAAATAACATCTAAAAACTGCAGTAAAAATTTTTTAAACAAGACAAATTGAGAGTGAAATATTAACAAGAAAAGAAATAAGGGGATTTGGTACCTTTAATTGAAAGGTAAATCTATGTTTATAAAAACTAAGTGATTCCAGATACTGTACCCAGAACAAATGCAGTGAGGTATTAGCTCCACATTCTTCTCGTCCATGAGTCCAATTAGGCTTCAGCTCTATTGAAAGAACTTTAGGCCTGCAACAAGGAAGAACTTCTCCAGGAAGATCTCAGAATCAAGGACAGCAATGTGGGCAGCCCGGCCAATGAGAGAATTGGCTGTGTTGGGCAGGGCGTGAATGACATCATAACGCACTAGATTACAGTCTTTGTTTTGGAGCACTGGCAGCAGCAGATTTTCAATCATCTCAGCATAAACAGGACCTGGCAAATACAAGAGTGGGACAGAGTGGTCAGTCCATTTCTGTTGCTTTTTTTATTCACACTATTTATTTATGGATTTCTATGTATTCACTTAACTTCCTAATATCAGGGACCTCATGTACGCACAGGACTTGGGACTGAACATAGCTGTATGTGCTACATGGACCACCCCGTGTCCTGCCAGTAATACATATATATACTAATGACTCTAAATCCATTGCATGCTTTTACATTTTGTCTCAATAGCAAATACTCTAGACACTCCAAAAAGGAAGAATTCCACAGAACGTGTAACTGAGGTACTTCTATTTGTGGTGGAGGCAATATTAAATATTTTATTTATTGATCTTTCTCTGGTGTAAGTAACAAAAGAGGGGATCAATAAAGTATTATCTTATCTTATTTTATCTTATCTTATATAAACAGAGAAAACTTATCAGTGTACGTTGGATTTAGGTTTTGCCGATCATTTTAGGGAATCCAATTTGTGGCAATTAGATTACATGTTGTTTTGTTTCATCATCTGGGTGTGAATAACAAGTGTTCAAAGGCATGGAGAAATATTGTTTTCCAATCCCTCTTGAATTCAGAAAATTTTGACAAAAATATTTTTGTATAAAAAGACAACTTTTGGTACTGTAGTTTGGCACTGTCAAATGAAAGAGTTAATGTGGCAGTACAAACAAAACCACACAAACTTGATGTTTTGTACAATCTGACGTGTGCGTGGAAAATGGCGTACGCAACCTACATTTTGATACGTGTAACTGCATGAGGCCCCTGGCATCCATGTGTAAATCATATTTTGGGTTGATGTTCAATGAAAATTCAGATCCAGTGTCCCTGTACAGTATGTTGTGGATATTATTTTTTCTTAAAACTACACAGTGACAAACTAGAATGGCTATCTTTCGTACTTACCAGGTCCCAATAAGCCCAAAAAGCAAAGGGAAATTTAAAGAATACGAAACAACAACTTACGAGGTCAATATATTTACATTATATTTACACTGAAAGAAATGAACATATTCCATGAAAACTTTGTCTGGGAATGTGTGCCTTTAAAATGAGATGTTAAGCAGCATAATTACTAGAAGCCCCTTTAATAGGATAATAATCCTTTAGGATAACACAAGAATTGTTTATGTAATAGAAATGCAAGAGCTTAGGTTCTGAGTCACTGGCAAGAGCATTTGGATGTCATGGATCACTTGTAAATACCCAGGTAGCTAAATTTCTGTTGCATGCACCAACTTTGATGCAATGGTAAAAAGTAATTGCAATTGCCAAATGAAATATATGAATAATATAAATCTTAATCAATGATTGATTACCTACTTTTTATGTTGATTCAATACTTAAAATTTAACCAATTAAAATTTAACGTGTCATCCATACATGTCAAGGATCTATGAAAAAAATCAATGATTTGTTGATGGCCATCTTAGTTTGGTTGCAACTCACCTGTCTGTTTGTCTTTTAATGCTGTTTTGCACATCTCTATTCGAGCAGAATGGTAGGGCACATAACGATCCTGTAGTGATCCCACGAGTACCACGTTCTTAAAAAACTGCAGACCTTCAAAAACAAATCAATGCTAAAGTTATATTTGCAATCTTATTTTCCAAAAAAGTAAATCAAAGCATATGAAAAAGGGCAAAGCTAACCAGATTTTTTGCTGAGTTTGTAGAGAAAAGTCTGGCGTGGATCAGAGTGATCACGGCAAGTTAGCTGCAGCAGTGATCCTGACTTTTTCCACTTTTGCATGAACCAAAGGCCTAGGAAGAAGGTTTATATGGTTATAATGTGTAAACCCCCCAGAGAGGGTAGAAAGAAAGAAAAAAAATTGCTACCATTGAGACCCTTCTTCTATAATGTTGAGAAAATGACAAGTTACGATGTTAAATGCTTTAGCACAAACCTGTGTTGACGAGAGCCGAGCTGTTGTAGAGTGTACCAAGGTGAGGTCCAGAAAGGGAAAGGAAGGTGTGTAGTCTGCTCAAATAGCATTTAAACCTTGGCCTCGTCAGCACAGAGCGAACTATAAGGTTTCCCAAAGAGTGGCCCACAAAGCTGCAATAGAAAACTGGTTATCACATGTCTGTGGAGGTTCTCAGTTATCCAGGTCATGGTGAGTTCTTGTCAAAATCTGCTTGTCGTGGCAACTGGACTTGAATTATTTCACTTGAAGATGTTTCACCCGTCATTCGAGAGGATCCTTCAGTTCTGAGAAGTCAGGGAACTGAAAAAGGCTCTCGGATGAGGAACAATTGAGGCTATCACATTTGTGTGTATCTTAAACTTGTTACTAAGTTAAAAGAAACTAGCTTTTGAAACACAGTTGGATTTTGATAACAGCAAGCAAATATACTTTGGATTTATTACCTTATTTCTTTATGCAAGTTGGTAAAAAAAAAAAAAGTATCCTTTTGCACAATGCATAATTCTGTTTAAAGATCCAACATAAAATGTTACCTTATCTTTGACACAGTGAGATTGTATATCTGGATGTACTGGACTATTTCATCGAGCAGCCTGTCTGTCATAGACTCAAAGTCAGCAAAGGTATCATTCTGTGGATGAGAAGACTATTTATTAAGAAAGACAGATCATTTTTTATTTCACGAAAATTAAGAAATCATTTTTCCCTATTCAACAGAAACTGCTGATACTAAAAAGCCACGGGTAATTGGATGGCAGAGATGAGCCCCTGAAACCCAAACACCAAGTTTCTTTTTTTGTCTTGTACTTCCAGTGGAAAAGGGTTTTCCAATAACACTCAATATCAGACAGCGTTTTAGTCTTCAAATCACCTGGTTTCTCTCTGACATTAGGAATTCTATGCGAGCACCAGGCAATCCAAGCTCTAGGTAAGTCTTCACTAGTCTCAGATCTGCGCTGTTGCCTGCAAACACATGGGAATAGAGCTTTTGTATTTTAAAATATAAAAAAAAAAAAAACTGGATGGTATATATGTGCCATGAATAACCAGCTAACCTACCATCAAGGCCATGTACGCACACTATGAGATGAATGCCCTCTTCACAGCTTTCATCTTCCTCCGAGCTGAAGTAGGGCACAGTGGAAGCCAGCTCTGGCAGTTCACTGTACAAGAAACCTGGAAGCCTCAGCTGCTTCATTTCCTCCTTTGCTTTGATGAACCTGGATGTTTTAGGTTAAATGCATTGGTGAATACGGATTTTTGAAGTGCACAAAAAACATGTAAAAGGGGACATGAAAATGAGCAATGCAACTCACATTTTCATCTGCTGTGCAGGGGCACATTCATACCACTGCAGAAAACAGGAGAAGGAGGGACAAAGAGGCCTTCCCATGCTGTATCCCAAACTGCTGCAAGCTAGGTTGGACAACATTGGAGCCTTTGATATATCCTTTGTTTCGTGGAGGTAGCTTATGCCAAGCTGTTCCAACAAACTTGTCTCCTGAGAGGTGTCCTCAACCCAAGTTTGTTCATCAGCAACACCATTTACAAAGGCATGACCATCTCCTTCCTCATAGTAACCATTCTCGATCATCTCGTGTTCTGACTCATCCTCATCTTGCTCAACTGGAGGTCCTGTCTGGATTCCGAGCGTGATAGCAGATGTTTCTATGGGACTTATCTCTGACACATCTGTGCTTGAACACGAGCCAAAGTAGTTCTCCACCATCCCACGTTTTACAAGGTCAGTGCTACTTGTAGCAGAGTTACTTGACTGGCAAGTGGTGTGAGGTTCACTGGAGAAGTCCTTACTTGCCCCAGGAATAGGTGTCTCCTCTTGACCAAGTTCAGAAATACCTATGGTTTGGGGATCTGCTTCCTGGTCAAAAGCAGGTTTTTCATGCTGGGAATTACGAGCTGCACCGTCAAGGGTGCAGGCCATATCAATGGCTGGTCTGTTAATGGCCTCTCCTGAAAAGACAACACTCTGCTCTTGCACCAAGACACTGGACTTCATGCTAAGAACATCAACTCCACTGGAACCCCTAGAGGAACCATCACCTTCTTCATCTGAAGGTAAAGAGTTAATGGAGGTGAGAGATGACTGCACTCCCCTCACAGCACTAACATTTTCTGGATAAAGACTATCGAGTGCCCCACAGGGCTTTTGCATTGAACTTGGTTGAACTGTCTTTAGTGCAGGACTCAGCAGGGGTCTCTCTGGTTGAGGGGCAGTAGCAGTAGATTCATCAACAACGGCACAAGTCTGTAGACCTGGAACAAGTTGAGTAGCAAAGGAGCTGGGCTCACTCTCAATGCCTGAGTCTGATAGACGAGAAGAGGCACTGATTGCACCCCCTTCTGACAACCTGAAACAGTCACTCTTTACCTGAACTGACACCGGGCAATGCTGGCTTTTTTGTGCTAGGTCTTTACCTGTCCTCTCAAATAAAGAGTCCGTCATGGATTGAACTGGGTAACAGACATCTGGCTGGGTAGTCTGGAGAATATTATTGCCAAGGGAACTATTAATCCCACATGGTAAAAGAACAGTTACTTTGTCTCCTTGGTATGGATTCTTATGACTTGGTTTCACCTCAATTTGCTTGATGCCAGATGACCACTGTGACGGGTTTTGCTCATCTTTGTTAATTGGTTGGTTGCATGTAGTAACAGCCTCAGTACCTGCCTGAGGATTGAAGAAATCTTTTCGACAAACAACAGAAGTTGTACTGTCGTCTGTGACTGGATCAACAGCATTGCTTCCACAGCGTGATGATAGACCATCAGGTTCAAAAACAGAATTGGCATTAGTCCTTAAATAACTAACTGAGTCCCCTTGACATGTCGCTTGATCCTCTGAGGTTACAGTAACCTCCACTTCCTTGTACTTTGTGCTGGTGTCAGTGAAAGGAGCTTTAAGGTTCTTATAACCCACAAGAATGACGGAGTCTTTTGAGCCCTGTCTAATTAACTTCTTTGAGTGCTCCGTCTTGGAATTTTTCTTCAGTTTGACTGATTTGCCTTTGGATTTAGGCGGTGGATCGTAGTTGTCAGGCCAGGTGCTATCCATAGGGGTGCACTGCGTCTCTTGCAAGAGGCTGAAAGCTGCGCTGCACTCCTTTGAGCTGGACTTGTCCATTTTACTGGAAACCAAACCAGTCCTTGTGTTATGTAAGCCCAGCCAGGGTCCATCACGATCTTTACAATCATCATGAATATAAAAGAGACAAAAGACAAACAGAAAATCTTTAGTTTTCAAGTTCAGTCAAATTATAGGGTATATGTGAGTGGAGATGTGGCAAACGGTGGTGTCTGTGATCCTAGATATTCCTTTTTTACTGACAAAGTGGCAACCTATCTAACAAAAACAAAACAAAACACCTAGGCAAGAGAAATAGTACCACTCCAGAACGTGAGACCACAGGAACAATAAAAAAAAACGTGTAAAAACATGATTATGAACAGGTTACTGAAAAACATCATATATCATGATGTATTACAAAACAATTGCAATGATTCATGTTGAAAGAACAACAATCAATAGGAATATCTCAAGTTGAATGACCATTCAAACAATTTGATTTAAGATTTTGACATTTGTATTTCTAGTGCTGACTTCTGACTGGTCTAGACTTAAAAGTAGTTTGGTAATGAATATGTTTCTTGAGCACAGTAATTTGCTGCTTGAGCTGCAGTAATCTGTTACTAACCTTCAGTGATAGAATCAAGGTATCGATCTTCAAAGATAATGGGCAGAGAACTAACATCGCCATCAAGGTCTGCACATTCCACTGGAAGTGCGGGCAAAGACATAAAATAGCTGGAACTTTTGATGGCATTGGTCATCTGCTGGTGACTATGAGCACTAATGGAGAGATGTAAGAGACAATGTGGAGTAAGACAAAGACAAAAAGGGGTTTTCAGAACATGGACTTTAGTATGTCAAAAATGCCACAGCAACATACTGTAGCTCTTGATAAGCCAAAGCAGATTGTCGTGGATGTTCAAGACAAAAGAAAGCCTCAGCAAAGCGCCTCACCTGAAATAACACCACATTAGAGATTATATAATCAATAATAACGCTGATATCCAAGCAGAAATTTTGGATCAATTAAACTAACAATGATCGATGTCATTTAAGGATATTTGGTTTCATATATAAGATTGAACATGACTTGAGAGTTTGGGTTTACGCACTCTTAAAGTATGGTGCTCCATCGCTAGTAAGGCAGTAACATGCTCTTGGAGGCAGACAACCTCGAGAAACTGTCCCCAAAGGGCCATGAGCAGAGAGCAGAGCTGAGCCAAGTTCATGTTGACAAGTTCTGCAAGCTCATCAGGCGATTCTACTTTTTCCTAGGAAAAAAAAAAAAAAGCAAATTTCCAAGAAAGTTATTAGTTACCTCTAAAGTTCTATGAAATACAACCTGGCTTCATATTTAAATTAAGAAGATCAAACAGACATTGATTGAGTTATGCTATTAGCTTCAGTATTGGGAGATATTTTTTCCCCTTATATCTTAAGACATTTTTGGCATAGATGTATTATAAAGATTTAAAAAATTCACTTCAACTTGAAATTGTGTTGCCATCATTCATATTCATGTAATTTCCCATCTTTGCATTTCATTCGTTTTTTAATCTATGCTGGTAAAGCTTGTCAGGACAAGTTTTCAAGTTTTATATAGCGTACTAACAACAATTAAACTTCTGGGTGCTTGCCTATAATTCTCTTGTGGCTTCACTAACATCTCATCACTGGAAATGTTCGATTTAATGGGCCATCTAACATCAAACAATTCTCAATGATGATTCTTTCATTAGATTTTCTGTTCAAAATCAGATGAATGGCAACATATTGGTATGACCACAAATGAAACAGTCAGTTTCACTTCTATGTCAATCACCAAATAAACACAACATAATTTAACATTCATACTTCAGTTTTAAGGCCCATTCCTCGAAGAACTTCCTTTTTAAAAATAACAGACATCTTGCCATATTGTCTCTAAAGTCAATCCTATGTCTTATAAACTAAACACAAAATTGAGGGTGTGCCAATGATGCTCCTTCCATTAAATGATTATCAAGATTCCTAACACAGGTCAATAAGTGGAGTGGGAAAACAAACATATACAACAGGTCTTACCTTGACTTGGTCACATAACTCAGTCAGACGGGCCTCCAAGTCATGTTGCTCTGTTCAGGTAAAGGACATTTTAACTTTTAGATTTTGTAAATATTCAGCTGTTAAGATTTCAAAAGAAGAGGGATTAGCATGAAAGTGTGATCTGACAAACTACTGTTGTCAAAACCAGAGAAAGTGCTGGATTGTTAGACTCATCGGACCAAGGCTTTGTTTTGAAAGTTGAAAAAAAGAGACGGAGAATACACAGTGAAATAAAGATGAATATGGCAGAAATGCGTACATATTTTCTTGGGTGAGTGCTGCGCAGAGATTGAGGGGTTTTCTATAATAGGGAAACTCAAGTGAAGCAGAAAAGGGATAGATATGCAGACTGATTGGAGGTACATAAGGGTCAGGACATACCTATGTAGACGTGCCTTTGACTTCGGGGATATGGTCTTCTGAGTACTCTCTCATAAAGGACTTGCATGCTGGGCTTGGCTAGTAAGATTGCACATATAGGCATGACAACCTTTTTATTACTTGGTCTTCTGGGATGGGTTAATATCTGTCCCGCAGTATGGATTAGGTCTGGTTAACTATGTGCATAATGGTGAATTTTAGGTGGAGGCGTGCTGTGATTTGTTTAGTTATGGGGAAGGGACTTGTCTACTGATTCAAAATGTGATTTCCCTAACAATTCTTTTCTATGAGTAAACTACAGTTGGGAATTGGGCTGGGTTATTGGGAACAGAGTCTGTTCAAAAGATGTGTTAGTGTGGTTGCTGGATCAGATGAAAGGACTCAAACGCAATACACTTAAAAATGTACCAAGAGCAATAAAGCAAAACAAAACAGAACAAATGAACAAAATCAGTTGCTTCCCATTCTGACAATGGAGAGTATACAGAGTATATAAGCATCTATTAGTGATATAGGAAGTACATGTTTTAATTGAGGTTTAAACTGTTATGCTGTAGTCTTCTTACTTCTGATGGATCACCCACTTATAATAAGAAATGGCCAGATTGAGGTGTGTTCAAATAGATATATCCAGCTCATGTATGCTGATAAATCATATGGAGAAGTTGAGTTGAGACCATGCATTTTACCTAGTTCCATTCGGTGAGAGGAGGGCAGGTCCTTTGTCACAGAAGTGAAGTAGTCAAAGAGGCCTTGGTATGCCAGTAGAAGATTTGAGCAAAGGTTTTGGTGTAGATTGAAGGCATGTTGCAGACAGTGGTCAGATACTAGGAATGTCCTACTCTGTGGGATCATTACAAATACATGGAGTAGACAAAAATGTATCTAATTATGTAAACAATGTTTGAGCTTTTCAGGAAATTATAGGCCTTGCCAATTGTTTAAAAGCATGAAAGATAAGGCTCTTTTAATACTTTTGCATTGTTTGTCTTTATTCCTGAATTTTGACTTATTTTATTACCTTACACATGGAAGGATGTTATTGTTTTTTAATAACATCTGGAATCCAAAGATATGAAACCAGAGACATTATTTTATATGTATGGAAAGGTTTACTTACGTCTGGGGATACCTGCTTGACATAATTGCTGCCAAACACCACATTTTCCAGAGGTGGGATGACAGAGTCTTTGCTTTGTGTTGGAGTATTGCGGTTAAGCCATGTAGTTTTCACTGGTCTAGGAAAACTATGTAAACAAAGCATTCGTGTTAAATTCTTAAAAGGTAATGAAAAATATGTTGAGTGGATAAGAAAGGATATTCCAAGAACATGTCCCTCCTCACTGAGGGTAATATAGGCTTCTTAGCTTATGTAATTTTCTGACCTGATAAGGGGTTGATGTAGAGCCACCAGGGATGCATGAATGGCAACAGAGATGACAGAAAGATGGAAGTAGTCAAACATGACATTGACATGTTGATGGATGCCTCGCTGAAGGCTGAAGTGCAAATGAAGTGTCCGCCCACTGATATTCTGCAATGAACTTGGGTCATCTGATCTATAAAACACAAAAAAAAATACTAATTAAAAAAAAAAAAACGACAATTTAGGTAATGATCTGACTAGAAAAAGAAATCTCATCAATATTGACAAGTGGAGAAAGTAGAAATTGATAAAAACCTACGTGTAATCACCATCTGTAAAGTACAAATCCAAAAAGAGTTGGAAATCCATATCGTTGAGGGAATCTTGGACCTAAAAATACAAACAGTTGAGGAAGATTCAAAGATTCAAGCTGGTTCTTCAAAATTAAAAAAGAGAAAAAAATAAATAAATCAAAAAATAAGTCAAATCACGGATTAACTTGATCACTTGACTTGGTGATTTTTAGTCGACTCTTTCCTGACTTCAACGATAAAAATCCTGCTGCAACATACTGTTGGGACAAACCAATTTCATAGGATAAAAAATTGTCCTTGTTTATAGAAATGTATTTATATGGTGATGAACCTTTTTCTCCCATTTCTCCTCAAGGGCATTCACAAATTCACCTCACTCCTGAAGGGTGTCATGAAAGGTGTACAGAGCTGCCTCCACAAAAGCTGAAAGGGAAGCCAAGAATGGCCAAACTTAAATCTAAGGGGTGTGGATTACAAAATCCAAAAGAAACCCATCTTCAATTGTGCTAAAATTGAGCAACTGCTCCAGGAAGTAAAAAGTAAAAAAGTGGTCACCTGAAGCTATCATACTTGAGTAAGAGACAAATGGTATATCAAGATCAAGATAGTGGAGGTTTTTGTTGGCCACAAAATCTGTATTTTGGATAAAATCAAAACAATACAAATCATCCAGAGATTCAAAGTAAAACACCACATCTTTCCTTAACCCACCTTCTTTTCATCCAGCAGCATCATCACTTTGAAGATTAGGACATCGTTCACGACAACTTCTTCATTCTTGTAAAGAATTTGGAACGTTTTGCTGGAGATTACATCATCTTGTACTGAAGCGGGGAATGCCAGATCAGAGCCTAGACAAAACCATTGTGCTTTATTGTCTGTGCTCAAAACACTGTTATCGTAAGCAACTATTAATAATTAGGAATTCCTTGCATTTTTCTAATTTTAAACTTCAAAGATGAATTAGCTCACGCTGCTAAGAGACATTCAACTTTATTTAAATTTGGCAAGGCTGATAGTCAAATATATTTATTAGGAGTGGGCAGAAGATAAAAGCATCTCATTTCTGATATTTTGATATGACATTTATTTATCAAATCCCATTACTACTGAGAAATGACACTTATTTATCAAATCCCATTACTATTGGGGAAGACATTTAAAACACTGAAATTATATGAATGTTAATGAATTCAGAAAGCAGGGCAATGAATACTTAGGTTAAACAGAAATATTTGCGTCTTCAAGAAAATAAACTAGTGCAAGCTGTAGGAAAATCCAGAAATAAGCAGTGGCTTGTTTAACATCCCAGAGCACTGTCAACAACCTGCAAGAGGAGCAATTAACTGAATCTATTCAAAAAACAAACGTATGTAGTTACCATAAAGAGACTGGCAATTCAATATGTTCACCTAATTAATCATCTGTAATTAAAACAATACAGGAAAAAGACATCCTCAAAAAGTAGATGAACCTCGAAATACAATTAAAGAGAACACTTAAAAAAATATTACACACTTTGTTAAGACAGATTATCAGAATGTGTATCTTGTACCTCCTGGATGAAGTAAACTGGTCTCAACTTTGTGTGGAACCCTGGCTGGCATCTTTAGAGTGGCACGAATCTGGTAGAACCTAAAATTTAAGATGCATTTTAAAAAAAAGAGTACTGACACACAGGTATGATCTTTGCTGGTACTAGTTAAGTCTGGTTCAGGACAGGAAATTTGACGAGGAACAAACTTAAGTTTACCTTCAAGTGCCTTCACTTGTAAAATTACACTGAGCCTTTCATAAATTAAACACTAGTACATTCTTTTGCAGTCACTCATGCACCAAAGTTCTGCTCTTACAATTAATAAATAAGTAGCACTGACTTTGTTCTACCACTCTTAAACATTCAATTGTGATGTACTGTACAATCAATCTTGACACTAGGGCTTTCTCTAATCATCAGCTTAGTCAATAAAAAGAATCTTGAACAAGTCTCCAAGGTTGTTTTATCTGGGTAGAAAAAACTAACAAGTAACACAGAGAGACTGTCAGTTCCAGGCCGGGTAAGTCTTTAATTAGTTATAGTTCTATCCATAAAACAAGTGAAGAGAGGGACAGGCCAGAATGCAGGACTGTCAGATGTCATATAGATGTAAGCACTAGAAGACCATATATTGTGAGACCACTTTCCACTGCTTTTTCACAAACTTGACCAATAAAACAGACTGATTCTGATACCTCTATCAACTCTAATCCAATTATCAGCTTGATTATTAAAAACAATCATGTACAGTGAAAGAATAGAGATCACTTCATCTCACTGAAGGCTTCAAGGAAAGTGTGAACTGTCCCAGATTGATTTGGGAAAACACCACAATAATAAAACATAAAATCAAAGCCTGGCTGTCGTTTTATGACAAGGTGTGCTATGTAACTGACAAAAAAACCCCTAAATAATCCAAAGAAATAATGGCAGGCAATCTGCTACAAACCCTTGCCAAAATAAGGTTCAGGAATATTGAAAAAATGTAGGTAAACTCACCCCCTTTGGAACAGGTCCACATTGTAAAACTTGTGGAGCTCCACAGAGAACTCCACTGTAGCCTGGACCTCAGTCATCTTGGTCTCTAGAGGCTAAAATGCTTCATATTCCCGGGATATACCTGTACGCCTGAAGAAAAAAAAAAACAACAGCTTGGTAACTTTAAGTCCTTGACAAGCTTCCAAGAACAAATGCATTCTTTTTGGACACAATAGAATCATTTTCACTACAGTACAAGGAAATTATCAACAATGATCATTCATTTGTTCAATTACTCACGGTGAACTGTATTCGTCATTCTTCAGAAAATTATGTAGTACCAGTAAAAGCTAACAGGAGAAATTGGGTTCCATGCATTTTACTTGGTTGATAAAGATGATTTGTGTTGAAAGAAAGAGTAGCAGATTCTGTTAGCACTTAAAAGTGACAGAAGAGTTGTAGGAATCTAAGGTGTAAGTAGAAAAAAATTGTATATGACAGGAAGATACTCCACAATATGCAGAGATGCAGAAATGTTCACACTAAGAAAAACACCATCTGTTAAAACAATAGAAGTTGGCAATGAAAAATCAATACATCTTACTATGTTATAAAATGTAATATCATATAGACGAATAATGACTTTTGGACTAAGAAAGGTAGGAATGTAACTCTCTGCATGTCTATTCCTGTATAACCTTAACAATGAGTCATTGCTCTATCTCGTTAAGTCAAAGGCCACGAAGTTAGAAGGTGTAACACGGCACTTGTGCAATGTATATAAAAGGGTTAAGACAGTCATAGAATAACTATTTTGTTCGTTTAAAAGTAACCTTCGATGAACCAGCTAGATGAAAAATACAACAGATAAGTTATCTGCTGAAGCGTTTGTTTACATAATACAACGTAGTTCTTGGTCACTAAGCGACATCCTGATAAAATTTGCCAACTATGCTAGATGTTACTAGCACTTCCTTACAGTACATTCATCGGAGAATAAACGTTCAACAACTGTTCCATAGCATAGTTTTGTTGAAATTCATTGACAAGGCCAGTCACGGATGATAACTTCTTCATAAAGAAGACAAGCTTTCAACTGACGACTCAAACCCCACAACTTGACAGATTGTCCACAAAGCATAATTAGTTTAATGCAACGCTACCATTGTTTTGATTCGAGACGATACAAGTCCTTGGCTGCTGGACTGACAATCTCGGCATTTGTGTCTTTGGTTTGAGTTGCGATAATTCATATATGGCAAGCAACGAGAATAACATTTAGCAAAGGCCCCACGACAGGTCAACAACAGCGAAGCCATTCGATGTTAGAAAAGAACAACGATAGCGAGTCTGACCTGATAGCCTTTTAAATGACGGGAATGTTAGCCACCATCCGAATAGTTGTCACGGGTCTAACATTAGCTAGACTGGGAAGCTAACTACTCACCATTCCGCTGAAAAGCTAACATTAGCCAGCTAACCTATGTTAGCTCCAAATTCAGTGATCGCGGCGTTCTTTCACTCCCAAGTGTAAACAATAAGGTGCACTGCTGGCCATTCCATCTGATAGTCTGAAAATCTTTTGAGAAAAGAGACCTCACTATTAAAATAACTGACTGTGTATCCCTATGTGCAGCGGGCGCTTGCTAGTCTTCCAGTTACCTTGGCTAAATCTGGAAACTGGCTGCAAGCTTCCGTTTGACGAGCATTATAATAGTGCGTTATGCATTACGGCACATAATAGAAGCACGACAAGAGCCAGAGCAAACATAATTGAACTACAATTACGAATTCTCATAATTTCATTGAAAAAAAACCCAACCTAAAGTAAAAATACTAGTAATAACAATTATAAATACGAATAGGTATATGTAACACAATGCAATTATTTTTAATTTGTTGGTTTTTTTTTCTTATATCTTATATGAAATAGGACATATTAAAGCGTCGGCCTTCCTCAGCGTAAGTCAAATATCTCCTAGAAGATCTCTGTGAAAGTCTATGCATTTATTCAAAAGTTGGGTTATTTTAACCCAGATTGGTGCAGTATTACTCCTTTCATAATGTTAACTTGCTTCACCCCCCTAAAAGCACAACCACAGTGCAAAAAGAAATCCCTCATTGTGACCTGAAGTTTTTCAGTCCTCCTTACTGTTACAGAGCAAATATCCAAGGTCTTGTACTGTAAGGAAAGGAAAACAAAAAACAATGTCTGCAGCAGGTATTTTTTTCAGCCCAAGATCACACGTGGCGTCAAAAGGTAAGTAATGTACTCAAAAGCATCTGCATGAATAATGTAAAGAATTTGCTGCCAGTATGTCTGGAAGTATTACTTCTGCATTCATAAATAGCTTAATACAATTCAAAGAAATCACTACTATTTCTGAAGGCATTCAAGATATATTGTTCTACATGTGCCGCTGCTATGTGATTCCACCATGTCTCTTCAAAGAACGCCACCCTCAGAGAAATTAGTCAATTGCAATGAATAGAGACTGGAAATGTGAGAT
>CAAKHD010024658.1:261306-394376 GCA_901007705.1 Fistularia tabacaria
CTCTTCACTACTATTTCTGAAGGCATTCAAGATATATTGTTCTACATGTGCCGCTGCTATGTGATTCCACCATGTCTCTTCAAAGAACGCCACCCTCAGAGAAATTAGTCAATTGCAATGAATAGAGACTGGAAATGTGAGATAACAATAACATGGAGTGACAAAATAATATGCATATTTAAATAATGCAACATTTAAAAAGGTTGCAGCTACAGCCGGGAATGTAGGTCATATTAACCTAAGTGCCAACTAAAATATGAGTCAACCTTACACTTTCAAAGTTAAACAAAGTATGTTGAATGTTACAGTAGCTAAAGTTATGTCTCTCTACTATGCATTTACAATGCCATATTCCTCTTTTGACAGATTTATGGATTGTGTGGTTTTTCAGTTTTAATAATTTATATGGAATTCTGTTCAGTTGCCTCTCTGCAGCTGTGTTAGCGTTCTCATGTTGTACATGCATTCTTAATAGCTGCTAGATTCTGCTTCCTATGAGTCAAGTATAAAAAAGATAAAAGTTATCTTTCAGATAAAAAGTCGTTGTCCCTAGAAACTAGTATTTTTATGTTAAACTTATAATATGCACCCTGTTTTGGGTTCTTTGACAACGTGCTCAGAAAGGAGACCAGATATATGTTGTATATGCAACTACGAATTACATTGAATTTGCACTGCTCAATTACCAGAGTCCCACAGCTTAAAGGATGCCAAGTTAAAAATCAGTAAACTATGTGTTAAGATTTGATAAAGAACTTTAACGTCCTGACCAGATGTGTCAAACCAAACAAATCTCGAGTTTAAGTGTTAAAGTGAAGACCACAAGCAACCAGAGATAGCCTAATATTTATTCAAGGCAGTGGTACAGCTTTCCAAATACGGAGCTTTTTTTTCCCCCTCCACAGTACACACACACCGACACACTCTCCTACTACTAACAGGCTGCTTTTCATTTCCATCTTGCTGCTGTGAGACTTTCATCTCCAGTAATTGATCATATGCAGTGCAAGTCTCTGTGCCCTGATATCAACGTCTGGGACAATCCTTTCCCAGGAGGAAAAAAATGTTTTGCAATTAAATGTTTGACATTTACCATGTGTGCTCAGAAAAAAAAGGTGACATAATGGTATTTGTGTGGAATTTTTCAGAAAGTAGCATCCAGAAAGACTCAATCTAAATACAATCAAAACTGAAATATAAAATATGGCTAATATTCAAATACTGTATAGTTCACTTCAGAATATAAACTGCTGAATGAAAGTCCTTTCTATTCCATGGAAATCTCCATGCTCATATCAGTTGTGTATGCTACAAATCAGACCCGGCATTTTGCCTAACCTGAGACGTAATTATGATGCCGCAAAATAAGGCTTGTGTGTGTGTGTTTGTGTGTGTGTGTGTGTGTGAGTGTGTGTGTGTGTGTGTGTGTGTGTGTGTGTGTGTGTGTGTGTACACATGGGTCCATGTGTAATCTAAGTGGAACTATACCAGGAAAGGTAAAATGGTTGATGTACATTTCACCTGCCAAATGACCACCAAGTAAAGGTCAAGACAGAAACACGAATAAAAGATATCAGCATTCAATTTCTGTATAAATCTATCCTATAATGTAAAATAATAAAAATGTACACTGTTTGTTGAGACAGCATTATGAAAGTAAATGAGTAGTTGAGGCCAAGTTGAAAAATGGACAACCCTCCACTATCATGGCAAATTAAAACCCTTCCAAGGAGGTATTGAGTTAACAATTCTGAAGTCCTTGTCCTCCTTATAGTGTCCTAACTCCACAATTCTGCGTTGGCGAGAAAAGGCGCCGTTAAAAAAGTTCCCGGATCATCTCTTCAGCATGTCGCTTATCCAACAGCCCCAGCATCCAACTTTAAAATTGATACAAGGTATGCGCTTCTTCCTTGAAACAGGCCTTTGACATGACTTGTAAAGGCAGACGGTGACATCTAGTGGTTAGACAAGTATAACAGCATGTAACCCTGTCCATGGTCCTGAACAATAAAAACTGGACGGAACCGCACAATCACATTCCTGTACTGATAAATTGAGAAAGTGAACTTTTCAAATACCACACATTCTGTAGCACATATGCGATGGGAACACTTTAAACAATGTCAATACAAAGCCCCAACATCTGGTGCCTTGGTGTGTATGGCATACACACTTCCCGCCTTTTACAGGAATGGTACAGAACTTAAATGGGAGATGAGGTAGGAATATAAACGATCTGCTATTTGTATTTTAGATCAACCTTCCACCTGGAGGAGTTTGCCTTCGAGGCGGTGTTTCGCATGAGCATCAGCACCGTCGACAGACACCTGGAATATTCAGCAGACGCAGGGAGCGATAGAGAAGTGGGCGATCAGAAGCGGACGCTTGTCCCCTTCCACTTCCGATCGTCGATCGTCGGCCGGCGCTCCGTGTCGCTCTCCGTGTACTGAGCCAGTGTCGGATCTCACACTACAGGAAGTCGTGGAAAATAAAGGAGAGCCCGGCCACCGGGGTTCCGGTATATTTATCCGCACAAAGTCCTACCAAACTTTCTGGGAATTTTTAACATGGGAATCATGTCAGATAGAAATTTGAATGATAAAAATGATTGCGTCTCGTCTTTTATTATGACAATAACGTTGATGTCAGAAAACTCTGAGATTTGTATTAAGCGAGAGGGCGCACCTTCATCTATTCTAATTGATTTTATTCTGTTTAGAAATACCAGAGAGTAAGCTTAAAAAATTCCCCACCCTGACAAAATGTATGTTAGTCCCGATCGAAGAGTTTTGAAAATTCTGAACACTCTTAAATTTCTTTAAAACACAATGTCAGCATCACATTAACATTGCGATAACACAAAAAAACAGTACCACAACCAAGGCAGGTACCTTATAAAGACAATATTAAGATAATACATTTGTTATATAGTATAGACTACTGTATATACACTGAGTAAAGACATCTTGGGTCTCTTGACGCTTAAAAGTTTGGGAATCCCTGTGTTTTCTGTCTGCCTGTGACCTCTGAGTCAGCCTGAGACAAATATTTGGGAATTGTTACAAGCGCTGTCTGAGAAAAAAAAGCAGCGCACAGACGACAGACTCCGGCAAGGCAGCCGCTCCATGCTATTATCCTACACCCATTTCTTGGCGCCGTTACGAGCTAATTTATTAATAACTTTAAACCACAATATATCCTTAACATAAGCCTATACACCCTACAGCCATAATTCGATAATGAGTCCCAAACTCTTTCCACTTTATTATACACATAGGCCTATTTCTGCCCGGTCTCCAGTCGGGGAGAAATGAAGACTGAGAGCCGTTTAATGAACACAGCCTGTTGCATTTTGGGACGCACGAACGACGTTCGCATCTTAATATTAACAAGTTTACACGATCGAAGGCAAAGTTCTGAATATATTTTTCCTTTTTTTTTCTAGCATTACGCGTATTTGTGATTTCCCTTCACCTATTTGCTGCGGATCCACTGCGATGTGACGCGAGGCTCTGAAAGAAGCCTGTTATGGCCTCCGCACAAGGACGTTGGCAAGGGAAGTGAAAACTACACAATGCGCGAAAGAACAGTGATACTGCTGTTTCTTAAGAAGAACACCATTCCCGAGGCGGACATGCACTAATAGTAAAGCGCAAAAGTAACCCCAATCGGTGTTCGGTACAACTGGGCAAAGCGGTATTTGATTGCAGGGTTATTTTGTGTGTTCTTTTTTGTGATCTCCGTTTTAATTATAATTGTCCACAAAATATCCATCAACCATTAAATCGGTTGACTTAGAATAAATTGATTAAATAACCCGCTAGTGCTGCTTATCGGTGGTGTGTGCAGGGTGCCCCCTCCCCTCACTATCCCCTCCGTGAAGCATCCAATCCCCTCCCGTTGGCAGACGGGCATGAATATGCATAAGCCGCTGATAGCAGTGGGTTCTCTGACCGTCTAGATAGCTGGAGTGGATTCAGTTGTTTTTTTTTTTTAGTCCGGAGCTCCTTCTACCCAACTAATCCCAGAGAAAGGACTATAACTTTCACCTCCCTGCACACGGGGAGATCATGGCTCGGGTCCCCAGCTTTCGAGGGCCACTTCTGCTGTTCCTCTTGCAACTTGTCTTCTGCTCTGCTCAAGTAAGGCTCTGTCTTTCCTCTCTTTGCTCTCTCTTTGTCCCTACAGACGAATGTGACATAGGTGCCAGTGAGTGGTTTCTTGATGGTCATGTCAGATTCCGTGACTACTGTCATTTTACCTGTCCCTGAAGGTTGGAATACTTGTAATTTGCCAGTTTGTATAATATCCTGTAGAAGAAAAAGGGTTGATTTGATGGAGGTCCTGTATTAAACTTTTCTTTTGTAATATCTAATCTGTCAAATACTGGCCATTATCAACAAATTTAAGTAAATCTACAGGCCACTTGCTGGAATGCCAAAGAAAGTTCAGTCCTCTTGCTCTGCACAATAAAAAGGTGCACCTGTTCCCTACTTACAATTTTCTTACTTTCATACTAATTGTGAACTGATATGAAAAAAGGTATAGCCCAGAAGAAAGAGGAGTATTTATTTCTCATCACGTTTGTTGATGAGAAATCATTTTGTTGATTTTGTTTTGTTTACATTTTTTTTCCCCCCTCAGAGGAGCCAAGGCCCTTCTGGACCTGCAGGTGTCCCAGGAATTGATGGCATAGATGTAAGTTATCTGAGATCTACATCTAGGCTACATATCATGTAAGGAAGGCTTTGCTGTTAGTGAAATATGTGGGGCTGAACATGTTTATTTTGTGTTTTAGGGGGAAAGAGGAGCAGATGGAGTGGATGGTCTTCCTGTAAATATAAAATTTGTGGCAATTTTAAATAATGTGTCACACAGCTTTTTATCATGCAGTTTTTCAATTACCACCACCTCAATGTGAAATCTTGATTTTTAGGGACCTGATGGAGATCTAGGTAAACCTGGGTCTTCTGGATTACCTGGAATTCCTGGGAATGATGTAAGTATTCTCCATAATACATTATATGCATTTGTTGCAAATTTGGTCAAAATGGGTTCTCGGTGTAACATCCTGGACAGAATGAGGCTGGATCTTGGGTGATCCTCCCACCACATAGGTCACATTCACTTGTATTAGTTGTATGGAGTGGGCAAATGAAAAGAGGGATTTATTAAGGGTTCTTGGCCAAATGTGTGAACAAATGTGAGGAATATATCAAAGTAGATGCGGTCATCTGATATTATGATTAAATGGAGGTTTATTAATAAAAAAAAACACCTTAACATTGGTTGGCATGATAGAAAAGGGCTGTAGATGATCTAATTAGCCTTAAGTTAATTCTTTGTTAGTGTCGGTATTGATCATTAATTGACTATTACAAACCCTTAGGGCATGTGTTACGTACTGTACATTCATTTTCTGCTCATATTGTAAGTAGTGGACTGGGTTTTGACAACAATCGTGGCTTTGTTTGACTGGCTGAATTTGGTATCTCTGCTGAGAATCCACAAAGGAGTGTGGAATGATTTCTTTCAGCATGTTTGTTTGAAATGAGCCAAAGGAATGTTGCCCTGTGCTTGGTCTGCAGTCAGAGAGGTTTGCCCTCTGCCCTGCCACTGACTCCTTCATTGACCTCTTTCTACATGCCTTGGACATTTGTGGATTATGCGAATCACCTTGTACAAAAACGCTGTGCAAGGATAATGTATAAAAAATGCAAAAACAAATTGTATAGATTATATATATGTATATATATATATATGTATTGTATAGATAATAATCAAGACAGCAAACATTGGTGTCGGTTCAGAGAGAACTTATACATTCCAGCTTGCCTTCGGTCAAAAAAGATTTGAATTAATTAAATTTGATCATCTTGTCCAATTTTAAAAGGTTTCACAAGTGTTGAATATACCGAATTTAAAAGCCAATTTCCCAGAGGTTTTCATCGACTAAAGTATAAAAACTAAATAAGTATAAACTCTCTATATACAATTGATACACCACATACTTTTCCTAGACGCAGATAAACAATGCGATCTCTCCTCAGTTCCAGTCTTTCTCTCATTGTAAATCATGCTGTAAAAATGATACAAAGTAGCTGAAATCGAAGTGTTGATCACAGAGTAAATGACCGACACGAACCAGCAGCTCTGAGTAAATTGAGAGGGTTAGTGAGGTTAATCCCTTTTATTAACAATAACAATGGACCTCCCATTTGGTGTACGTTGTGATGATGTAATATAATATGGTCAAATGTTGAATTAAAAAAAGTAATGGAAACTTGAGGAAAGATCTTGGAATGAAAAAGTTGAGCAATGGATCTTGCTTTACTGTTGCTTATATATACTGAAAGGCTAGACAATTTTTAACAAGACTAGTTAATTCTGATATCTCTCCTCGGCAGGGTTTGACCGGCCCAATAGGAGATCGGGGGCCTGATGGTCCCCTTGGACAGAAAGTAAGTGACAAATGAGCCTTTGCCTCCCTGCTTCAAAGATTATCAGTGAAATGGTGCCAAGCTGCCTTCCAGTGTTTTGGCAAAGCAATGAGAGCTGCAATGCATGAACCAATTCCACATGACAAATTAGACTTAATCCTGCAAGTTTTCTGCATAATCTCTGCAGGGAATAAAGAACCCAAATCACTTTTTATTAGGCTAAACATTGCTGGGTCAAGTGTGCCCACCTCAGTCTTGTGATGAGCTGGAGGAATTTTAACTCTGACCCTCTGCAGTCTCACGCAACTTACTTTTGCAAAACAACTTCTCTCTTAGCGAACAAAATAAGCAAAGATCCTAACTTTAGCATGTTGGTAGTTACAGTTATACTAAGTCCATGTAACATGTATTCATTTGTTCTCAGGGTGAACCTGGAAAAGTTGGACCTCGTGGGGCTGCGGTGAGTTATCTAGTTATCTAGTTAACAAGTTACTGAAAATTAAACTGTTATTAACACTGATTGTTAATATATTTATTGCTCCTTAGGGTGTTGGGGGCGATGGACCCCCGGTAAGATGCAGTCATTGATTTGTTTTTGTTACTATTACAATGTTTCCTATTACTATTTCAATAGTGTTATAATCTTGTGTATTATCACTATCTGAATTTTTTTATAAACAGGGTCCACCAGGGCCAGGAGGTCTCCCGGGCGAGGTGGGAAAGGTTGGGTCACCTGTAAGTACATCTATTGAAACTAACTGTTTCTATGTTTTAAACAAGTACTCGAAGTAAAGAGCGTAACCATTTAAACTATTTCCATGAATTGTTACTTATCAGCAGCTGCTCTGGTGAGTGAGTGGATGTGATTTGGGTGTCAAGGCAAAGTGGTATTTCAATTCTAGACAGGTTTGACTAGAGCCTAGATATGTTCTGCAGTCCTAAGACACACTGTCTGTTTTTCATGGTACAAATGTACTGAACAGCACTCGTACTCACACAGACACAGACACACATAGATAATGTCAGTATAACAGTTGCTAGTCTATTGTGGATGGAATCAAAACAAAAAGAAAAAAGAAAAAGAAAACCAAAAATTGTACATTCATTCTTTCTGTGTAGTCTGTGAGTGATGTCTCTCACCACAGGGGCCGATGGGAGTGAGAGGGCCACAAGGACCTCGTGGACCAGTGGGCCCCAGAGTAAGTCACTTTCATCTGACCTCTGAAAGGATCTGAATATGAATTTACGTGACCAAGTATAATATATGAAAAGAAACATAATGTGAAAAGAAGATAGTTGAAAAACTTGTATACACAGATTTTCTTTGCTTTGCATGTGATGCTGATAATTTCATTTCATATTTTCTCTCAAATTCAGGGGGCAACAGGAATGCTGGGAAGTGCTGACCTGGTAAAGCAGTGCTCTATTAAGATGAAGTGATTTTTGTCTTTGGATATAGAATTGTATCTAAATAACTATTCTCTAATACTTATACTGTTGTCTAGTGTCCAAACTCTTGTCCACCAGGCACCCCTGGACATCCTGGCCTTCCCGGCATGAAGGTAATTTAAGGGACATGTTTTGTGACCTGAAATGATTGTGTAGGATTTCATTAAAACTGCGCTTTCCTCTCCCCTCTCTCTACTTTCAGGGTCACAAGGGTGTAAAAGGTGAACCAGGGGAACCTGGGAAACAAGGACACAAGGTAAAATACCTTTGAATTAAAAAAAAGTTTGTAAGCCTGAAGCTAAGCTTGTGTGATGATATCGACATGGTAAATTCAAACACATACAGTTACGTAAAGATACATTTCTTTCCTTGTCTGTGACATGTGCAACAACATTCCACACGAGACAAAAATATACTTGGCTTCAGAACCTTTCCTGAGAAAAGAATTCTTACATTGTGACAGATGTACTGATTGAGCTGCTCTTTATCAAGAAGTGAAACATGACTGCATATAATACCTCTGACTCTTTGTTATGTGCAGAATGTGGTTTATGAGAAATAATGTTAAAGGACAACTACCCTTTCCCTGTACTGTGCCCAAGCACTATATAAATGGAAATTAGGCAGAGCCTATCTCCCTTTATGGCCTCAAGCAGGATATGATTTAGTTTCAGTCAGAGATCCATCCCTGAGAATGATTTTATCCTTCAGTGAAACTTTCATTTGACGGAGCTTTCAGCTGTTTCCCATTAAAAAAACAACTGAAATTGAGACATTTAAAGTTAGCTATTGAAGGACCACATGCTCTGCTAGGTCTGAAACTATCCAATAAGAATACATCATTTCTGGAGAAAAAAAAGTTGATTTATTTATATCTTCATGATTTAAAAGAAAAAAAATGTCTGTTGGATCTTTGACACAAAAGAACGATCCTTTAGTTAACTGATGGTAATAGAAATGACATGTACTGTACCTTATAACAATATCAATGATCTATTTTCATATAAAAGCCCCAAACAGGACAAGACAAAACAAGATGAGACAGAGATGTCCTGTAATTTCACAGATGAAGAAATGAAGACACACCTTTTCAATTATTAAAATGTTTGGCTGCTTCAAGCTTTCACCTCTCTCTTTTGTGAGAATGGTTTTGATTGAGATCATAAAATGATGCAGACCTTGGATTATGCTAAAAATCTGTATTTTCTCTCTGCTACTGCAATTGCCATTGTGTTCATATGTCATTTATATCTTTCTACTTGGGAAACAAGAGATAGAAAACATGAAAAGTCTTAATCCCAAAGTGTTTGCTTTTTCTTTCTCGTAATCCTTTAAAAATGAGGAATTGTGCACATTTAGAGATTATCTAAATGTGTCAATGTGTGATTATCTAACCGCTATCTGAATGCTTTTGCAAAAATGTAGCTCAGATGAAATGGTGGGTGTCATGGTTGTCCACCTCTCTAACCCCTTATTGCTGCTAATGTTCTATCTGTTCTTTGTAAACCCAGGGTGAGGAAGGAGATCAGGGAAGTACAGGGGAGGTTGGCGCTCAGGGACCAACGGTAAGATTCTGAAGCTTTCATCATTACAGATTATTCTATGCCTTGTCAGGCTCTCTTTACTTCGAGCTGCTGAGGTAATGATTGTTGTTGGCCATTGATGTTATTTTAGGGCCCTCAGGGAATCCGAGGAGCCACAGGGATGATTGGTCCCAAGGGAGAGACGGTAATCATTTTTATGATTTTCAAGCAATATCTGTTGTATTCATAAACTGCCAAATTGGAATTCGCTCATCAACTGTGATATCTGGCAGGGACCTCGAGGTCCTGATGGAGATCCTGGCCCACAGGGTGTAGCAGGGGCAACCGTAAGATTTTATTTCCTTTTGTCTAATTTAATTGTTTTTCATTTTTCAATCAATGTTAGCACCAGCATATGCGTCAGCTATTCTTCCAGGGGTGCGCTACCCATGCAACCTCATACACACATACACAAATCCAAAACAAACAGACAAATATATTTGTTTGATAACTATCTAGTTTGACACTGGTTGGGCAAAAATTGAAAATGCTTCCACAATTTGAAAGAAAGGAGTTTCATATATCAATCGCTGTTCTGCTCTTTTATTTTAGGGGGATCAAGGCCAGAGAGGTGTGATGGGCGAGCTTGGGCCCAAAGGTCAAATTGTAAGTTTGTAGATTATGCTGGTTATCAACATTGTTTTTCAAATAAGACAAATGTTGATTCAAAGGATTTGGCTTCAACGGTTTTCAGATTGTTGTGTTGTTTTCTTCTTTAAGGGTACTCAAGGGCCCCGAGGAATCACAGGTCTTCCAGGTCCCAAAGGAGAAGCTGTAAGTTTTCCATCATATAATGAATAACATGTATATGCTCTTTCATGCCGTTAATTAATTGATTTGATCTACCTTTTTTCTTGCCAGGGGTTACCGGGTGTGGATGGCCGTGAGGGTATTCCTGGGATGCCAGGAGCAAAGGTATAGAGTTATAGTCCCTGTTTGTAGTAATAGAAAAATAATTATCTTCCTTTTTGTCACTTTGTTTTTGCCCACAGGGAGACATAGGAAAGCCAGGGCTTCCCGGAGAGGTTGGGCTTCAGGGGCTTCCTGTGAGTATGACTTTTTGACCTGTCTAGGGTACCTCTTATAGAAGGTAAAACATACTAAAAGGTTTGACGATATTAGAGGGTATAAGATGGACCCAGAAAACGTGAATACGGTAATCATTTCTGGATCAGAAGAAAGTGATACTCCTCATGTGCAGTACTTAAATTATTACCTCCACATCGACTTTTGGCTAGAACAAAACACAACCCGATTTCATTATCTTTTTGCATTAAGATACAACAATATGTGCAACTGCATATTTGCTATGAGTTTCTGTACAAAACATGTTATGCTATGAGACATTAATTGCCACACACAGAAATGATCAAACCTTTCATTTTTCTAATCTGTGATGAGCTTACTAAAAGGCTATGATGAGTTGGCAAACAAGACCAACCTGACTGTGGTAAAATGAACAAAGATTTCTTGAATTTAGAGTTATCACCTGATTTAAATGCTGAATACACCATCAAGCTGCTGTTTTAAGTTGGTGGCTTGTTTCGATCAATGGCTCAGAGGAATATTTTTCAACCACAGCTTGTTTTGCATTGCAGTGATAGTTTTGTGTCTCCTTTTTTCCTTTTCCCTTGTTTTAGGGGTTGCCTGGATCACCTGGACCAAAAGGACTGAGTGGCCCGAAGGTTTGATTGATCAGTGGTTTAAATAAGCTGTTACGTTTCAGAAATCTGAGGGCTTCTTTCTTCATTCAGGGAGATTCTGGTCAATCAGGTTTCCCAGGAACAATGGGTTCAGCAGGTAAAACTGTACGTATCAATATCCTTTATGAATTTTATTTTAACATTTCAATCTGTGAATATAACTTCCCACCGTTCGAAACATCATTGTGTCATTTAATTGCTCAATTTGACCATTTTAGTATATATCAATGGGACAGCTTTGAATTTGTGCTCATCTGCTGTCTCATTGGTCAATATTACTGTTACTCCCCAGGGTGAACGTGGAGAACAGGGAGAGTTAGGACCATCTGGCCCAATTGGTGAACCTGTGAGTAATGTCCTGACTGTTTAAAAAACAAGCAACCTTTATATTTCCAAAAAAACCCTGTTCTCTAACAGTTATCTTTCAAAATGCAGGGTGATGCAGGTGAACAAGGGCCAGTAGGTCCAGCTGGCAAACCAGGTGCAAGGGTAAGATGTTGTCTATCAACACACACACAGTTCAGTTTCGATTTTGTTATTTATACAATTGGCCTCACAAAATTGGCCTCACAAAATTGACCTTTGAAATTGTGACAGGCCTTACGTTTGTTCATATTTATAAAATTCCATATATTCGAATGAATTTTTATCGATTAATATTCATGAAATGCATATTCTACTGTAATTGGTTGAACATGATAATTAAAGATGGAATGTTCAGATGACCAACGGAAAAATGTACCTACACTGAATGAAAAAATGCAGAAGCCGAGGAAACCCACCTGCATATTCCTTATAGGGCCTATTCCTCACTGTTTTTTCCACTGCAAGCTTTTTTATAATAGGCCCAGACTGGATCTCACTCAAGAAGTATTTTCACAGTAAGGAGAGACCACAAAGCAGCAGGCTGAAAGAGCTCTCTGTTCCCCTGACATTCCTCAGACAGTGGGTCAGTGATCAAAGAGCAGTGTGAGACGAACACTGCAATGAGAATAAACTGCTAATCGCAACCATATTACATTTTAATTACGTGCCCAAATAGTGAGGATACTTGATATCCCTTCCTTTCTGCCCAAAAGTCTAAAATATGAGCATTCCAATCAAATATGATTCCATGTGTTATCAGTAACTTAAATGCAGTTCGAATCATTGTTTTGACAGCAATGATTCGGAGTCATGTTCTTTTTGTTCTTGTTGTAGGGACCCAAAGGTGATCCTGGCCTTCCTGGTCTTCCTGGCCCTCCTGGTGTGCCTGGGGTGAAAGGAGAGAGGGTAGGACCATGTTACATAAATATTTTTAGATGAGGGAATAATTTTTGTTTGGGTAGAAACCATTGTTTTTTGTTTTTCTTGTTCATTACAGGGTGATCGTGGAGAACCAGGACCAAAGGGAGAACAGGTTAAAATTCTCATATCAAATGATTGTTCTGTTGATTAACAGCAACTTAACATTTCAAAAACAAGTATGTTGGCCTGCATGAATTACTCACAAAATCTATTTTCATAGGGTACTCAAGGTGATGAGGGCAACCCTGGAGACAAAGGAGATTCTGTAAATTATTCCGCTAATACATTACAAGTAATGAACATTTCTGCTCACAGGGAACGTGCAGTTCATCATGTTTCCATCATTTGTTTTATAGGGCGAATCAGGGGAACCTGGTCCTAAGGGAGAGGTGAGTGAAGAATGTAAAACTTAATGATTTAATCAAAATTTGAATCTTGTAATTAGACAACAGTGTATAAATACACAAATATATATTTGACATTTGCTCCACAAGAACACAAGGAAAAAAAAATACACACAAACATACATTTACAAAGAAGTTAATTCCCCCCTTCTCTGGTACTTTCTTCTGAATGGATAGCAATGATGTCCAAATCTAATCCAATGTACGAGGTCTGGCTGTGATGGGTGTTTCCAAAAGAGAAATATTGTTAGACTGTCTATCTTAAATGCAAATCTCAGAATCAATGCCTTTTTTTCGCTCCCTGGTTTCTGTTTTATGACAAAGCATTTGCAAGTCTGTTTAGTATTTTCAGAATATAATAATAATTTTATTTGACAATGGTTGATAAGAAAAGAAATGCAATATTTCCAGAAGATTGGGCTGACCTCAAGTCTCTCTTTTCTATACTAGTTTTCTGCCAAGATTATAATCATTTTGCAAATGTATACAGTCATAGCACTACAATCTAAGAACTAGCTGCCTTGGTCAGATAAATAATATTTTAAGATTAAAACTGTTGATCTCAAAGCACTCCCCCGGGCACCGATTACCCCTCAGTTAACATTTTGGACATGTGTAACATAAACAAATGGAGTAGAAGAGGCGTGCATGGAACTATTTACAGTGAAGCGGTAACCTGCTTTACATGCAGTTTCTCCACTTCTTCAAGGCCACGAAGAGTTTTGTTACTAAATTCTCTCCTGGTACTTAATGTCTTTGAAGTTTGGTGTTCCTGGTGAGGTTGGAAGAAGAGGCCCTGAGGGAAGTCGAGGTCAACCTGGCATTGAAGGGCCTCCTGGCACACCTGGACCACGAGGCATGCAGGGAAACAGAGGTTCACCTGGAGTCAGAGGAAGCCAAGGTCCTGCGGTATGTCTATGAAAAAAACACATCAAACTATCAGCAATCTTTTAATATCTAATTTCTCGGCTGAGGTCACACACACACATACAAACACACACAGACACACACACATGGAGCACAATGTAACTAAGGCTCAGTGTACGCAAAAACATAATTAGTTTTATACCTTACGCATGTTCAAGTGGGTATAAACATTGTTTTGTGCTCTCCTGACAGCACTATTTCCAGGACCAAATCTTATTCTGAATTTTTACCGTTTATAGTTCTAGTGGGTTTAGAAGAACTATTCCTTATCCAGATTAGTGAAATTCCAACTACTTTGACCCTGAAGAAACAATAAGTCTACTTTTTAAGTTCACCAGAGTGCACTACATATTTTATAAACACAAACATAATGTATATATAGATGATCCTGAGCTTTAAAAGGCAATCAGCAATACTCGCACAACAGGCAAGCCATTAAAATGGTATTGTATTATTTCAACTTAATAACAACACTGAATCTTGATACAGCAATCTGTCATGAAATATATCATGTCACCATTTTTCCAGGGCAAAGAGCCAAGTGATCAGCACATCAAACAAGTTTGTATGCGAGTCATGCAAGGTAAGAACTGATAAGCCCCTAACCCCATTTATCATTCCCTTGTGCCTCATTTATGACTTTAATCTTTCCCAGAATGCCTCTTTATAGAACCACACATGGAGCCTCGCTTCTGTTGTCTCATTGATCTGGGTCATTGCTGAATACTCTTAAGTTCAAAAGGGAATGTCTCGTAATCTAAACATGAAATAAGCTTCAGACTCTGTTTATTTGATGGATGAAAGATTCCTTTTTCGAGCTTTACAAATGTTTCACTGAGGATATGACCTCTGTTAGCTTCATTCTTTGGACTTGCATCTTCACAACTCATCTCCTATACTCATTACTTTTTTATAGCAGATGTGCTGAAATATTAATTTCACCTCCAGCAGACCTATACTCCTACGCTTCAAGCAAGAGTCTGCCTGGGAAGGAAATCTTAAAAAGGAGCAGCCAAGCAACTGCATCAATTTTCACCAGGAGCCAGAAAACTGAAAATTTAAGCACAAATACCATGTAACAATGAGCCGCAGGAGATTAATATTCGATTCTTTGCACCACGAACACACATTTTCTGTCAAAAATTGCTTGCAATAGGGAGTATTATCTTGTCCCTGGTCAAATTACCAAGTTTTCACAAAAAAGATTGAAAAACAGGAGGAGCTCAAGGGAAATGATGGCCACAATTTTACCGTGCTCTGTTCCACCCTGCAGTGAGGTCCAAGTTCATTTGTGTTTTGAGAGTCTTTGGGATTTTTTTATGCTATGTAATGATTTATTAAAACTCCCTTGATAACCGCCAAGAATAGAATGGATTGAATAAGAATGGAATGACCAAGATAATGCCAGAATGGAGAATATAACTATTGGAGATGACTAAACTTTAGAAATACATTTACACTGTTAATAATAAGAAACGAAAATACCTGAAAGAACTAAAAATAATGAATTAGTAAATTGTTAGAATAGTGGCACCTAATTTGTAGAGACTATACAGTTATGTGATGGAGAAGTGATTGAGAAGAAGTAGCAGTGTGTTACAGTGTGCTGTTCTAATTAAGTCTTAATGCCAGTGTGGAATGATCAACCTTTGCTATAACAGTCTCCTTCACAAGGATGTCACAGCGTTATTTCGAAGGAGCAGCTCAAGGCTTCCACAGTCTTATGCAGGGGCTGAGGGGGATTGTTCTGTCACCAAGCTTTTTACATGGACTAAGAAAATTGTCAAAGATAGCAATATACCTCTTCAACAGCTTCTTCAGTCTTCTTCTGTCTCCCACTTCTCCAGCAGATTGTGATGAAAACATTGCTAATGCAAACATAGTGTGGTAGAAAGTCAGAGGTCTAGACACACCAAAGGACTTCATCCTTCTCTTCAGATATAGCCAACTTTGGCCTTTTTGTACAGTGTCTTATGTTATGGCCAGTCCAGCTTATTAAGTTGTACATGATGATACCTTTACTGATCCATCATCTGCACCATCCAAACCCTTGGTGTTCAGCCCTACAATCTGGGATGTTCACCTATAGAAGTCTGTCTTAATGTCCCTTGACTTGCTGATACTGATCAACAAGTTAAAATAATCAAAGTCCTTGATGGCCTTCCTTTATTCTTGTTTGTTCTCCTCGGAACCCCAAAAAAAACTGTGTCATCATAGAGCTTGATGTTACAGTGGCTTGAAGTGTGTCTCAAGCCTACTTTGTAAAAAGGGATCAGGAAGAGCGAGAGAATTGCATCCTGTGGAAATCCTGTGCCTCAGAGCAACTCCATCAGCTATAAAACCATGAAGTCACACATACTATGATCTGTTGGATATTAATGGTCTATGCACTCAGGTGGCTGTGAACTCTTACTTGCTTGCTCTCTTCCCGAGGATTGTTGGAAGAATGCTGTTAAAGTCTTCATAGATGTAAAGTACATGACTGTCACTGTGTTTCCAGTTTTAAGGTGCTTGAGGGATGTGTCAAGCAGGTACAGCAGATGGTAGTGTCATCTACTGTAATGCTGGGTCGGTATGCAAACAGGGGGCATACTTCTTTTAGCTCAGGAGGCATTGGTGGTGTTTGAGAATTAAATTTGGCATGGTCTTCTCCATATAATGCCTCAGTGCCAGCTACAAAGTGGTTAGGCAAACTTTCTTTATTGAAGGTTTTGAGTTGAGGTTCACCTTACGGGGAGGAGAAATTAGATGTTTTTTTTTTTTAAAGAGGGCTGAAAGAAGACTGGAACCACTGCCAGCCTTTCATTTTATTTTTGAAGGTTTTAGAGAACATATGATTTGATACCATGCTTTTGTTTTTATGATTGAAAAATGGATACAGCTGCCATGTCTGCAGTTTATGATTAATCAATTTCCTAATTTTCTCTCCATTTGTCCTCCAACAGAGCAGTTGGCCCAGTTAGCTGCAAGTTTGAGGAGGCCTGAGTCTGGAGTAGCTGGTCTACCAGGAAAACCTGGGCCTCCAGGGCCTCCTGGACTCCCAGGAGACAATGGCTTCCCTGGGCAGGCAGGATCCAGAGGCCTCCCAGGACTGAAAGGACCGCCTGGAGCTCTTGGCTTAAAAGGACCCAAAGGTATTGAAATGTTCATGTATCTCCATTTTGTTCCATAAATGCCCAATCTTCATGCTATAATCGGTTTTGCAGGTGAAATGGGTGATAGAGGTTCCAGAGGGATTACTGTGCGAGGACCCAAAGGTCAGCCAGGAGCCCCAGGACCTTCAGGTGAATAGATTCTTTTTAATAAATTCTGCTTCTATGTTTTAAATCTGATGAGAAGAATATCCCAACAAACTATTTTGATGGTAGGTGAGCCGGGCAAACCTGGATACGGTCAAGATGGGCAAGATGGACAGAGGGGACCTCCAGGCCGTCCAGGTCAGGCCGGTGTACCAGGGCCCCCTGGTTCAGCTGGACCTAATGGATACTGTGACCCATCAGCCTGCAACCTCCAGTCAGGGGCCGTCCATCAGTCTCTGGATGTGAAGGGACCTGCTGGCAACTAAGATGGATTGGTGGAGACAGAAAGACTGTTGGACTATCCCCTTGAGCATACAACATTTTTCACACCTTCATCTCAGGAGCTGTGGTTTGTGGTGCCTCCGATCCATTAACTCCTTGTTTTATAACTGTTTTGTGTCAGCTACATCTCCCTCAGAAGCAGTATGCCTCTTCAAGTTGTCAAAAGCACAAAACACTTTTTCTAGGTTGCAAAAATTTGGCTTCTCTTGGTGTGTTTTTCTGCCTGAGAAAAACTTTCAGTGAGATGCTCTGACATTTCTGTAATTAAATAAGAAGGCTGGAACATTCATCCGACTCTTTTTGCACCTGTCTGCATTTTCTTCATGTGCCCCCTATTTAACCAATTTCTGAAGTAAAAGCCCCTCTACTATCTCACAGAACACATTGAAATAGTCCATAAAATAAGGTTCAGGAACATGTTTTTTTTCGAACTTATTCCCTGCTGTATGTGATGATGTACCAAAGATAAACCTACTGAAAGCCCCATCTTTCCAAGTGTTTTCATGAATGGTCACCCTTTCAGCTTCTCATTTCAACACAAAACAAGGAGAGAGGGTGACACTGTCAAGTCATACTGACTTCAGCGTGTTGTAAATCTGTAAAAATATTTGAATTGTGGTTGATTATTTTCCTACAAAACATGATGTGACATTTGCCTCAATGTACAGAATAACAGCCTAATGGAGGTATATTTTAATAATAAAGGAAATTCTCATTAATGTGACAAATTAAATAAAAAACAACCCACACAATTCTGTGCTTATTTATTCTGGATTGTAGTATCAGTCTTGATTGTGTCACTTCACAACTATAAGAAGGCACGCAGAGTCCGAAATGTCCTTTTTTTAATGATTTAAAAAAAAAAAAATCTTTAAATTCCTTTAATTAGCTGTCCTGGAGATTTTAGATTATCAAGGGCTAGATAATACAGCATACATTGCGCATTTGTTCTCACGATCTTTAGTACAGGGTTTTCCAGTTGTTTTCTGAGCATTTCAAAGACAAGATAAGTGTTCCACGTTTTAATGAGGGGGGCTTCTCTGATCATACTAAAACTATGGAATAATAATGGAAAACTCCAGCACAGCTAAACCAAGACCATTCAGATTCTTTTTTCAACTGCTATTCCAAAGGACAAGAATAAAGTTTGACATTTGAAGAAGACTCTAGCTACCTATTGTCTTTTAATTTATTTGTTTATACCTTGTGAAAACTTTGAATAAAACAAAATTAATCAATTCATTAAACTGATTATAAATGCCTGGGGCTAGCTGTAGACCCCGACTAATGGAGGATGATGGCCTTGAATGACAGTGATAATTATAATAATGACAATTACTTAAAAGATAAGATAAGATAAGATAATACTTTATTGATCCCCATAGGGGTGTTGCAGCAGCAACATTAAGAGAAAAAAATGAAGCGCTTTTTGTTAGTGCTTTACAAAGTGCCATGTCCTGTTCTCGATTCACATATGAACAGTGAAATATTGTTATATATGTTTATGTGTGTGTGTATATATGTATATATATATACAAACACATATATACAATCTAATCTATAAACATTAACACAGAAAACACACATGCAGAGAGAGATCGAGACAGACAAGAGAAAAGAGAAGGATGTAGATATGTCATCCGTTTGCTGAAAATTAAGAGAATACAGGAAGTAAAGTACTAAGAGACATTTATTGCATGTGTGAGGCAAGTATTAAAAATCAATGTTGCAAAGAAAAAGTGTAAAGTGTAATCTCTTATATTTGGTGACCATTTACAGACTGCCTCTGGTTGGTCAACTCTATGAAACCCTTGTCACAGATGCTATCAACAAAAGGAGTCATATATGTCTGTCTATTAAAGAGGACATGTGGTGAACAAGACTGAGGTAGATGCATAAAATTCAAGAAAACCAGAGTTTCATAAACATCAGCTATATTAGATGCCATGAGTTTATGAATGTGGTTACAGTGAGAGTAGCAGGGAGACATCTTTAATTTGAGGGACTATGCTGAGAGACTGATTCATATTTCTCATTCCACATTTATTTACAGGATGAGATTATTTATGGCAACTGGATCAACTTGCATTGGTGTAAAAATAATGAAATACGTGAATGCAACATATCATATTCTTCTGGGTACACTTTGGATGATTTGACTCTTAACGATGCTTCAACCTACACAAGCGCCACGCTTTGAGTTTGTATCCAGCTGACATTTTCCACTTAGAGTAAATGGATTTAAACATGGACTGATGTAAAAGGGTTGGAAGAAAATTACAAGTGAAAGGGGCTGTGACATCAGCAGCCATTTTATGTCCTCTCTAGTCATCGTCCTGTTGATCTAAATTGAAGTCACACACCACTGAATATTAACATTAATTAAACTAAATTCAGTATATGGAGAGAGTGCCTCTCATCAGGGATACAGAGAAAACCAGAGTTCAGATTGCATTAGTTTGCTGATGCTGTCTCATTTGAATTTGGTCGAGGTCAGCGTCATTGTCTCCTTGGGGTCCCATTAAGCAGAATATGAAAATTAGTGTGATGAAGGGACAAAAGCCAACAGAGGGAGGGGTTTTTCAATTCATATTAAAAGCAAATAGAAAATAAAAACATGTCCAGCAGGGGGCTCTTTCAACTCACCGATTAAGTCAGTGGCACACATTTGATTGAACATCCATCTAATATTAGGCCCCCACGCGGATAATGCTGATTATATTAAACACATGACCAATCAGGCATGCTTACAAAAAGCAACCTTCTGTGACTGCAAATAAGATGCCAGTTGTAATTAACATGCATAAGAAAGTCAGTGACTTTGCAAGATATGAGACATCTAGCATTAAAACAAAACATTTCATGGATGGAAAATAAATGAGTCGAAGCCTTAGTGTCCCAAATTTAAGATGCACCCACACAAATTTTCACAAATTAACCGCAGGAGGCAAGTAAAAAGAAAAACAATTTACAAACAGCCTTAGTGTCAAACTCCCATTAAACAGTTCTCTAGGAAAGTAAGTAAAACTGTGGGTACGTTATGATGTGATATGATGAAGGACTAATTGCCAAATTCCTATCTATTCTATAAAACCTGTTCAAGGGGGATTATTGAAAAAGGTATTGCATACTGAAATTTTTAATTCCTTTAAAATGTGGTAAAACATTCATATAAAGTGTGTCGCTGTTGATATGCTGTTGTGTCTAGAAGTATGATAAGCCATGATGCTAAATAAGACATAAATCCTTTCAAATCTGACAATATATCACATGCACTGTGTAGGAAAAAGTTGACCCCTGCAAATGAAAAGTAAAATGATTTGGAACAATGTAAATGAAAACTCCAGTCTTAAGATTTAAGTGACATACTGCACATGAAAAAGAAACTATGAATTTAAGCAATCACAACAATAAAGTTCAAGTAGATTTATGGGCTTAGTTTGCCAAAGGACTAAACAAGATTTGTAGTCAAGTGTTACTTAGTGTGGTTGAAAAGCAAAAATATACATATGATCCTTCACCACAACACAATGTAAACAACATTAATAATAGTTAGGACACCAAATTATATTCAGCTTTTGCAATGATGGATAACAAATGTGAAAAACCAAACATATTACATTATCAGGTCTTATTTTTAGCCCCATTACACAAAGGAAACAAAAAACAAACAGCAGAGCATTTGATCCAACTTATTTACAGATCACACAAAAGTTATGATAAATCTGAGGTCACTTCACACTCATTTAACCTAATCAACATAAAATATACATTCTCTCTAATCTAAAAGTCTGCCCTTGATGTGCATTTTTTGCTAATTGCATCAGACACCCAGCATAAGCTGTATTAATATCATTTTTTTCCTGCTGGTTAAAAAAGCTATGGCGAACCTCTCAGATGAGCGATTAGGCAATGATCTAAAGTAAGAGGATCTTCAATAACACTCAGAACACAACACATTTCAGAAATGATTATCATGCACAATGCAAATCTGCCATCAAAGTTTAAGAAAATAATAACTTGTGATCCAGAAGTATGTTAGTCCATATTCTAAATTCATGTCAATTACATGCCGCATCTACATTTAAGTTCTGTTATAAATAAATTATTTGAGAACACACTTAAATAAATACTATGATCAAATGTAGCCAGTGCTCTTTGGTTACACAAGGTGCAGAATTTTTCAACCCGTGTTCTTGGGTATTTATATTATAAAGAAGAAGCATGATCATACTTTTCATATGTGAAGAATTTGTGATCTCCAATTTCGTCAGAAGTGATCCCAACACAAAAATATTGTTTACAACGGTTTCTGAAAACTTGATGATCTGGTATTTATGTCAGATACATGTTGGATTTGGGACGGATTGGAAAAAAAAGCAGGTTGGGCAGTTGCTCAACAAGACCATGGGTAAGAAACAGTCCACCTTGTGTCACACAAGGAGTTGAAAAAGTCATAACTTTGCATATTCACACATGAAACAAACAATTATTAAACTAATCCCTTCTGCCACAGCTTTCTGTCACTTATAAACTTACAAACACACACACAAACGCACGCAAATACGCAGGCACACGCACATACACGTACACACAAACACGCACACACATGCATACGCACGCGCGCACGCACACACACAAACACACACACGCACACGTACACACACACACGCACACACACACATACACACACACACAAACACACGCACACACACACACACACACACGTATGAGCTGTCCCGTCTGCCAGGAAAATGGCTTATCTGCATAAGAACAGAAGGGTACAAAGGCATGCTGATTAAGAAGGCAAACAAAACATTGAGATCATGTTTCCGCACAGAACTTAACTTGACGAAACAGTCATTTCATGGTCTTGAAAGACGTAATCAGAGTTGACAAGGAATGCATTAAATCAGTATGGTGATATGAAAAACAAATAACTTAACAGTACACCATCACAAATAATATATATTTTCAAAGGTTTCTTTATGTCTTCTAAACAAAACAATTAGCAATGGCAGAATAAAGGCCCCAACTGCAAATGTTATTGTGAATCGAAGAGGTCAGTTGTGAGAGTGTTCGATAAGTCAGAGCTAAAGAGCCAGTAAGAACGCCGCTCCTCTCCTGCTCAGCGTGCTGCAGGCTGGATGGCTTGATGCTCTACTGGGTTCATAAAGATTGAAGAAGACAGTCACTGGGGTCACATGTCCCAGGAGGTCCACGGGGCCCGGGAGAACCAGGAGGGCTTTGAGAAGTTATGCCAGGAGAGCCTAAAAAAGAATATATGATTAATGTCTGCTGCAGGCTGAACTTTATCACAGTTCAGTAAAGCTTTTAATTAGTGCTGCAACTTCAACTGTGTATAATTTGGCAGCAGTTTCCTCCAAAAAACTACACAACTTTATAGTGGTGTACATCACTGCACTTCTTTTAAAATGATGATTTTTTTTGCATTTATCATACATGTATACATTTGTATGAGTATATGTACATGTACAATATATACAGTGTAAATACACATGCACAGCATTGCAGATAGATAGAAAGATTTGTCACATTGTGCACGAGTTAAACAGATGTAAATCTGAGTGAAGTTAATGGATATTTCCTCATAGCAGTGACTGTCACACACTGTCTGTAAGGTATGTAAGTAGAAAACTACCACTATTCACATCATAGCATAGCTGCTAACCAACAATAAACAGACATAACTAAAGCTATAGATGGCAAGGTTGGCCCACCTTGCCCATTCCAGGTGGTTCAATTTCACTCAAAGAGACAAATACTTCTCATATAATTTGTGTTAGGATACTGAGGATACAAATAGTGATCACAGTGATCTGCGTTTCCATGACAAGCTTTACTAAGTAGCTGTTTTATCTATTCAGCAGTGATAGTCAAAGAAAATCCAAATAATTGCTAGCCATGGCATATATTTTTATTTGTGACACTTTATTAATATTTTTCAGGGAGTAGACACATTTCTGGACACAATGTAAATATTTGCATCCTTTATGGGCAACAGTGTATACACACTTGTGTAACACGTAATGGTATGATATGATAAGATGATTATACATTTTGTATTTTTCAATTCCCTTTTTTTTAGGCTAATATCTGACATTTATGGTTTTACTGCTGATTTTGTTTCAGTCAAAATTATTTTTTCTTTACATTAAACACAGATCTGGTGCTAACTGGGCTATCGTGCACTAATTTCAAATACTGTGTGGAAGAAATTAATCACGACAAGCAAAATGAATAAAATACCACATCAGATGGGACTATGTGAGGTTTGAAGTTTTTCAAGTGTCTTAGGAGACACTTTTCTTTGTACAATATATTCTCTATACAACACAAAATGAACTCTTTTTAAGTATTTGTAAGTCCTTGAAGTCAGAAAAAGCTTTTCCAGGAGTCTTATACTTTTTTTTTCAAACGTGAGAGGTCTTCTGAACAATTAATGGATTCTAATTTCAGAAGGTTCTTGCATTACAGAGATCAACACAGCCAAAAATACAACAACCCTTTGAAAACACTTTAGATTTAAGCCCTTGCGATAAGCGATAATTACTACAAGCCTAAAGAAAGATCTTAAGGTATTTAATTTTGCTTTCAAATAGCTTAGTTAGTCTGGATAACTGAGTACACATTTGTAAAAATGTGAGGTTTAAACTAACACATATCAACTAATTATTCTATTGAAAAGCTTCCAAGGAGGACCAAGTTAATTGGAATTAATTAGGACTGAATTCATTAGCAACAATGATTACAAGGACCTTATTAAAAAAATGAATCTGATCAATGGCTTCAAACTTATAATTGTCAATCATATCTATCATGAAGGAGGAGTACGATTAAAATCTGCCTTGTCCTTGTTTTCTCATGAAAAAAATGCAACTGTTTTTAACACCTCCATATCCATCTTCAGCCTAACCTCACTGTCAACACATCTGTTGGTTTTTCTGTGTTACTGATAAAGTTAGCAGGTGTGTGTGTGTTTGTGTTTGTGAGTTTTTAACATTGCACTCCAGGAGTCAGAAGTAATTACCCACAGCAAAGCATAGTTAACCACTGATTGTTTTCATCAGGGTACAAGGAGGAAAAAAGGTGGCCAATACATTGTAGCATTATTTGCACATCCATCCATCCATCTATCCAGTTGCTTATCCTGCATTCAGGATCGCAGGGGATGCTGGAGCCTATCCTAGCTGTCATTGGGCGAGAGGCGGGGTACACTCTGGACTGGTCGCCAGTCAATTGCAGGGCAACATGTAAAAATAGACAACCATTCACTCACTCAGTCAATCAGGGCAATTTTCCCATCATGCTAGTAAAATTAAAACTGTAAAGTGAATCAGTGCAACTTATAGCAGTATATAATCTATTTCTATCCTTGTACTGTTGCTGTCTTTGTCCTTTTTAATGTTTTATATTTATTGTTACTGTTATTGTATAATGCTTTTTGCTTCCTGTCCTCTAGCCTGTGCTGCTGCCATACCTGAATTTCCCCAATGGGGATCGATAAAGTATTATCTAATCTTCTCTTCTCTTATGCAAGGGCTGGCCTCTTCACAGACGCTATCACCATTCTTTCTTTGCTCTGCATATAAGTGATGCACATTTATGTGCAATATGTCGACATTTTATTTTTTTAATTTTAGTGTCATTTTACACTGCTCTTAAAATTCCGCCATATTCAAAACTAATTTGTTTTCAATCTGTTATTGGTCCTTGCCAAATGATTGTGATTTCAGATCTTGTTTTTTTACTTGACTGGACAAATTATCCATGGCTGATGCCTGCTTGGCTTTGCCATACATTTTTTTTGTCTGTTTAACTGCACCTGGAGCTTTTCGTTGTGACTGAAAGGCAAGGAATACATGGGATGAGTGAATTTAACTTTAGTGATGATTCCCCCTGTCGCAGACTAGATATCAGAGAGCAAAGCACTTCTCATGTTTCCTTCTGGCATAGGGAAAGCTATTTTTTAGTTCATAGGAGCAAGGGACAAGTTGACATCTTTTGATGTGTTCAGTGAAAGTTTTGTCCAGAACAACATCAAAGTCTCTTTAACTTTAGTAAGAGTTACAGCTCTTGACACAACAGCAGAGATACTAAATGAAGGCTGAAAGTTATAAGGCTTGACACAATACTGGTTCTCTGATATTTTCTGTTTATTAAATAATGCACATCTTAAAATGACTACACAGAGAGATTTTTTTAATTTAACTTTTTTTAAATTATTATTCTTTTTATCGGTACCCACACTTTAAATCCCCTACAGTGTATTAAGCTTCAACTGTTGGTTAATACATTGAAATGAATAAGTTAAGGGATTACTTGTAGACGTTACAGAGGAAAAACATAGTGTCATTTTTTGTGGCCACGAGACAATTAAAATATTCAATATTCAATCTCCTTTCAGCTCTCATCCTCAACCAAAGCTTGAAGGAACTATCCGTCTCTTAAGGTGAAAAACCCTCCAGTATGTTCATCAACTAGTCACTAACTTTCTTTCTTGCTTGTCTGCTGCGTGAGAAGTGTACTGTGCCTTCATCAAAGCTTTTTCTGCTGATAACAGCCTGCTGCTGCTGGAAATGATGTTGATGAAAGCAGTAAGGCTGAACCGACACAGTAAAGTTTAAGGGCAACACCAACAATAATTGATTAAAAGATGCTGAAGCACTCCATGGAGCTTGTGGAGACAGCAGAGCAGAAATCTTTCATATCAGGTCTTTCATTTCTTGTTCATCTTCTTGGCCTATGACAAAGCATTCGTTACAGCACATGACAAAACCAGAATTGTCTTACCTGGTGGTCCTGCAGGTCCTGGATCTCCTGGCAATCCCAGACCAAGCTGGCCTCGTTCTCCTTTCTGACCCCTGTAGCCTGAGGACAGATGCCACAGTGATGAAACAAAAAGTTGACGACCTGAACTATGTTATGTTATGTTATGTTATCTTATGTTGTGTTGTGTTGTGTTGTGTTGTGTTGTGTTGTGTTGTGTTGTGTTGTGTTGTGTTGTGTTGTGTTGTGTCGTGTCGTGTCGTGTCGTGTCGTGTTATGTTATGTTATGTTATGTTATAAAATGTCCAGTAAGTAAACATAGTACGAATACCCAGGGCTGGCGATTATAACAAATAATTATGTCAAACCATTGCAGGCCTGTTTTCAAAACCAGTATAAAATGTAATATTTCCACTGGAACAGAAAGTTGTGTCTGTTATGACACACAGATAGATGAATTGAGTGGCCCAATCTGATGGGTAGTCTAATTTGACTTGTAGTCATGTTGATAAAGGATGAAAAAGATTTCAAGTTAAAAACTATTGGAGCCACAAACATAAGATATTGAATTTTTAATACTAAATTTCCATATCATGATACCACAGAGATGTTTTTTATTTTATATAATTTATTTGCAACTTAAAAACGAATACAGATGTGCTTCTTCATGGCATGAATAACATCAGTACAATAAAAAGTTCAAGCTTTAACTCTTCATTTGTTTGAATTATCTTATTTAGGCACATACAGGCTAGTTTGTATTCCCAATTTCAATCCAAACCTTGAATAATAAAAGGCATGCTTACACCCAGTCAAAATAAAAATCATCAAACAAGCCATCTGTGTGTTAGTGTTCAAAGAAGGAGGCATCACGGGCTTGTGTAGCTTTCTGTCAACAATACCACCACAAGCAAATATCTTTGAAGATTTCAAAAGCTAGCACTGAGGCATTCTTCAAAACGCTGGTCAGATATAAGGGGTCAATAAAGGAATGTGAGTGATAAGAAAATCCTTATCAAAGGTGGTTTAATTAGAGAGAAAATATACATGCATTGTACCCATAATCCAATTGTTTCTGGTTAATTCTACTGCTAATTCTGCTATGTCTTCGAAAGGGGATGGAATTCACATCAGAACGCAGGGAAGATTGTTATTATTTCCATCTTTGGCCAGGAAAAGCAAAATATATTCTCTCATGTTTAAACATGTTTCCAATAACAGTCATCACAAGCAGCGATGAACACAGGCATATGCTTATTCTGTGAAAAAGGGGGCTTAGCATAAAAAGCAAAGCATTGTCATGGATCTTCAACCCAGTTCAGACTTTTTGTTGCTTGTAACAACATGCACACAGATTCATGCTCATGAAAAACCAGCAATCTCAGCAGTTGAGAAACAACAGCATATAAAATAAGAGTCTGAAAAAAATATTTCCCCATGAGGCACTTAAATTAATGGAGTCAGGACCAGCAGTTGCATCAAGTGCATCTGAAACATTGACAGGAGTATCAAGCATTGCATTGCCTGGCTCAAAGGGGAAACGCTTCAACGCTTACATGTCAGAGAGAATCATAGGAAAAAGGCTTATGGTGGATCCAAAAGAGAGGGGCTATCCACACATTGTCGCCATAATAATGAGACTTCTTTCAACACTCACAGAGCCTGGGGAATTCATTCAGGGCGTAGCCACACAATGGATGAGGAACGCTGAACCTTATGCAAAAAGAAATACTGCATAGCATTCAAGTTTAGGTGGGCAATATGGAGTGCGCTTTGATAAATCAAAAGAGCAATTGTGTGGGTGTACTTGGTCGGAATCAAAGTGCTTCTCAGAGCATCAACAGACAAAATATGTTGGTGACAAAATACACTGTAGCTGTCGTAGAGTATTTTTCCATGCATGATTGATTGGATTCCCTACCTGAAGTATTGTGTTGTAGAAAGCATTTATAGCAACATCTATTTTTGTAAGTTGCCTCAAGAAAACAAAAAAGGTTTTCTTGTGCAGCTGCGACAGCTAAGACCCATTAATGTGAGATCTATACTGATAATATCCATCTTACAGAGCACAAAGCAGAGCAGTAATCAATCAAACAAGGCAATTCCTGTCAGTTTTAAAAATGTATACAATACACTGATATAAAAAAAAATAGAAAACAAAATCTGATATTGAACCAACAAGATAGAACGGCAATGTGCACTTGAAACAAAATCAGTTACGTTACTCGAACTTTTCATTAAGATCTCAAAAGCAAAAGACGAATATAATGGGAATCAAACACATTCATTTTCAACAAAGTAAGGGACAAACAATGAAGAAAAGAAAGAAAGAAATGAATCTCTTCAGCATGAGTCCTCATGGGAGTTCCCTAACATCTAGAGACTTTTACTCATGTGAGCTCAAATCACAAGGGGTAAAAAAATAACCTGCAAATTTAACTGGGGGTTATTTTTCTCCATAAACAATTCATTTTGCCTTATTGGAAGAAAGAAAGTCAAATTGAATATTCCAGAGGAGCACAGTCTCCAGCAGAGGATGACGAGAAATAATGAGGAAATATTACCCCAAACTCTCTCCCCAGCTGAGTTGAGGTGCAAGTCAACAAAGAAAAAATTAAGAAGTTGTTTAATTCTTGATTTATCAAGGGAAATAACTTTTCCTTTTATTTTCCATAAATATTTATTGCAAGCTGCATTAAGAGGAACCTATAAAACATTTATCTGAAGCGAAAATGAGCAAACAAATATCCAAGACATGTGTAATGCAAACAGCATTAACACTGCACACAGTCATAGTCCATGAGCTGCCTTCATCAATTCTATTATCCATGGATGAAGGCAGCCTTTTATATTCTAGATCGGGGTTAAGGAGTACATCGTTTTGAGTTGTGAGGTAGATTTATATGTAGCTCATTGAGAAAAGCCCATGCAGCAACAAAAACACTCCTGTGTTTCAAATGTTAAGAAACTTCTGCTCCAAAAACAATTCATTCGTAAGCATGTTTGCTTAAGACAGATCATTAGTATTGGGTGAACAGTCAGAAAGTTAGATCACTTTTGTAAAGAAAGTTTGCCCTCTTTCCTGACTATTGGCCTGTTGTCTTTCAGTGCTTTCTCTCCTGGACTGGAAAACCAATACTGGGGCTTTCTCATGTCCATATCCATAATAGTTTTTCTTATTCACAGCCAATTCTTCTTTTGTCTTCATTTTTCCCAGAGAGCTGTTGTGCATTGCACTCTTGGCCTTTCCTCTGCTTCCTGCCCCTCAGTCTGCATTGATATATGGGTCTGAGTAAAAGAAAAATACCCATGAATCCCAAAGTATTGACCTACTTTGGATCTTACCCCATAGCTGAATCTAATCATCTAATCACAAATGTTAAATGTTGGCTCTTTACTTGAGATGTGGTAGACATAAATCAAAGCTATCTTGTGTAGTATAACATAATGCTTCATACAATCAGGGCCAAAGTAAAAATGTACCTGTGTATTGGCAAATTTCTGTATCCCAGACCACCAAACATAGTAAGCTCTTAAGAGGTTATTTTCTATTTATCTTTTAGTGAAGGCTGTGCCAATGTGATTTAAGTCAGCTTGGCAGCCAGAGTTCGTACCTTGAGGACCAGGAGGTCCAGGCTTTCCTGGTGGGCCTGGTAATCCATCTTTGCCTGGAGGTCCTGGGGGTCCTGGGACCTGAGAGACTGAAATACCTGCAGGTTTCTTTTGCAGCATGGCAGGTCTTGAATTCTTTTCTGAAAGAGAATAAAAAATAAAGATGCACATTTAAACAAATCAGACAAATGCACAAGTATATAGATATAAATACTGTTACCTTCAAAGACCCTCAGTACTTCAGATCTGATGAAGTTTTTGAGTTCTTCGATGAATCCAGTATCACTCTGCATTTGCATAAATGAAAATAAGGGACAACCGTAGGACTAATTCACCAATCAATGAATTGTAGAGGAGGAAAAAAAGTACAATTACATGTGACAACTGAAAGATCCCTGCAAAACAAGTATACATTTTTATGTTTTTTCTACAGATGTTAAAGTAGAAATGACAAACAATGGTATATTTGAACCATAAATCTTTGCTTTCTCACATTTTCCATCTCTGTTTTACACACCGAATAAGTATTTAACTGTGCACTATGCAAAATTAGCAAAGTGTCTGGAACACACAGGGTTGTTTTTAGCCCTCTGCAGAAGTTCTGGCACACCCACACATCTTTCTGTCTCAGTCTCTCTTCTTCCACTCTGACCTTCTGTTATGGCTTTGTGGTCTTGAGTGGGATGGGTTGAACAGAAAGTGATTGCAGCCTGCTTCATGTTGTTTGATGTTTCATGCTAAATTCTGTGGCTGCAACATTTTTGTATCAGGAACAAATTGAACTAGTTACATAAGCTTGGCACAGGACGAGGCTGGATAAGATTTTTATCATTTGGAAGAGCAAACAGAATTGTACCAAAAGATTTGTAGAGCTCAATGGCCCTGGAGGGCCAGGATCACCCTTCTGGCCTGGAGGTCCATTCGGTCCAGCTGGGCCAGAATCTCCAATGCGTCCTCTTTCACCTTGAAGTCCTCTTTCTCCGGGAATACCTGGGTCGCCCTGTAAAAGACGGTGACACACAGCATTTGAATCAATATGATGAATTTCTGAACAAAGTGATTTCCAACTCTTGTAGAATCATAATAACCAACACACTTCATACTAAATCCTGTTCTCAGATCTGATTTAAACCCAGAACACGTTGTGCTCATTGACCTGTTTCTCTCTCAATTAATTCTGTCATCTGTCTTAATGTTTGGCTAGTGATGCTAAAGCCTGATTCTGCAGCCTCTTCTTTTGACATTTGCACTAGAATACAAGGAAAGTATGAAATACTAATTTATTTTACCTTTTAAAAAACAATGAAACAATAAAAATCTTCATTGAGTACAAAATGCCTATATCTAGTGTTTGTGTGGTCCTGGAGATTACCAATATATAATTGCAGAGGTGAAGACATTTGTTATTATTCATCCAAGCCTGTAGTCATAAAACAGCTTCTTTTTCAGAAAAATATGGATCATGCTACTTACTCGTTCTCCTTTGGAGCCTCTGTCTCCTGGTCTACCAGTAGCACCCTTTGAAAAAAAGGAAATAAGAGAAACTTGAGAGCTTTTTTTTTTTTCTCGATCTCTGACTACAAGGTAATTGTGTTCGGCATAAAGATCCCTCCCAACATATATTAAAGTAAAGAAAAGGATAGGGAATGGGCTGGTGCACTAATTTTTCCTCTTTCACTTATAAGTCAGACTTCTCAATTTTTCAACTTGCCTTTGATTTTGCACTGGGGATATCTAATTTCCAGAACATTTGTATCCACTGAATACGGGACCATGACCCATCTATCATCCATCCATCCATCTATTATCTATACAGCTTTTCCTACAATCAGGGTCATGGGAGTGCTATCCCAGGCTATCCCAGGTGTCATTGGGCAAGAAGTGGGATACATTCTGACTGGTCACCAGTTCATCACAGTGCCATATATAGAGACAAACAACTATTCACTCCCTCATTCAAATGCCTGAGTAATTTAGAGTCTCTTATGTATCCACTGCATGTCTTTGGACTGTGAGAGGAACCCGCAGAACCCAGAGGAAACCCACGTAGACGTTGGGGGACAGAGCAAACTCCACATAAAAAGCCCCCCATTTGAAAGTAGAAGATGACGGTTTTCCAAAACAATCAATATCACCGATTCTTTTTCAGGGCTGCCTCTTAAAATCAGCTCTTTAATTGAAATACAATGAACAACTTATCTGTCTTCATCAAATATAAATTCAGGAGGATATAAATGACACAGAAAGAATTGAAATTGAATAATCTATATTGCATATACATCATTTCTGTTTTATTTTTCATTAACTGCGGCATAAACTGCGAACACTCTCTCCGTGAACTAACTGACTTTGGAAAATGTACACCTCTCAGGTGACAAGTTTTCAGGCACAATGATTGTTTCTCACTCAGCTCAGGTATATTGCTTGTAGAATATGCTCCTATAGCAATTCACCTTCTGCAAAGTCATGGCAGCTCTGCATTGCTTCCTTTTTGATTGAGAAATGCTTGCTTTCCTAGCAGATCTCTTTACTGTATGGAGGAGCTGATAGAAACCTATCTGGAGCTTCATGTCACAACATCATGTGTCTTCCAATCCTCCCCTGTCACTCCTCATTGCTTTCTTTCACTGCACTTACAGCAATACCTCTGGGAGCATCTTTGTATCAATATCCTGCTGGATTACAGGAGCCATGCAAAAGACAATCTGGCATGATGTGGTTTTAAATCGGGCTTCGCTTTGTGGTGCCGTTCTCCCCTGCCTGCTTTAATCTGCAGTACTCTGTATTCCCCAATGCCTGATGGGAGGCTTAAATCTATCATCTTCTGCACTAAAATGTGCTTCCCTGAGCATTACACACAACAGCGTGCAAGAGTCATGGGGGAGGTGAAAAAGCCACCTGCTAGATGGCACTGTTTCCCCATCAAAAAAGTTACATACAAGGTAGAGGCAAGTGAATGAAGAGTGGTACAGTGCAACGCTCATATTTTGCTGGAAGAATGTGAAGCAAAGATAATAATAAATAAAAAAAATCTGAGTAATGTGAAAAATGAGGTACCTAAAAAAAGAAATTACTGCAGTATTCTTTGTTTTTTATTTTATTTTAGATCAGCTGGTAGGAACATGCTTATTTATTGAACATTTTCTTTTTGCTCCATTTTATGAATGCCTGACCATTGACCAGATTAATGTTTCAGAAAGGCTAAAAGTCAAGGTCTTAAATTTGCAGGGCTCCATTTAGTTTTTTATCTTTGAAATCCCAGATATGCAAATTTTCAAGCTTTAATTTGAAATTGGGAGTTCTATAAAGGTCTGTTGCACTATCTATCTGCATATCAGTGAGTGCACAGCACTTTCTATAAAGGAAACCGCAAGTGTATTGGGGAACTCACCTTGTATCCAGGATTTCCGTCTTTTCCTGGCCTCCCCTGCTCAAGAATTGCAACACAAACAAAGATGTTTCGTATCAGCTCCTTTGATTGGATCAGCACTGTTGCACTGCTAGTAATCTGCACAGTTAATGAGATATCTCAACCATGGGAAAATGATCCTGATCGCTTTGTGAACACTGTACCATTGTGTGCTTACAGGGACAATTACAGAGACCATCTTTGATGGCAATTACATAGAGATTTGTAATAATTTGCAAGTGATAGAGGAACAGGATTTCTCCCCATAATTTCCTTAAATCAAATGTTTCTCACACTATATGCATAAGCAACAATGTACAAATGCTGATGTAAAATAAAATTAACAAGTTGATTAAAGCATGAATTTCAAGCCTGGATCTTTGTGGAAACTGTTTTGGTGTTTTATTAAGTTAAAGAGCAACAGAGTTCAATAAATCCTTACGGCAACACCCTGAGGTCCCTCGGGCCCTGGGAACCCTGTCTCTCCGATCGGCCCCCTCTCACCCTGTAAGAGAACACAGACAGCCAACGTGTCAGTCTGCAATGATAAAGGTATGACGCATAGATTGACAGTTCAAAGAGAGTTAGAGGCTGCGGCTCACCGACTCTCCTGGGATCCCTGGCTCGCCACGAGTGCCGGGCTTTCCCTGTCAGTCACGAGCACAGGAAGAGAACAGACAGTGTTTGACAGGTCTTCAATGATGTCATGTCCATGGCATTTCAGCAGCATCTCATTCATCTCATTTGGGTACAAACTAGCCAATATCTCATAGAGCAGCAGAGAAAATACATACAACACACTATACACTTACTGTTGAACTCTACATTCAGAGTGTGTTGGGTAGAGAGACTTAGATGACGAGTCTACTTCTTGCCAGCCTTAAAAATGTGTATGACTGTTTAAAATGGATCATGATAGTGTTTAAAATACTGCTGTTCTTTTGTACAGTACAATGCATTGTGGAGGGCAAAATGCCAACTAAATTAACATTTTAATACGCCATTCTTAGCGGACTGTGTATGTCCAAAGAAGACTGCAATATCTCGCGGTTACATGACTGACTGCCAGTTTCAACCAAACATCAGCTCTCCAACATCTCTGGATACTCGAGAAAGCCTCTACTTAGGTAATCTGACCCCATATTGTGAATGCATGCATTCTTGTCTGGATAAATATTTCTACTTAATGAACTATTTTTAAAGGTCATGGTGAACATAATTAATAAAGGCAACCAGTGTTTAACTAGAGAAGGTGTTTGCAGTGATCCATTTCTTCATCAATAAACTATTAGTGGTTTACAATCGACAAGATGAAATAGGTTCAATGAAAAAACGATTGGATTGGATTTTGAATAGGAGGTCTCTCTTCAAAACCTATCCACTGTTTCCTAGCACACACTTCCCTCTGTTTACAAGTGTTTCATAAGCTGCTATTTTTGTCCCTCTTAGCAAATAGTCTTTATTGCATACAAAAGCTTTTGCCTTTCTTGCACTTGGACCTGAAGTTGTCCCTTAAAAATTGTCAAGCAATCAATCCATTTTTTTAAATTTTTTAAATGTTTGACTTCAGCCAAATTCAATAGGGTATCACATGGGTTGTCTAAAGCATTACTGTTATCTTACCAAGCCATCAACTTTTTGTGCATTATCTAAGGAGCCGGGACAAGTCCTTGTGACCATATTTTTACTGCAGTAGACCAATAGGTTTGGCAAATTTTCAAGTACAATTGATGGAGAGCTCGATGCTCTCATGAGGATGGGTCTGATTCTCTTGCATTCTGTACTCAGTTCTAAACTCTCAGTCAATGTGTTTACACTGAGACACAGATTAAGACAGGCGTTGGAAGTGGATACATTCAGATATAGAGACAGTTAATAATACTAATAATGATAGAAATAATAATAATGAGAATAATAATAATTATTATTATCATGAATATATGAATATATTTAATGAGACCTTTCTATCAAAGTTCTATTCCTATGAGAAGAGATAAGAGTAGGACAAAATTAAAATTGTACAATCCTTTATTTATTTTGCCTATCCTGTAGTGAGGGACATGATTGGACCAGAGGCTTCCAATTAAAATAATACTGTACATGTGTTTGGACAGTGAGAGAAACCAGGGAACCTGGGGGAAAATGACAGGTTCATTTTTTGCAACATAACTGAAGGGATTTAACATGTTGCTTATTACAGAACTACTATAACTATAATTACAAACTATTTATATTTATTATTAATGGTAGAGACTGAAGGTCCATGGATTGAGATTTATCGGTAGCTTCATCACAGTGTTTTAGTATTCAAGGCCAACATTTGGACAACAATTTTTAAAACTCTTGAATTGGACAAAAGCCAAATGACTTCCGTGTAACTTGGAATTCAACAATTTTACTAAATTAGGACCTGAATTCCAAGGACAGTGATGTCACCTCCAGGTAGTTCACAGACTTAGCCTTTATATCATTCAGATACCAAATATTAGTATTCAATATCTACATGTGCATTAGAAACAAATAGTTGAAACAAGAAAGTAACCAACTTACTAAAGGACCTGGAATTCCAGGTGGACCAGGTATACCCATATCACCCTAAAAGAAACAATAGAGATTTGTCAGATGGATGACACACACAACATTTACATATACGCATAAGTCATTGTCATGTTGGACACACACAGTGACATTTATGTCAGAAGCAATGAATGTGACTGGGCTCATTTCTATTTTGGCTATTGCTGAAAAATATGTTAAAGTGCCCAAATAGCAATTATATTCTTTGTACAGTTGCAAACATGGATTTGTGATACAAAACATCTCTAAGCCTTCCTCAAATTTCATCTGGAAACATTTAGGATTTCACAACCCTGACATTATTTCCCAAAAGGATATATTACTGACTAGTATGTCACAGAATGGATGCCTCACCTTCTCAACAAACACAAACTACTTTTACATTATGTTTATATATAGGAAGTTGTGGAAAGATGCGGGCAGACATTTTTTTATTCCATGAATATAAATAGGAGCTATTGATTGTGAAGATGAGCTGGCTCTGTGTTGGGATGTTGTCACTGTATATCTAGCTCAAATGTCTAAACCATTATGGGATCTCGATTTAAAATGCTAAAAACAATTAGTAAATGAGTGAGTTGAGTTGATTAGAAAGAAACATTTAAATATTTCAACTCTTATTACATTATAAGTTACATGTGCAAAAACGTGTTCCTCATTTTGTCTATAATAGAACTTTACTGTTTAGTAAGAGAATCATCAGGAGTTTATTCTCCAGTTGTTTATGAGTGTCTAAATGGTCGGTCAGATCAAAATCCTATGTACTCAATACAATAACACTTTCACATCAGTGAAAAGAATACGCACAATACGAATGTTCAAACAATGAGAAAATCAGTGCACATAAAGTAATTTCATGAAAAAGTCAAAAATATTAAGGTATTTCACATAAATGTGCCCCCCCCCCATGTAAAACGAATTACATCTTTCCTGGAAGTGTAGTAAAATACAGAATATTTTGCATGTCATCATTGTCCAATAAAGTCAAATAATTATTCCCATCAGGTGCATAATTCTGAGGGTTTTCAGATGACTTTTGTGACACTGCTTTTCATATACATTTCTACAAACTATAGTATTTCATTGGTATACTTGAAAAAAAATCAACAACTGGTGCATTCTTTTAGCCCAGTACATATCATTTGTATTATTCTAGCTTTCAATGTTATGAGACAGCTACAAGCCTTTGCTGTGTTCTCTAGTTATCTAACAGTAATTCCAAAAATGTAGAACCGAGACAGACCAAGCTTTGGAGCTGTGAAATGCTTAAAAAAAAAAGATATCAGTATGAGAATTAGCATAGAAAACAAATCCTCATACAAACAACTATAGACTCTCTCACTTCTCACTTAAGTATCAGTCAAGCCACCAGCTTCTCTTGAGTCCCTTTCCTTGTCTGGACACTTGTTTTGTTTATTCACAGGTTATTTTAGAGTGTTTAACGTAGTGTGATCTGTAAGCCGCTTAACTTTATAAGTTCACACATCACACTGAATGTACATTGTATGTATGCCTTTATAGTATAAAGGTACCAGTCTGGACTGCGGCTGCATATGTTGAATTAAAGTGAAAAAAAAAAGAAAAGTAAAGTAAGAATTTTTAGTTCACTTCAACCTGTTGGCTTAAAGTAAAGGACAAGATGGGTATAAAAAAACAATATAAGCAACATAAGGTTGCCCCAATGATGGGCAATTAAGATGCCTGTCTACGGTTAGCAAGACATGTCTATTGGCCTTTTTTTTATTGCATTGTTATTGCATTTTACTACATACATTCTGTTTCTCTGGTGACATTTAGCTGGATGAGGTGTTGCCTGGCATTGAATTTTATGTTTACTATGTGTAAACAAAGTCTTCTCTCTCACTTTAAAAATATTCCTTGTAGGAAGTGTCTGTACTCTGACCTTTTATGATCTACCCATGGGTTGCACCTCTGTTCATGGCCCTAAATAATGGGGCACTCTTCACCTGGTGGCGTTTGGGAAATTGGGGCATAAATGACCCGGGAGCGTTTCAAAATACAACAGTAGCATTCTTGAAGTCAAAAACCAAGCTGGTGACCAGGTGAGAGTTGGTCAATTTATAGTTCAATGCCCACCACATGTACTTATTAGAAATACAGTACCTACCAAGGACTATGAATGTACAACAAAAACCTTAAATTATATTTTATTCACACTTGCATTTATATATTAATTTGACAAATAGAGGCGTTTTTTTAAAATGCATACATTTTAAACAAAATCAATAAAATATAAACAAAAGAACATTAAGATATCATTCTGATTAGAGTCTCACCTTTGCACCGGGCAATCCTTCTATCCCGGGTAAGCCCATGGCCCCTTGTTCCCCCTAATAAAACAAGAACAACAAAAAACAGCCTTAGTAGCATATTGAGGTTAGGGAGTATGATTATTTAATATAAGGTAGTAATATTTTTTGAAGCTGTGAGCAAATATGATGGAGAAACAATGTAGAATACAACATAGATCTAAACCTGGAGTCCAACAATAAATTAAATGCTGCAAAAACTGGAATGTCACATATTTCTCTTTCTCCTCTGGACAATATCAGGTGGGAATTTATTACGACCCTTCGTGTGTCAATTTAAAGGTAGTCCTCAGAGGAGAATTCTTTGACCCAAATGTATTAAATTATGTTCTATGGTAGTATTGATGGCACATAAAAAGAGCCCCATTTGACAATTGCAATCCCTTGCTTTTCTGCTCTAAAAATAGAGGCAAGTGCATGAACTACTGATGACCTATGTCTACCCCATTTTGTTTGAGCTGCCATGAAGAAATGCCATGATGCACAATAGAGATGCAACTGGTGCTGACATAGACAGATTGTGCAGGTAATTGTCACACATGTAGATTGTCATGAATAACTGAGTGTGGCTGAGGGGAGAGTGGGCAGCCAGAGGATCAGCTGTGAGACGGATTGAAGCAATTCCACCACAGCACTGTGGCTGCTCAAGACAATTTATTAAAATGTCAAATTAACATCCTGGTGAAAAATTACTGTGCAACAAAACAATAAAAAACTACAACTGCCCTCAAGAGAATAAAGAATTCAAGTAGATAGAAGAAGAAGTGCTGCATTGTTTCTGTGTGTGTGTGGATTGTTTTCATGCATCAGTGTGGGGGAAGGGCATTCAAAATGCAGAGATGATTCTTGGGTTTCTACCGGCAAGAAAATATACAGCAATTTCATTTTGAGAGGATATACAAATTTTTGGGTGTGAGAGATGTGAGGCTGGACTGACTTATGTCTCAGAGAATCAGACGGGTAATAGATACAGAATGGCAAGTATGATTTCTGCTATTGCTGTGTTGTAAAAACAAGCAAATACAAGTACTTCATAAAAATAAACTCAAGATTGAAAAGCTCCAACTCACTGCAGGTCCATTATCTCCTTTGGGGCCCTTAAAAGACAAACAGGACAGATTACTCATATTAATGTGACAGCTGCTACCATAAAGATCATAAATTTAGCTCTAAATGGCATGTGGATACTGTCTGTTATTGCCATTAAAATTCATAGTGTTCATTATTGCCTCTCTTTCCCCACAAATTTTGATCTGTTAATCATTCCTGCATTGCTGAAAACCGTGTTGGTTGTGATCTTGTGGAGCAACTTGATAAAATAAAAAGGACAGCCATTGTAGAACACAAGTGATATCAAACCCTTTGAATATATTTTACATTTTTGAAAACGCATATTTGTATCTTTCCAAGCTTTATGTTTTAAAATGCATTGTCATTTTGCAATTTCAGCTAAAGTAACACACACACACACACACACACACACACACACACACACACACACACACACACACACACACACACACACACACACACATATAGATACCACTTGCACAACTGACTGCTAATGATTACAATAAAGGTTTGACACATGTTTAATACTCTTCTTTGACACGAGGAAAACTATAAGACTAGCATGCACCCGCACGCGCATATAGCCGCGCACTAAAATAGTTCTAGATAACTTAACAAATGATAAGGCAAGTTAATATGGTCTTGAACTTTTGAATCTGGAACAACTTTGAGTCTGTGATAAATGCAGGACAGGGAAAGTCGTCCTTAACTTCTGCTTGTGCTGTGTGGCCTACTTTTTTCTTAAAACCTTCCGTTTTTGATTGTGGTGGATGGATCCATGTTAGGTCTGTAAGTCAATGTCTCTCCAGACAAGGAACATTATCAAATGTCTGATAAGGAGCAGTATGGGGAACTGATTAACAAACCAGGTCACCACAACTTGGCACTTTGGGTGGCAGCTGAAGTACATCTAGGTGGCATATCTTTGCGACTTGGAGCAGGTTGGAGACCTGTTTGAGAGTCGGGAGGCCTCTTTGCAATCATCAAACCACCATCAGCTTTGGATCAAACCAGACACTAAGACAACAATGGAGTTATTTGTTGTGCAACTCCTCTAAATCATATAGTATCCTAATGCCTATGTGTTGTCTCTCAAAAGTACTCTTTAAAGGAAACCCCTCTGGTGTTATGCTTACCGGGGCACCAGGAGCTCCTGGGGGTCCTAAAATAGCTCCACCACTCTGAAAAGACATTTTATTTTATGACTTTATATTTTATAGTATAGGTCAAACACATTTGAACCACAGGCAATGATTTCTTTCCACCAATATGACTAAAGGAACAATACCACTCACAAACTGAGTCTCTGTATCATAAGCAGGTAAAGTATTTTGTGTTCTTACCTTGAGCTTGTACAAACTGCTCATTCCATTGCCTTCCACGTAAGGTACACCCTAAAGCACAATTAACAGTAAATCAGACACTTGCTCTAAGAGACTTTGAATGTGAATTTTCAGCATCTTGAGTCTTTACAGAAAATTGTACAGTCCTGGAGCAGTTATTCACTGTTAAGCTCTTAAAAGCTACATGAGAGAGATCAATAGCTCATTTGGTGATTACACCAGGAGAGCAAGAAGTGGGAAGAAGTAGGAAAAAATGAGAACAGGAGGCTTCTTAATACGTGATCCTCTGTTATTCAGAATTTTTTTTGGAGCGATTCAGAAATACAATGGGCATGCACATAAAAGATTTTGGTTTGAGAGCTGTAGAATACAGACTTCTTAGCAGTATTTCAATACAAACAAATATATTTTTCCGGTTACAAATTAGTAGAGGGCAGCTATTAGAAATGTAGACAGAGTCAAGGTTCTTATTTAAAGGCAAGAGGATATCTGTGCCCTTTTCAGCCCACTGAGCCATCCCCTGTCCTTCTAGACTGCAGTTTATGAGACCAGGGTGTAGGGTGGGGGTTGTGGTGGTGGCAGGTTCAAGGGGACGACTGATGAATTATAGATTTGTCTTTCAAAGTGCTTACTCACTGGCCTTTTAAGGGTTGGCAACATGATTCAATTCTAGTGAGCAGGTCACCAGATTTCGATCACATTAGAAATGTTTGGCAATTTTTCATTTTGTGTTAAACTGAATATTGTTTGAATGAGTGACTGTGATTTATATTGGAACAGATGTCAAGACAGTCCTTTGCCTCTAGCTTTTAATTACATTTGAAAAGTCAGGTGCCTGACATAATAGGTGTCAAGGCACAGTGGTTACATGCCGATGTTTTTACCAAAACAAATATACAATTGCCTCAAAGGAGCATATTATAACAAAAAACGTATATACTTGTAAAACAACAATCAAACGTTTCTAATCTGAAACTAGCTAAAATAAAATTAAACAAAAATTTGCAATGAGATACCTATTCCTCCATAAATTTTCACATACATACATATACACAATTATACTAACAGCATGAGGAGAAAAAGAATATTAAATTGACAGATTTTAATGTTACAGTTGACATGGATATCATAGAGCTTGCAATGTGATTTACGAGTGAATTTGTCTCCCTTTCTTCTGATAACATCCTCCAATAGAGTCAGCTATCAAGCTGACAGACTTTGTGCTTTAAACCAGCTCTGGCCTGATAAAAAGCACAAATGGTCCTATCGACAATTGTCTACAAATTTGCCTTTCTACAAAGTATTCTCGATGGTGTACGTAGGGGGGAAGGTGTGATTTATTATTTTGAGATACATGCATGGAATCCTTGCCGGGTCAAAACTAGCAATACGACTTGCACTTTCAGTTTGGCTGGTTATGAGGGTCTGACTATAGACCCATAATACTATCACTCAAGAATTCAACATACCACGCATTTTGTGTAAAAAAATAATAACACAAATAAAATAACAATCAAGAGTTCAAGCAATCAACAAAATGCATTATTTTCATGTATTAATTGAGGCAAGAGAACTTACTGGAGGTCCTGGGAGCCCTGGTTGGCCTGGGGGCCCTTCTGATCCCTGTCACACACAGACATGGGGATTTCTTAAACATGTCTGTAGAACTAGAAATGCCACTCAATGCAAGCAAGGACCCAAGCAGATAGAAACTGAGAACTACTTTAATGGCTATAGAAACATATAATAATATAAATATATACATATAATAATATTAATCTGTTACAATAATCTAATACTTCGAAAGTATTTGTCATTATAACTGACATGAAGACATATGGTCATCTAGACCATGAGGCCAACAAAGTGATGGTGAGGGATGGCACCCCAATCCATTCTTAAACCCAAAGCTGAGAGTTGAAAACATGGACATTAACAGATAACAAAGTGTCAACCTCATTGGTATGGCAGTCAGAGTGTGAGATAACTGTAATAATAGGTTTCTGTCGTAACTGCCAAAGTCAAATGAGATTGTACTTTTTTTCCAGGTGAACATTTACATTCAATTTGGAGTAACATCCGGAAGGTGCAGCTTGAATATTGTGTTGATGAGAAAGGGATGTACTGAGACTTAACCCCAATGTAAGGTGTTAGGTATTGATGGCAAAAAGTTGTATTTTAATGAACAAAGAGCAAATTTCAAGTACCAATAGAAGCATTTAAAAAACACTGATTAAGTATTGAGATACTCTGTGATGGGAGAGCAAACTTTATAATAATGTATACTTTATTAATCCCTCGTGGGGAAATTCATTCTCTGCATTTAGCCGATCATGGATGAACGATGACGCATGAGCAGTTGGCATCCTGTCGACCAGCGCCAGGGGAGCAGACGATCACTCTACCTCCTGCGCCACACCGCCCCTTACAAACTTTAGTCAAACTTTAGTCATAACTTATAGTGAAAGACTTATGTTGCACTGTACTCCATAGAGGATCCTTCGAGGCATTTTTCTAAAGATTTTCCAGTTCAAAGAAAATGCACACATTATAAAATAAGAAAATTAAAACACCTAACTTTTTCTCCTTTAGTTCCAGTTGACCCAGATGAACCAGGTCTACCCATAAGCCCCTGCAAACAGAGCAAAACATTTAGCTATATATATGCACATTTTTAATTTAAAAAACGAATTTATCATATCTATCTATCTATCTATCTATCTATCTATCTATCTATCTATCTATCTATCTATCTATCTATCTATCTATCTATCTATCTATCTATCTATATATACACATACACACATATACATATATATATACAAATATATGAATATATGTATATACACACACACATATATATGTATGTATGTGTATATATATATACATACACATACATATATATATATATATATATATATATTTTTTTTTTTTTTCTCAAAGCCTGGAGTAGCATATTTCAATTTTTTTTACTGTGTATCAGGTTAGAGTTGTTCCAAGCTTCTTACCGGGGCACCTGTGCGACCTGTCACACCAGGAAGCCCTGATACTCCTGGAGGCCCCTGGAAAAGTCATAATTATATCGTTGATATTACAATTGTCCAAATAACAGCATCAGTACATTCATAGTCAATGGCTGTGTTGAATGGTTGTGTTGATTTATTCAGAAAAAAGAGAAAACAAATTTATAAATGTAACCAATTTTTCCAGTATGTTGTGGTTGACACTAAAGGGTGTGGCCTCTGAAACCACGGGACTGGGGGCTTGGGTGTGGTTTAGGTCCCGGGTAGGTCGACGCCAGGAGACACGGATCCAGCCATGGTGGCCAGGGTGGCCACCCCGAGACGGCGAGGGACTGACCACTGTTTTTTCCACCAGAGGTTCGGCAGCAAGGTGACGCATTGCGTTCCCCTGTGGTCTTTCGAGGCACCAGGAAATGCTGGAGCTGGCACTCAGTAGTGCCTCTGTCAAGGCATTGCAAGAGTCCTTGGGGATGGTGAATTTTTACAACCGCTTCCTCCCTCACACTGCCCATTTCCTTAAGCCACTTTATGGGGCTTTGCAGCTCAAGAGGGTGGGAGACTCCTGAACAGGTCCAGGCTTGGGGCGAAACACACCCTGGCGAACGCAGCCCTCCTCGCCCATCCCGCACCCACGGAGTTGTTGGCCCTGCACTTAGCGATGCATCATTTACAGTTCCTGCTGGATGGCCACTCCTTCACGGCTTATGTGGATCACCTACCATTGACTTTTGCCATGTCCAAAGTAACTGAGCCGTATTCCGCTCGCCAGCAGCAACACCTTGCAGCCATTTTGGAGTTCATGATGAACTCCAGCATGTGACTGGGAAGTTCAACCTTGTTGCTGATTGCCTGTCGCATGTGCTTGTGTGCCTCGTGCAGGTCAGGGTGGATTTCTCAGCTGTGGCCACCGACCAGCCCAGCGACCAGGTGTCCTCACCCTGAAATCAATGCACACTGGCCTCAAACTGGAGGATAGGGTTGTGCAGGAAGGTTGTCCTGCCCTCCTCTGTGCATTTCCAAAGGCCGTCCCCACCCAGCGGTTCCAGTAGCCTGGCTTTGTCGTGTTTTTGACTCGGTTCACTCCCTCTAAAACCCAGGAGTTCATGCATCGGGGAAGTTGGTGAGTTCAAAGTCTGTCTGGCCCGGCATCTATAAGGACATCAAGGAGTGGGCAGCTGCATGTGTGGCAGCAAGCGTGATAAAATTCACCACCACTAAGGGTGCCTCTTGAACAGTTTCTAATTCTGGCCAAGTGCTTTGACCATGTCCATGTCAACCTGGTGGACCCTCTACCTCCTTCACAGGGTTTTACACACCTGGTTGATCGAACCACCAGGTGGCCTGGAGGCTGTCCCGCTGTCATCCCCGACGACTTTGGACGTGGCACGGGCGTTTCTTTCTTCCTGGGTCACCCGCTTTGGCACCCTGTCAGACATCACTTTGGACAGGGGTCCACAGTTTGTGTCTGTGCTTTGGTCGGCACTGGCAGGGTCATTGGGGGTGAAGGTGCATCATACTACTGCATACCACCCTCAGGCAGTGAGCGGTTCCACCGGTCCCTCAAGGCAGCACTGCATGCTGCGCTCTTGGATGGCAACTGGGTGGAACGTTATGGGTTATGCTGTGGTTCAGCTCCTAAAGACGACCTCAACACCTCAGCTCAAAGCTTGCTGAGCTGGTTGTCGGTCAGCCGCTACGAGACCCAGGGGAATTTTTACCCGGGAGACCTGCTCCTCCACCCCATCCAGCTGTGGATCCTTTCTTTCCCAGCAGCTCTAGGTTTCCAGGTTCCATTTACCATTTGTTGGCTCAGTTTGTGTTTGTGCGATCACTGCTCACCTCTTCAACCCCCGTATGATGGGCCATTTTGGGTTCTTGAGACAGGCGCTAAAAATGTTGTGCTGGATATGGGCGGGCAAAGGGAGTGGGTTACGCTGGATGGGCTGAAACCAGCACACAGAGTGGCTGGTGAAGTTGTTTCCTTTCCAGGTTCCCTGTCGAGGCCGCCCTCCTTCAGTGACCCCAGCAGTGCCTCCACAGGTCCAACGTCCAGGCTGCTCAAGCCTCCCATGAGAGACTAATCGGTTTTCAGGAGTCCCTTCTGGGTGTTCAGGGGGGCTGTGTGGTAGACACTAAGGGGCATGGCCTCTCACCCCACAGGGCTGGGGGCTGGGGCGTGGTTTAGGTCCCGGGCATTTTGGTCAACAGAAGTTACTTTGCTGGTTTTTGGTGATTCAGGAATGAAGTTTGAACTCTGCCATGCTTCCTCATCGCATCACAATGTAAACCATTAGATTAATCAATAGCTTTACTGTCTTGCTTTTGAAGAGTTCAGCAGACAACAGCAGTTTTATATGTAAAGACAAAAAAATGCAGTAAGCCAGATTCATATTTGAATTTTTAACTGCTGATAAAAAGAACAGTTTATAAAGACTATGACTTTAGATGCGATTACACACACATTCAAATAGAAACTCACGATACAAACCATCAAAGGTCTTTGCAAGCACTGCCAATTCCTCCGTTGCCTTTTACAATTCTAATCTTCTTTTAAAATTCTTATAAAATAATCTCGAAAAACGGTCACATAGCTTCAACTGATGTCATTGCATTAAGTATCATGCCTTCTTAATACGTGTATATTAAAAGGTTCATCAAAAATCTGCTAGCAAAAAAAAAACGCTCTTCAAGGCCAATTAAGTCATTTGCAAAGAAAACAGATTTCCATGCCAATCATAAATCATTTTTCTACATCCCCAAGTTACTTAAAATAATGCTTTTAGTGAGGCAGTACCATTTTGTAAAATTAGGAGGTTGTAAAACCCAACCAGTGTCGTGACTTGCTCGGAATTGTTCTAGGAAATGCTTCTTGTGTCTTTGATATTGTGATTTATTTGGTAACACACATGAAGGATTAGCATACTTGCAGCATTATGGATTGATTTAAAGAGGATTTAGGATTAGATAGACATTTTTCTTTAAAAAACAGCCCTCAGCATCTTGGCGAGTTCACTTAAAATTTTGTTTTGTTTTTTAAGTCTCTTTAAACTCACTTCATCACCCTTATCTCCTGTTGGGCCGGGAAAGCCTCTCTCCCCCTTCACTCCCTAGAGGAAGAAGCAAACAAGAAAGGAGAACGATTTTCATAAGATGTAAAAGCACTGTAAACTAGCAACTAAATAACTACATCTCAAAACGTTTTTTTTTCCTGCTTGCAGCACATAGATTGAAACTTTGATCGCTGTTCATAGTGCTAAAACCCTGTATCCATAGCAACAACTTCTGGACCAAGCACATCGAGTTGAGCTACTTAGACAGAATGATAACTATTCTCAATGAAAAGCTTCTGTTTGACATTAATCTTTTTATGCTACAAATATTAAATAAAAAACGACAAGCGGATATTTCAGTGCATACCTTTGGGCCCTCTTTCCCAGGGTTACCAATCGGACCTCTTATACCTGGATCGCCCTGTAAGTAAATAATGCATGCACATTTGAGGGCAAGAACACAGCAAGCCCACATTGTATATGCAGGTAAAAATATAAAAAAATCTTATGAAATCCCCATTAACAGACTATAAACATTAGCAGGGTATTTTCTAAATGTCCCTGGCAATTTATGGTTACCTTTTCTCCCACCATGCCATCTATTCCTTGCACTCCTGGGGATCCTTTCTCTCCCTTCTGCCCAGGCAGCCCTGGGACTCTCATCTGGCACGAACTGCAGGCATTCTGCCAGCGCAGGCAAGGCAGGAAGCAAAAGTAGTGACACAGATAAGATTTCATCAAGAGCTGGAGCACTGCATTTTCGCCCTTTATTATGTCACCTCCCATGGGTGGAGGACAAGACCCCAACTGACACAAAGTGTTCTCTAAATTTCTCCAGAGCAGAAAAAACATGAACCCACCAACAGTGTCTCTCATCTAGTTGAGCAGTGAACTTTGTCATACTCATTGACTGTGACATTTAGGTGAGAATCTTAAATATAATTTTCTCCGATCCAGTCATATAGGAACTGTAGCTTGCTGGAGAAAATGTTAAGGCATGCAGGGGCAGTTGGAATCAGTGTAAAATCTTAAAGAATATTTCACAAAAAGAATTATTTTCCAGTCAAAAAATAATTTTTTGTGACACATACTCTACTATTGAGCATACAGATAACAGGAATACAATGTCTGAATTAATACAGTATTGTGCCTCTGAGCAGTTCTGGTGAGGACTGCAAGAGGGCTGTCATGTGGCCGTATAATCGATGGATATTAATCTTCAGGCATTATATGTACTGTCAGTTTTTAATGATTGAAAAAAATCTTTTGCGAATTGCTGTCCTCGAGGCGGCAGTATAGTAAAGTGATGAGGCTTTGAAGGAATTAAAGAGAAAGTGTTTGATATATTAGGCTATTAAATGAATACTCCAAACAAGGAGTCACAGCCACATGAGAAGCAATGAGGTATTTTACAACAGCTCTATGAAAAGTAGATTCCGGGTTTCGCAAGTACTTGCACAAGGTTTTAGAAGCCTTTTTTCGTGCTCAAATTTAAAGTAATCTTTGTAATCTTTCGAATACTGTCTGAGTTTGGGGGAGCTGATTTTCCTTTTATGGTTGAGAGGGAAAATGTTGCATAGTCTATTTGCTTATCAGCTTCAAGATCTTTCATAAATCTCATATTTTCAGTTAATTTAAGCATTTTGTTCACGTCATACTTCTGCTTTACATTCTAGTGAACATTTTTTCAATCAATATTTTCGTATATTTCAAATTGCATTGGGTCACTTTTATGGAAAAGGGGAATTACTGAATAGGTATGAATATCTTCTCACACTGACAACCTGATGGAGGCACTCAAGGGCTTTCATTGGCCTTTTATATTGATGGAATCTATCTAGTAGTATAGCAGTAACCTTTCAAATAGACAAACATTGATCATGCTTAAATAATAACCAAGGTAACCTTTTCTGGGGTGTTCTTTCATAAAACCTGTTAGTATCATAAACAATAAGCCGAACTACCTTAAGTATTGCGCCCATTTCTCCAACTATTGGCATGGCAATCTGTTAAAACAGGACAGGCAAATCAATTAACAAAGTGACATTCAGGCTGCACTTTCTAAAATTTTCTAATTTAACTTAATATGAGCACTTCACATACCCCGATGGAATATAATTTCCCCCAAACTGTTTAAAAAAATCCTTTTTTTTCTGTACATTTTTGGTTTAAATCCGTCCAACTACATAATCACAAAATCACTTTGAAATTGCTCCCAGGGGACAAATAAGGTTTTTTGAATTTGAATTTGAACTTGAACTTGAGAAAACAGTTTAGCTGTGTTATTTCAAGAGGATTCATCACATTTCCCTGAATTTTCAAAACACTGTGGTTTGAGAGAGATCTTGAATCAGAAATGATTATAATTTAAACCCACAATCGAACAAATACATAAAAAAAACATAAAATCAACTTTAAATAAGTTTCACTGTGTCTTTACAAAACCGTAATATAAAAATAAGATTAAAAGATGGACTTTAAAAGATGCAAAAGCACCAGTAGGCCTCAGATTTTACTTTAAACCATGGTGATGTTGCTTGCTTGAAGAGCAAGAAAACCAACAAACAGAAAAATAGAGGCATGAAAAAAGAGGCATGACATCATGTGTCAGAGTGCTGCCATATTTCTACACACTGGCACATTTGTCTGAAAAATGCTGGTAGTTAAATTATTTGCGAATTAGCAAAAAAAACCTTAGCTTCTCTCTTATCACTGAATTGTTGAAATGCAGAAGGTAGTAGTTTTACTTACCTGTTCACCAGGGGGCCCAGCAGGGCCTGGGGGGCCTGGTCTCCCAGGGGAGCCCTTAAACAGGGACAAAGTAAAAAGTAATCAATCATCCTGGGTGGGAAACTGGCTTTACTCTATATTTACATTCATTTCATTTGTCCATACATTTTACATCCACAGTTGGCAGCTGATATTCATTTATGCTTCTTTTATCTGAAGTTGTGAGAAGAAGCAAATAAGAATTGAAGAAATAAAGTCCTTTAACTTACCTCCCTACCTGTAGCTCCAGGAGGGCCCGATAAACCAGGGGCTCCACGAGGGCCCTGAAAACATTTCCAGAAACTTTGATGATTGTCCCAGACTTGTTTCATACACCTCAGTAACATTTTATAAATACTAAAATGTTTTATTTAGAAGGTGAACTGATTGCAACACCACAGGGTGCAGCATCAGTGAGCTGGAAATCTGTTACAATTATTGTGGACTTGTTTGTTTGACATGGAATCAGACAATTCTGCACAAACCTCAACTCCCGGCTTTCCTGGGGGTCCCACAGGGCCCTAAGAACAGATAAAACACTTTATTTACACCATCTGCAGTCAGGGCCCAGACAAGGAACTACGTCAGACACCTCTTGCCCTACTGCTTCTGTCTCCATAAATCCAATATTTGAGAAAATGAAGACAGACTAACAATTCAATCTGTGAAGTTCAAACTAACACATTTTTATATGAGATAGGCTAAGTGCAACACAGTAGCACCACATAGCAGTGATCAACATATTTCTTTCACAGAGAAATTATTAACCTTAATAATCAAAGATGTTATATATTCCTAAATATGATACCATAATGAAATGAGAATTTAAAGCTATCTTAACTCTGGGATAAACACATCACTCAATATGCCATACTCACAGGCATGCCCATGACACTCTTGCCAGGTTCGCCTCTCTCCCCATGATCTCCGGGAAGTCCTGGGACACCCCTCTCCCCCTTACAAAAGGAAACATTCAGAAAGGTTTCAAATACAGTGTATCGGCACCTTGTGAAAGGAGGCTGCATTGCATCATCATTTGGTATTCAGACTTTGTACGACCTAATTCTTCCTTCATAGTTATGTTATAGTTTTTTTCAAGGATAAGTCACAGCAAATGGTGCATGCCATACATATATTCCTTATTAATTTGATTTAACACAATGCAATCCTGTTTTTTAAACGTCATAGTTAGTAGTGAACTTCAAAGCAATTCTGAATGGTAAAATATATTTGATTTCAGACATTCTTTGTACTGAGAAAACATTGTTCCAAAAAATTTTAAAAATTCATCAAAATGTAGTGGTTACTGAGTGATGGTAATGCTGCATCCTTAATTGTTGAGGCAGAGGGCTACCCACATTGAGCATGGATCTGTCCAAGGTTTCTGCCCGATAAAAAGCTTTTCCTTGCCACTGTTGCCAAAAGCTAACTGATGGGGGAATGCTGGGTCTCTGTTAATAAATTTAAAGAGTGTGGTCTTGACCTACTCTACATGTGAAATGTCATGAGACAATCTGTTGTGAATTGGAGCCACCACAATGATTTCCTACCTTTGGCCCACGGGAACCTCTGGATAAAGGAAGTCCATCACCCTGCAAAACAACAAGAAGAATACATAAGTGCCTGCTTCATCAGCAATTCACTTTGAGAGCTGAGGTGGTTTCACAAAAATGTTGTTAGTTCTAGTGCTAGATTTTAAATAATATTGAGTCCATGAACAGTTAAGGCGGCTTATAAAATTGTATTCAAAACAACAGTACTTCTAGTAGTTTCTATATACAGGGTAATATCCTTTCAGCAATGATAAAAACCTGGACTGGATGTGAAGCTACAGTACACGTTATTTACAGTAGAGCTCCGATTAGACATTGATTTCTGCAGCTGGAATATATTAGTGCTGCAAAGACTGAATTGCACAGTATAAATTAGCTTTACAGCAACTCTATAGGTTTAGGGAGAAATCTATCAGTTCATCCAATCATAAAACAGAAGTTTAGGAAATGCAGAACTTTCAGACAAATAATTGCATCCATTACAAGAATTTTCTTCTATGCCAAGGGTCAGACATTGTGCATTATATAATTTACATAAAAAAATCCTTAAATTTTTTATTTGAGTGTAGAGCAAATTCTAATTGGTAAGGAATGTAAGCAATAATAGCTGAATATATCAAAGGGAGAATAACTCCCTTGTTCATTAAGAGGCAAGTCAATATAGTGATACACACAACACATGAACACACGCATACACACATACACAGACACAACCTCACACACACATACAAACACACACATGCACATATTCACACAGCTGCAAATAGTCTAGTATTCAAAGTTCTCCACTTAATACATTTTAAGGCTTACAGGTTTAAACCTCAATTAATATTATCCATTATTATTCAGTGCAGATAAACACAAAGTTCTTCACTTGATGAGGTCAGCTGTCAGGCTTAGTGTTCACTTAAGCGTTTTCACTCACGAACAAACATGATTGTTTAGAGCTGTAGAGTACTAGTTGATTGAGGGTTGTGAGCTGTCAAATGGGAGGCTTTGGCGACACAGGCATCACCTTTGTGATGAAGGTATAATGAACATTTCTATATGCATAGCCACGTCCATAAAAGAAAGTAGTTCACCAGCTAGAATTTGCAAAATGGTAGGACAGATGATTACCCTGGCTGGGGTTACCCAATGTTGGATAACTTAATGGCACTGCATTGCCATTAATGCCCTTATAGATATGTACCTAGAGGAGCTAGATTGTCTTAGTCAGCCTACTACAGATGCAACTGTGCACGGATAATATGTGTGCATAGTGTGTATATCATACGCACTGCAAATCCACCTCCAGGCTCTCCAGGTTCACCCTTAGGCCCTGTAGGCCCCTGCAGCCCCATCACACCGCCTGAGTCTCCCTGTAATAAAGATGTAACAGAGGAATTTCCTTGATGCAGCCATACTATTTATGGAGATGATTTTCTGTATAAATGGATATAAACAACAGTGATGTGGTTCATTCGAGGTGACATTTTCATGTCAGAGAGCATCCTCACAAAAGCATCAAATGTCACCCGATGTGTCTATGTCTGAAACAGTTGTCCACATGGCAGAGACAACGGCGGACAGTGACAAAGGAGAGAAAATGAAAAAGGAAAAAAAGAGAGGAAAAACATAAAACATGCACTGACATTCAAGTCACACACTTGAAGGTGCTAAGACATTTTATTTAATCTTACTATGAAAAGCCATAAACCATTGTAAGAAGAAAAATACCCCAATATGTGTAGCAAACGGAATTGTCTTCTTTAAATTACAAACTCCTGTGTTGCTGCTTTGTAACATCAACATTTTCTTCCCGCAAAAATCAGATACAAATAAAATGAAAATTCAATCAAAGGGGAAACTTTGATTACTAAATTATTGAGAAGGGGTTAGAGATCAAAACAATCTAAATTTGTGAATTGATAGAGTAAATATTGAATATCTCAGTTTCTCGTCCACAGTCATTTGCATGACGGTGATGTCAGGACAGTGTTTTATACAGTTTGATGTGGTGTGGGTTTTTTTAGAGTGAATTTAAGGCTTTTTTGTTCAGTATAAAATGCTGCAGTCTACAATTGGCTGTGAGTCTGTATCAAAATAGTGTGCAGTACAAAAAGATCTACATGCTCTTCCTGATAATAAATGAACCACTTGAATAAGAATGTGACCTGAGCCAGATAACATTTGGAATTCGATTTGATTTACGATTACAATGATTTTGATTTAGGAAATGTGGCATTTTGTTTAATCCGTGAAAACAATCCTCTTCTCTAATAGTTGGAATTCCACCAATGAATAATTAATGTGGATCTACTAAGCAGCAACATTTATAAAAAAACTAATCAATGGCCACTATTGATAGTTTATACATTAAAACACTAAAATTTAAGATTGTTTGTTTTGTATTTACATAAATTAGGCTTAAATTGCTCTTCCAAGACTAAGGATATATGCAGACTGATGATGAATTCATTATTCTCTAACTAAATTTTGGAACAAAAGGTGTGATTCATGTGAGTCACGCAACTTTTCTTTCACATATGATTCATGTGATGCTTTCAAGTAGAATCATATTCTCATTGACCTTGTTCCTGTTCCTAGAGGAAGTGGTGAAATCGACCAAGCTGTATGCTTCTGGAAGATTGTCATTGTTTCTGTTTGTTTTTCCAGGCTCAATACAGCGACGATGATCTTGGTCATGGTTCATGATTCATGTTCTTATGTACTGAAATCACAGGCTCCAAGGAAGATCATCATGAATTCCATTGAAAGACCTCATGGCAACTATCTTCATGTATCTCAGCTAAACAAACTGAACTCCGGACCTGTAGGATGACCTTCAAACCTCCCTCTTTTAAACTGGAACACTCTGACATGTTGCTCAGAAAATTAATTTCTAACTATGCGCTCCAACAAGAAGTCTGACAAAGATTCCACAATCCATAGTGGACGCACAATCTGATTTACTTTGGAAGTAAAAATATCTTAAACTACATGAACTGACTATCAGTAATAAAGTTAGACTGTAGCTAGTTTGGAAATAAGTAATTGTTACAATGCCTTTCGCATTAATCAAATTGAAGGACCTTTCCTTCGATTCCTAGAGGGGAATTTGCATATTCTCCCGGTGTCTGTGTGGGTTTCCTCCCAAAAACATGGAGGGGGTTAATTCCAATAAATTGGAAAGATTGCCTAAATATGTGAATGGTAGTTTGTCTCTATGAGGCCCTATGATTAACTGGTGAGCGGTCTGGGGTGTATCATGCCTCTCACCCAATGTCAGCCGTGATAGGCTTCTGCCTCCAGCCCAGATGTGTAAATGAGAGAGTGAATGGTTGTTTGTCTCTATATCTGGCCCTGCGATTGACTGGCGACCAGTTCAGGGTGTACCCCTCCTCTCGCCTGAGTACAGCTGTGATAGGGTCCAGCACCCCCTGCGACCCTAAGTAGGATAAGCGGTAGATAATGGATGGATGAAATTTAAAAATGTTTTTATTCTAACATATTAGTCCCATCTTATAATGCTACAATGGAGTACTGGAAATGGTAGAAATGTAGTTGCACCAGCAAGGTGAAAGTGCAATATCAATGTTGTCAAAAAAAAAAAAGTTTTCATCCCAACAAACAAAATGGGGGTTAGGGCTACCGAGTTCCAAACACTTTTGAGTCATATAAGTTTGAAATGTTTGTATTTTAAAACTGTGCATACATGCGGTTGATGCACGGAGGCTGATATTTGATTTTAAGTAGCAATTTTTGAATCTTTTCAAGATAATTTAAAATGTCAAAAATTTTAAGACAAAATTTACGCAGTAACATATTCATTATTTATTTTCACAGCACATGGATGTACCTGCCCCACAAACTTTCAGATGCATAATAAAATGATTCACTGCATTTTATGTCTCTAGCATTTCTGGACTGTCCTGTGGACTTAGCAAAAAACGTATAATAAAATACAGTTGTGAGATCAAAGTTAACATAAGTGTAGAAAAGAGTGATAACACTAAGTTTTGAATGGATGCAGAGCCCTGGACATTGACTGAATGACTGCTGTGGGCTGAGAGTTGAGCATGAAGCTTCATTTATTTTGACAAGTGACAAGTGACACGCACCCCATCAAGCATGCATGTCAAGCATACACTTCACCACTTTCTCACTTTAAGCAAAATACTTGGAACAAGTCCAGCTAAAGACATATACCATTGTGCAAACAGCAGTTAGAGGCTTCAAACACACAGCGAGCACAAAGTTGCAAGACGATAAAATATGACACGCAGGTTGGGGTGCAAGGTGAGTAATCAGAACAGTGTTTGGCATGTTTAACATGTGATAAAATATCTGAGGTTTACATTTATCCAGAGATGAAAACTTAATTTGAAGTTTCACTACCTTTTCTCCTTTCAGTCCATCTCTCCCAGGCACCCCTGGCTCCCCTGGCAAGCCCTGTAAACAGAAGTAAAAAGAGACACATCTATCATCAGGCCTTCATATCCTTGCCCACATTTATCTCCTCCTCTTCATTGCTTCACTGGGCGCTTAGGTGGGCTGCCATGTTTCAATATAATTTCTCTTTGCTGCAATTTATGAAATGTCTCTTTTTCCCTCCCTGCTTTTGAATAAAGACGGATGCTCATTACCAAAGCAGGTGTGGAGAACAGATTGAGCCTCTGCCTCAATTCTTGGTATAAAGTGCTTGGATTTGCCTCTTTCCACTAATTATTTTTTAAATTTGATTACTGATCACCTGTGTAAAAATCCTGCACTTTTCTGACGACAACCTCTATGTCTCTGCTAGTTGAGACTTATCTGTTTATCTCTGTCCTTCATTGTGGCACGCTCAGCCAGAGGATATGGCAAGGTGACAGATAACGCCATGAAAGTGGGGAAGGCTTGACATGAAGCGTTAATTCCATAAAACTTACTGGCTCGCCTGGGAGTCCTGGGAGGCCGGTAGGTGCAGACAGGCCTTGTTTGCCCTGGCAAAACACAAAGGAAACTGGTACTTTTGGGATATTTCCCACCCTCTTTTGATGTCACAACTGCAAAAATTTGGGGTTTTGTGTCACAGACATTTGTTTCAAGATCATTTCAAACAGCAGGGTTGCTTCAGTGCGGCCCCTGCTGCCTTTTTAATGATTCATGGATAGTTTCTTGACATATAGCACATTGTATGTACACTGAGAACATCATTGTGCATAAGCATCAGTAGGTTTGCATCCACAGGCTATTTCAGATGAAATCTTATATGCTGAAAATGATTTATTTTTTGAATAGGTAAGTTTATCTACAAACCTTTCTAACTCATTAGATTTTTCTGAAATACTCAACATATTACCATGAAAATGAAACTGTTGTCATCAGTAGTATGTCGGCTGTGTTTATACATATACTTCTGTCAAGGCATGTGGATATGTTCACAGTGAATACATACAATAGAAAAGAAAGGGTATTACAATACAATTCGTCATCATACTGGGCTCCCAACTGTATCATAAACCAGTTGAAGAAATTATCAATAATTTGTTCACTTGTTTTTTTGTATAGTGGTCGGTGTTTGCTGTTCACAGATATTAGAATTCAGTGAACTGGAACCTCTACCCAAGGAGTGGTTAAAGAATATGAATTCGGATGAACTCATCTCAAGCATATCTGAATTTAAAATATAACATTTCTTATTATGTGCACTAATTCTGAACTATTTCTTTCTGTAAAGAAGGAGCAAATAGGAATTCATTTATGCATCACTCCCAAGTTCCTGTTACCAAGATCTTTTCCATGACAATTTCATCTCTCAGGCATGACTGATGTCCTTACCCTTCAGTAAGATTAATTTCATTCACCGTTTGTTCATCAAGGTTTCATTCATTGATTATCAAATAATTTACCATGCCATTTTCTTACACATTAATTATATCTGGATATTGCCTTCCATATGTTTATATTCAGTCGGTATTTTAATCCTCAGTTTATCCTCAGTTATCTACTGCTTGAGAAACAGCTGATGATATAAGCACTGGGCTCACCTCTGGTCCTTGTTCTCCCTTTAGTCCAGGTAAACCTATATTTCCCTATTACAGGATAAGGGGGCAGAAAGATAAAGAAATCAAACAACTGCATTTTTTCCTTATAAAACATACATTATGCAAAGTCAACTTAAAATATTTAGTGTGCGACAATTCTCTCCAGGACGGTCTCATGCAAAAACACTTTTATTCTTGGCAGCAGTGCTATATACTGTACATAAATATACATTTTGCAGTTTGACATCATGGTAATAGATTCTGGGTTTGGGGCTAAATATAGCAAGATACATTATATTTCCCATGCAATTATGGGTTCTTTTTGTCTACTCTAACGTCCTTCCATAGACAAAAAAGGCAGTAGACTGTATTAGTAGATGTCAGATGGGACTTGCTCCAATGCTTGTTTGAAGCTATGTTCAGGATAAGCAGTACAGAAAAGTAATGCATATTAAAAAAAAGAAATATAAAGAGAAAAACAATACATCAGCTACAAGTCGCATTGAAGTTTAATTTCTTTGTTTGACTGCAGTTAGTTAGACATGCTGCTATGGCCTGAATCTCTTGTAAACGTTTTCATACCTTAGAATAAAATCGAAAGACTTGAAAATCGGTGTATGCAGCGCATTTTTGTTGCTGTATGGGTTTCTATATGCTAAGAAAGTAGACTGTCTTGCCATTGCTCAAATTGATTTAATGTTGAAGTACAAAGACCCACATAACCTTTTCTTCTGTATTAACAAAAGATTTGACAAGTAGGAATATATATTTACCGTACTTGGCATGAAGATTAAATTTGTGGTGTAAATGTAAACTTCCAACATCTTACCTTGAGGCCTTGAGGTCCTTGAACTCCATTCACACCCTGTTAAATGAAAGGAAACAGAGCCAACTGTAAATTCTCACATCATACTGAAAATTTTTGCAAATGAATGGTAATTTAGTACCATTCATATGCAGATTGTGATGATAATTAAGGAAGTGCTCATGAAGGACATTTCAATTTTGAGAACATAGAATAGTTACTTTGCAATACTGTCAGAGGGAAGGATAACTTTTTTAAACAAAAAATTGCCTGTAGTATATGCAGTATAACATCAATAGTCACACAGGCAAATAAAATTCTTTTTTGCAGGTGAAACAAAAAAACAACACCATGTTCAGAAGGAGTCACAAGAAGTATAATGACAAACAAAGGTCTTAATAAGACAGGAATGGTAGAATCTGGTTCAAATATTCAAAGCAGTAGCGATATCAAATTCTAGCAAAATCCATGTGTGTATGAAAAATAAATAAAAGGAAAAACTATTCACAAGTAGTCCGCCATACCTAAATGGCAAATAGAATTTGCTTTCTTTTACTGTTTTGTATTTCTGCCAATCTGAACACACTTAAATTAAAATGCTTTTGTATAGAATTATATCATGGTTTTATAAATAGATGAAGTAATTATTTGATCAGGCTTTCTCAATTTACATAGTTTAAAACTGCAAAAACAGTATGTATACCCATTGCTAACTGAATGGGTTGACCTGCAAAAATAACTCAAGTTCAACACATTATTTTCTACACCATCTCTGAAACAACGACTGTTTATGTTTCGGTTCTTTCTCACTCCATTTGGAGAGATAAAATAATTTCCCTAGATTAGATCTTAGGATGCTGAATTGCTGAAACAGCTCATACATTCTTTGATTGAGTTACAATAATCTAAATTCTTCCTAGACCTACCAATTGTGGTAGGTAAGCATTTATAACTATCCCAGAGCTGTTGAGCCATGGTGATGGACAACTGGAACTCATAATATTTTCAGTTTTATTTGTGAAACCTAGAAACTTTGTGGTCAGCCCCTTGTGTATTTTTGCTGTTGTCTTGATACTCTGTATACATGGTAAAATTCTGTCAGTGAGAAACGCCCATTATTCAACAACATTAATCCAGTATTTTCCCCAAGTAATCTCTTCCGTTTTATCCAGCAGTCTTTTGTCGCTTGACATCAATTGCTGGATCAGCAGCATTTGGATTCAACTGTCCTCAAATAACAAAATTTCTTGTTTTGATGTCTAATTGACAATCATGTGCAACTTGTGTTCCGCTCTCCAAAGATTAATGCTCCTTCTATTTCTACATCTGAGCAGTATATGATGTTAACTTGGTCCATCTGAATCTTATGTCAGTTTTATGGGAACTGACATAAAAAATAATATTGAAAATGGTTACCTGATCTCCCTTTTCTCCTTTTTGTGTTTTCTCCAACATTCCATCCTCAAACACAAGAGAAAGAAAACCCCAGTGTGATTCAGCTGTTGATAACATTCAATGTCATCTTAAGGTGAAATATACACATGACACAAAAATGCTACTTACAGTTCCAGTAAACAGTCTTAATCCTTGCGCTGTCATCACCTAGAAGTATTGAAAAACAAATGGACAGAATGTTCTTTAACTGTACATACAGTTTGAACCACTCCCCTCTGGCAGGAGGCTGCGGTCCAACAAGACCAAAACCTCTTGCCACAAAAACAGTTCCTTCCCTTCTGCAGCCTGCTTCATCAATAAGATAAGATAAGATAAGATAATACTTTATTGATCCCCATAGGGGAAATTCAGGTGTTGCAGCAGCAACATTAGAGGATAAAAAAAAACAAAAACAGGAAAGATAAATACACACATATGACAGCGCAAACACATATGCATATGCACATAAGTCACCATACATTCAACACACACGTATACATATGTTTTTACACACATACCCATACCTACATAAATATATATATATACACATATACACAATATACACATACACATATATACATACACATTTACACATAGATAGTACAAAAAAACATGAGCAGAAATAAATAGATTGAAGAACTAAAGTGACCCGTGGTAGTTATGGGCACCACACGTGTGAGTGGGTGACAGAGTGATGCTCCCCAGGCAGTCAGAGTTGTGTCCCATCCAGACTGCTGTTATACAGTCTGAAGGCCGTGGGCACAAAGGAGCGTCTGAAGCGTTCAGTTCTGCACCGGGGTGGGATGAGCTGCTGGCTGAGCGAGCTGCTCATCAGCCACAGCTCGTCGTGCAGGGGGTGGGAAGGATTGTCCAGGATAGCTCCCAGTTTGTCCCTCACCCTCCGCACAGCCACCGACTCAAGATGGTCGAGGTTGAGTCCCACCAATGAGCGAGCTTTCCTCACAAGCTTGTTGAGCCTGTTGACCTCACCAGTCCTGGCACCGCCCCACCAGCACACAGAGTGCACTGGCTACCATAGACTGGTAGGTCTTAAGGAGCACACTGCAGACATCAAACGACCTCAGTCTCCTCAGGAAGAACATCCTGCTCTGAGCCTTCCTGTATAGGGCATCTGTGTTGTGTGTCTAGTCCAGTTTATTGTTAATATGGACCCCGAGGTACTTGTAGGAGTCCACAATCTCCACCTCTTCACCCAGAATGGTGATTGGTATAGGTCTCCTCCTATTCCTCCTAAAGTCCACTACCACTGTTGAGTGGGAGGTGATTTTGGTTGCTCCACTCAACACAACTCGCAACCAGCTCTCTGTACTCCTCATCGTCATCGTTGGTGATGCATCCAACGATGGAAGAGTCGTCAGAGAACTTCTTGAGGTGGCAGGAACTGGACTTAAGGACTTAAGGACTTAAGGACCTAATAAGGCCTGGGACCCCCACTGACACAGCCTTGACCCCTTCTATCTTTGCACTACTTGTTCCTTTGCTCTTGGGCAGGTTACTCCAGTTCTGATTTCACTTTTTATGATTATTCCATTTTGTCAGCTAAGCACTGTATGTGAAAAGTACTTGGTGATTAAAGACTTTCCGATTCCTGACATATATAAATTAATTCATCCATTAATCTTACGCCGCTTATCCCACACTCAGGGTTGGGGGTGATGCTGAAGCCTACCTCAGCTGTCATCAGCCGAGTGGCCACATGTACAGACAAACAACCCTTCACTTACTTTTTCCCAATATTTTCCAATTAACCTGCTGCATTTTTTTGGACTGTGGGAGGACCTGGAGAACACCCACACAGACATGGGAAGAACATGCAAACTCAACTCCACACAGAAAGGACCCCAGTTGGAATAGAATAAGGGTCCATCATGCTGTGAGGCTGAACTACTGTGCCATCAACTGCCCGAACACTAAGCTAGTATATTAAATTAATTCGATGCAATTTATTTTCTTAACACATCCTCTTTGATTTCCATTGTGTGTGCCAAAAGAGATTTAAAATTTCTTACAAATGTACTGAAAGCAGTCAAACAACAGGTATATGTAGAGAGGTGTGGTCAGCTAGAAGGACTATTACATGGCATATAACCTTGGTCACATTTCAGTGCTGACACTCGAAACATGTATAGCATATCAGTATTTGGCGTCACAGGCACAATAAAATGCAATATAAGTACTTGATTCACAAGTACATTTAATGGAAACTACTCTCAAAATAAAATAGCTATAATAATAAAAAATAAAGCATATCAAAGTGTTCTTCTATAGCCATCAGAGCTAATCAAATTTGATGACATTTCTTGGTTCTGCATGGAAAAGCATTTTATCCGTGCACTGTTTTATGGCAAAATAAGAAAAGCTAAATGTCCTCTAGGCCTGGTTCTACACTGCATATCTGAGCATTATATGCATTATGCAGTTATTTCTCTTGAAATCAAGAGAAATCAATCAAATTTGAAAGAAACAAGGATCTGCATCTGTAATGAAAAAGTTTTCTTTTAAAATTTGTTAAATCCATTAAGAGGGGCCACACATTGGCACAGTCGCTTGCACTCCCGCCTCACTGCAAGAGGTTCTCTGATTCGATTCTGAGAGACAGCCTTTCTTTGTTGAGCTGAGATATTCTCTCCATGTCTGTGTGGCTTTCCTCCAGGTTTTTCCGGTTTCCTTGCACAGTCCAAAAAAATTCGGTAGGCCGATTGGAGACCCTAAATTGCCATGTGGATGAGACAGTAAATGGTTAATTGTCTCCATATGTTGCCCTGTGATTGGTGACTGATCCAGCGTATATCCTGCTTCTCGCCCAATGACAGCTGGGATAGGCTCCAGTCCCTCCATAATCCTGAGTTCAGGATAATCGGTAAAGATAATTTATGAAGAGATAATTCATTTTTCACTTGCTGTTTTTGAATCACTTGTGGTGGTAACATTGCTTACCAGTGATGTGCACCGTTAAGCACACTGGGAGTATTACTGTGGTTATGGAATAAATACGAAATGTTCTTTACAAGTTTGAGCAGCTGTGTCCTAAGTGATATTAAATAAGTTACTGAATTATGGGCAGGTCAACTTAATCTGATTAGAGTGAAAGTCTGACACTTTTGTCAATTTTCCTGCTACAGGCTGAACAAAAGCACCACGCCATCAATATCAGAACTAATCATATATTTTTGCTGAAACCTGCACATGAGCAGTGAAGTACTACAACAATTTTTGCAGAACTCAGAATGTCAGATTCAGTTTAATGGATTATAAAACTATATTGTTGAGTAAAAAAGACACATATCAAAGCATGGTTCTCTTGGAGCTGAAAAGAATGCCACTTGAAGGCCACTGGGGAAACTGGTGGTAGTGCATGCTTGTAAAACCACTGTTCTTCCCTGTTTCTTACACGCAGGAGCAAAAGAAGGGTTTATAATGGGGGACTAATAATCTGACCCTTTGCTTCTGCTGGGTAAGGGAAATCATCGCTTAACTGACAATATTATCTGCTACACAGTGCTACCAAAGACTGGTACTAAATATTGATACAGCCCAATTTTTTTTAATGAAAAATGTTTTTACCACTATGTCTCCCATATCCAGGGTGAACCATGCTTCAGTACGCAACAGTGAAGACAAGTAAGTGATATGTCTTCTGGAAAGGAAATTCAGGGGCAACTGTAAAAAATAATTGAACAGCAAGACCTCAGTGCTTTCAGCAGGCATTCAAACATCCAACATTGTTATTTAGGTATTATGAAAGTAAATGTACTCTTGTTTAGACAGAGAACAGTGAAACCAGTGTGAGAGAATTATGTATTCTCTGTCATTAAAATGGCTATGTTTCATATTAATCTCTTGCGAACGAGTTATGAAACTGCAAGTAAGAGTGAAAGCCATTGAATTTTGTTTCCAAGCTGCCGTTGCTCACTAGGTACCAGATCATTAAAATAAGATCCAGCTAAACACAGCTAAACGTCAGACCCCATGATTCTTAATGCATGGGATAAGAACCTTTTTTTCCTGTGCCGCTTTCTAGTTTTTCAATGTCAGTATTCATTTTAGTCTTGCATGCTTATTTGGAGTCAGTATAATCATATAACAGCTCTTTATCTTATTTGTTTGGAACAATAAAATATCTTAATTATTAATCTTTGCCCTAATAATGCAATGTTACCCTAGGCATCCTTCAGAAAAGTGCCCTATCAATACACCTTTTCTTCTCTTGTTTGTTGTCCTGTGCTGAGTGGCTCTCTCCTATAGACATATTCCTGAAATGGATTGCTTAATTTTTACAAGAATAACAATAGCATGGATTTTAATCCATTTATTTTGTGCGCAATTTTGAAGACCAGTGTCAGCAACAGTTGGCTACCATTCAGTATATAAGAAGATTCATAAGATGAAAAATAATAGGCCTGGAAGTCTTTAACCTGAGACATTAGACATAACGAGTTTCATCTTCTTTGAGAAACAGGAACTTTATAAACACTAATTTAAGGCTGAAAACTATATGTACTAAAGTACAACATAGCTAAAAAACAATGGACAATTACAAAATGGTACCATGAGAAACATATGTCGTCAAGGCTTTTAACTATCTTGTTTGTGGTGCTGCACATTGTGCATAGTTCCATCAGCAACACAAGACAAAACAACCCTTCAATGTGAGTAGTAAGCCATAGCTCTCTACCAAAAAGGGAGGTAGAGAAACTTGGAAGACACTTAATTATTTAACACAACCAATACTGAAGCTATCTTTTAATGGGCTATAAATACATTTTAAGTGCAATATGACTACTACAGTTTACTTACAGGACCAGGAGGACCAGGAGGGCCAGCATCCCCCTAAAAGACATAGAGATGCACAATAGACAAATGATTCAAAAACAGATAAATAAAAGTGTAAACATTTTTGTAAAGGTTTGTGAACCAAACAAGGCATATACTGTGCATATACACGCACATAGACACACACACACGCCGGCACACCCACACATACACACACACACACACACCATTGTTTTGCTACCTATATTTTTGATGACATGTTTACATATTTTGTATCTGTCGCTACATTGCCCAACTCTGTCTTCTTGTGTCATTTGTTTATTGGCACCATTTTCTCAGTCCTGATCCAACACATTCATTATCAACCATCTTGGGATGTGTCCTCCGTACCTGCCTGCATCTTGCACCCTGCCATTATGAACTGAACCTCAAGGACCTCTTAACATACCCTGCACCTGGGGTTCTGTCTGGAGTGGTATAACCCAGCTTCTATTGATTTTGTGCATGGTGTCTGTTCTTGTGCTGTTAGGATCAGCGCTTCTGTGCTTTCTTTGAATCCAGCCATCTCCAGTCAACAATGGGATTTTTTTAAGTCAGCCCCTTCTTTAGTTTGTGGAAACTGCTGTGCAAGGGCCTTTCCCTCCACAATGGCTCATTTCCCTTATCTGTATCATTGTGCTTCTGTCACCTGATGTGAGCAGATCACCTTTGGTGTCATCCTGAATCCAAGTTACTTTATCATCAGACAGTAGCGCTGATGCTTACCAGTCCTTGTTCTCTGTCATTCTTGCCTGACTTCGGTCAAAATTTTGCATACTTTGTGAGATGTTTATATTTCTTAATATCAGTTGTGTCTCTATCTGGCGGCATCACCATGTCAGTAGAATGTTTAATGACTGAACTGTTCATTACACATACCTTGGCTGACCTTTAATAAGTTACAAACTTATTTTGTGTAAGCATTTGTAAGTGGTTACATTCCGGCTACCTTCCTCATGGTTTCAAAATTTTCCAAAGGTATTTGTCGCTGTCCTGAACATCTGCAGTAGTACCTTCAGGCAGTTCAACACTCAAGGTTTGGATCAACTTGCTTCTGTTAGAGACCACCCAACAACAATTATCTGGTCCAAAAGACATTCTGATATTGTCTCAATGATGTTTGTGACATGGGCTTATGAGTCCATGACTCATTCATTCCTGGCATACAACCTGATCGCTGCTCTACTTTGGAATCATGTGTAGCCATTCCTTAATGATCTGGCTGAGGTGAAACCTTGCTTGAGTGGGAACCTATCAAAATAGCTGAAATCCATCAGGATAAATGACTTCCATTTTTCAATATTATTTAAATTCTGGGAACATAAGGGCTTGTTGTTAATAATTGAAAAAGTAACACAAAGTCAATATTTGCATATTAAAAGCACACATCTGTTTCACAACAATATTTTTCTTTATCTCTGGTTCTTAACATCATCATCATCATCATCATCATCATCATCATCATCATCATCATCATCATCATCATCATCATCATCATCATCATCATCATCATCATCATCATCATCATCATCAATAACGACAACAATGGCAACAAATATTAAAACAAAACTATAATAAGCACTATCAAAACACTATCAAAACTCAAAATCCAAGGTTTCTTAATTAAACCTCTTGGGACTTCAGGAACCAAATTAGGATTAAATTTGGCCTCTCCTTTAATGGACCTACCACAGTGTTTTGCACTGATGAATACCATCAAAATGCAGAGATTTTAAATGCATGATCTAATTTTGAACTGCCATTAAATTATACAGGACCATTTACATTTGGCTGACAGGGCATTATGTAGATTCCAGTGCAATAATTAAACTTTGATGAAAACAAGATTTGAGAATTGACTTGACAGTTACAAAGAAAAACATGTTGGAAACTCTAGAATTGTGCTTTTCAGCATCACATTGAAATGTTATATTGACTTCCTTGGAGAACACTTTACCTTTCCACTAATTTTAGTGGAAGTCTTTGATATGACAGTTTATTCATAATGTGGCCAACAGAGAGATAAAAAATATTGACTAATATATGATGGAAATGGCAGCATGGCATTCCGGCAATTTCAACATCATATGGGTATAAATGCATTTTTTAAAAGCATAGTTGGTTCTTTGACTTGGGAATATTGGAAATCTTGTCTTGTTCATTTGTTCTCTAAGCTCCAAACACCTACTTTACCACCATGAGGCACTTACAGTGCTACAGGTCTTAAAATTCTAGGAACAGAAATCATAGAAAGGTGGAAAACCAGACAGGATGTTTATATAGGAAGCTAGTCTAGAGAAAGGTAAGATCCCTGCTTAATATTGGTCACACAAACACTGTATCAACTGCATCTTACTGTGTACACAACTGTTGGCCCATTTTCTGACAGATCCAACATACATAGGTTGGACAAAACTATGAATAATAGCAAAACCAAACATTGAATATAGTTAGTTTCTCTTTGCAACTTCAACCAGCAGAGATGATTGCCACTCAAAAGAACAACACAACACACACAGACAGGCAAGCGTGTGTGCAAACACGCACCCACCCACACGAACAAATACAAACAAATACAAACAAATAAACAAACACAAATCATGAACAGAGGGAATCATCACTCATCACACTTGACATTGATGCAACTTGCTTTTTGTCCTTTCATCCCATTGGCCCCCTCAGCACCTGGCTGACCCTGTGGGTGGAGATCTTGGTTAATGACTTGGTAACACAATGGCTTTGTAAATGTCTCTTCAAGAAAATACATACAGGGTCTCCCCGCTCTCCTTTTAGCCCTTTTTCTCCCGGGACTCCAGAGTCACCCTTTTCCCCCTGTATGGAAATATAGCACATCATTGATACAGTGCAAGACAGTGCGTTGAGTTAAACTGAAGCATGGTTAGTTGTAAATAAATAAACAGAAACACAAATTGCCATAATAGCAACAACAAGTGTTTTTTGCATGACAGGCCTTTGGGTTTTTACTAAAAAATAAGAAAAAGTTCTCAGATGCTTCAATCACCTAATGTTCAAGTCCCAAATAAATCACAGTAATTGCGCGGTCAAAAGTGAGCTTTAAGTAATCTCAGGGGCCTTTTTTCACGATATGCAAAATACCAATAGATAACACATCATTGCATTGATCTGTCCAATGGCTTTCAGGGAGGAGATGAGAAAGGCTCTTGGTGGTCAGGGAGAGCTTCCAGATGACTGGACAACTGTAGCTAATGTGATCAGGGAGACAGGTAAGAGTACTTGGTGTGTCGCCTGGAAGGAAAGCAGATAAGGAGACCTGGTGGTGGAATGAGGAAGTGCAGGAGTGTATACAGAGAGAGCGGTCAGCAAATGAGAAGTGGGACGCTGACGGCACTTAAGAGAACAGACAGGAGTACGGGAAGATGCAGCATGAGGTAAAGATAGAGGTTGCAAAGGCAAAACAAAGGGCATATGATGACCTTTAAGCTTGGTTGGACTGTAAGGAGGGAGAGTCTGATTTACACAGGTTGGCAAAACAGTGAGATACAAATGGAAAGGATGTACTGCAGGTCCGTGTGATTAAGGATACAGAGAGAAATGTATTGACAGATGCTCGAAGAGTAATGGGAAGATGGAAAGAATACTTTGAAGAGCTGATGAATGAGGAAATTAAAGAGAGGGAAGGTAGAAGGGGTGACTATTGTAGACCACAAAGTAGCAGATATTAGTAAAACTGAAGTGAGGAGGGCATCGAAGAGGATGAAGAATGGAAAGGTAGTTGGTCCTGATGATATACCTGTGGAGGTATGGAAGTGTCTAGAAGAGGCAGCGGTAGAGTTTCTGGCTAGATTATTCAACAGGATCTTAGAGAGAGAGAAGATGCCTGAGGAGTGGAGAAGAAGTGTGATGGTGCCCATTTTTAAGAATAAGGGGGACATGCAGAATTGCAGTAACTATACAGGGATAAAGTTGATGAGCCATACAATGAAGTTATGGGAAAGAGTAGTGGAAACTAGACTAAGAGCAGAAGTCAGTATTTGTGAGCAGCAGTATGCCTTCATGCCTAGAAAGAGTACTACAGATGCAGTATTTGCTTTGAGAATGCTAATAGAGAAGAGAAAGTCAGAGGGAGCTGCATTGCACTTTTGTAGACTGAGGAAAAGCATACGACAGGGTGTTGAGAGAGGAATTCTGGTGTTGTATGAGGAAGTCTGGAGTGGCAGAGAAGTATGTTAGACTGATGCAGGATATGTATGCTGGTTGTGAGACAGTGGTGAGGTGTGCTGCAGGTGTAACAGAGAAGTTAAAGGTGGAGATTGGACTTGATCAAGGATCAGCTCTGAGCCCCTTCTTGTTTGCAGTGGTGATGGACAGGCTGACAGGTGAGGTTAGACAGGAATCTCCATGGACCATGATGTTTGCAGATGACATTGTGATCTGTAGTAGGGGCAGGGAACTGGTTGAGGAAAATCTTGTGAGGTGGAGGTATGCTCTGGAAAGGAGAGGAATAAAGGTTAGTCACAGCAAGAAAGAATATATATGTATGAATGAGAGGAACCCGGGTGGAACGGTGAGGTGACAGGGAGTGGAGATCAAGAAGTTGGAGGATTTCAAGTACTTTTCAAGTACTTAGGGTCAACAGTCCAGAGCAATGGAGAGTGTGGAAAAGAGGTTAAGAAAAGGGTCCAAGCAGGTTGGAATGAGTGGAGAAAAGTTTCAGGGGTTCTATGGGATTGAAGACCATCAGCCAGAATGAAAGGAAAGGTGTACAAAACAGTGGTGAGACCAACAATGCTGTATGGTTTGGAGACAGTGGCACCGAAGGAAAAAGACAGGAGGCAGAGATGGAGGGAGCAGAAATGAAGATTGTTAAGGTTCTCTTTGGTAGTGACGAGGTTGGGTAGGATCAGGAATGAGTCCATCAGAGGGACAGCACATGTTAGATGTTTTGGAGAGAAGGTCAGAGAAGCCAGACTGAGATGATTCAGAGGAGGTATGGAGACTATATTGGTAGACGGATGCTGGAATTGGAGATGGCAGGCAGGAGGTCTAAAGGAAGACCAAAGAGAAGATTTATGGACATAGTGAGAGAGGATATGAAGGTAGTTGGCGTGAGAGATGAGGATACAGAGAATAGGGTTAGATGGAGAAGGTTGATTCACTGTGGCGACCCCTGAAGGGAAAAGCCCAAAGGAAAAGAAGATAGCATTAATCTGTCCTGAACACATTTGATGGAATTTCATTCTGTCAGTCACTAGAAGGAAGCTTGGAAAATACAGTACAATGTACTGACCCACTGTTTAAGGCATCTAAGAGTTGATCATTAAAATCTATATATATGATTCAACTACATGTTATTCCAGTGGAATTTAAGTGCCTAACTCTCATCAAAGTTTATGCATTTGTCACTAATCAGAGAGCTATGCTTAGAAGTCTTAGATTATATATATATGTAAATATATTTCTTTCAAGACTAAGCAATTACTTCAACTCCCTAATGAAAGCAATTGATACAACTCATTTGAAGAGATACTGTTCCCTCATTCTAATTATGAGCTGATATTAAGTCTGTAGACTAATGCCCTGTAGGAACAGATGGATGGTCTTATTAAAATTTGAGGTTAGGGGGAGGGACAGATTGAAAAAAAATGACTTTGAGAAGTAATTGAATTATGTGTTTTATCAACCACAGGGGGACTTTTTTCCAGGATAACCTTATCAGGAAATAAATTGTTGTTATACAATTTCTTAAGGAGCAGTCCACATGGAAAATTGTTGCTCTTGTTGGGCCTGTTTGCAATTAGTTGTGATAGACATTAATTTGAAATCACACCTGATGGCAAATAAGCCTGGGATGCCACTTGCGAAAGACTTTTACAATGGAATAGACTTTGAGAAAATATTTTGTGATCATCTTTGTCAGAGCTCTATAGCATATTATTGACAATCTGTTGGCAGTTTGTGACTTGTGTTCGACCAGATTGTCATATCCACTGGGATTTTTACTGTTGATCCTATTTGTCTCAGCCTATTGTCTGCCTGGCCTGTGTGGGACTGGACTGTTTTTTTTTCTTTCCGAACAGCTTTCTTGTTGGAAAACTGTCTTTAAATGCTGCCCATGATTTTTGGTGTTATTTTCTGAGGCATTACTCTGTCTGCATTCTGAACCCATTCAAAGCTCTTGGAGGGAAAATACATTTGTGGAGATGTGACACATTTCCACTCTATTCAACACATCATGCAGGACTAAGACTTTTTCATTGGAAAAGATCACATACTGCTGAGTGAGAGAGTCTAAGATCTCACAGAGACCTCTGTGTGAGAGCTCAGACAAGGATAATTACTTGAGCAACAAATTAAAATCTAACTTTTCCAACCTAAAAAAAAGCACAAAATGCACACAAAGCTGTGATCCACAATATTTCCTCAGTTTTTACAGTACATCAAATGGATGAGCTCAATTCCTTTTTGGGGAATCAACCTTTTGGTTCATCAAATCATAATATTGGAATTTGTCTGTTCATTAAAATGTGGGTTTTTATTCATTCAAGATGATATCTGAAATGTGAAGTAAGTCTGTATAACAATAAAATTACAGTATGTCATCCATACTAGGGATTAATTTGTAATTATGGAACAAACATGTATACACAAAGCATCACCATGACTGCTTTATGAGGAGAGCAAGGCTGGCATTCATATATTTGTGTATAAGCGTTAGTGATATGAAACATTTTTCAAGTGACTACAGTTTGTTAAATGTAGTTGGCCTTGCAAATCAACAGGTAAAAATTTAATGTGCAATGTCACGTTCGTTACAACATCCAGAAAATTATCTTAACCATGTTTGAACTATGACTGAGCCTGAAAATGTAAAGACTTAGATGGAATGAGTTTAAATTCGAGTCTTACCTGACCCACCATATTAATTACTGGTATACTGGGCCTGAGCCTGACCAAACCCTTTTTCAAATGATGTGATGTGATGGTGGAGAAAACAAGTTATCTTTGTTGCTTTGTTGGTGGCTCTGTTTATGCAGTGCTAAACAGCTGTCGACAGGAGTTTTATAAACACGATCATTAGTTCCATCTATAATAGGAATTTAAAGTACAGGATTATTGAGAAGCTATTGATGATTAGACCTAAATGCAATACATTGTGGTATTACTGCCTTGCATCCCCTGACACAATGATTTTTAGATTTAGAAAATCCCAAATATGTAAAACAGTGGCACCACTGACATTGCATGACATGGTGTAAGCCCTGACTGAGTGCTACTTGTAACTTATTTAATCTTTTTTATATAATTTGATTGATGATGAACATTATACAACTAATTCAGACAGCCCATCTGCCAGCAACAGCGAAGACTTGGCCACTGTAACTTCCCTTTCCTTAACATTACTGTAAAGTTAGTGCTTTGTATCCAGCTGGTCCAGATCACTGGAGTTGGGTTTCATACTGTTTCAGCCGACAAAATCGCATCACTCTGGTCCTGTCATGCCATCGTTGGCTCCATATTCAGTTTTGAACGAATTAGAAGATTCCACTGATCACTTTAAAAGTCTTTCAGTCTATCTTTGGCCTGAGGCTACACTGCTGAAAGACTATATCCACATTTGACAGTTGCCAGCCCTATATCTTCTAGCGGGACTTTCATGCTTTAAACCTTAAGGTATCCTAATATTTGGCTCAGGACCAGGTGATCAGACTTGCAGATGTAAATATGTTCTTTTATATAAATATTAAAACGGTCTTCAATGTGATGTAATATATTGCTTGATCTTGTTCATTTTGTGATTTTTTATTTTTCTTTATAATTGTGTTCAGGCGGCATGGTGGCGCAGTGGTTAGCACTTCGGCCTCACAGCACAAAGGACCCTTGTTCGATTCTGACAAAGGGGACCTTTTTTGTTTGGAGTCTGCATGGGTTTTCTCCGGTTTCCTCCAACAGTACAAAAACATGCAGCAGGTAATTGGGAAAATTGCCCTGAATAAGTGAGTGAGTAAATGGCTGTTTGTCTGTGTATGTGGCCCTGCGATTGACGGGGACCAGTTCAGGGTGGACCCTGCCTCTCGCCCGATGACAGCTGGGATAGGCTCATGCATCCCCTGCGACCCTGAGTAAAGGATAAGTGGTAGACGATGGATTATTATTGTATTTATTCATCATGTGCAGTGTCCTTTCAATAGATTCTCATCTAAATTCTTTTGATCAGTTTTATTATTGTTTTAATTTAATTTTTCCTGTCAATGTGAACTTTTAATGATTTGAGCGTTTTACAGGATTCTTTTGCAAATAAAGGATATTCTGCACCTATACACCAAATATAAAAAACAGTCCACTACACTGCCTATATCATCACAAACAGACCATTGATGAGGGGAATGGCTTTGTCCTGAAGGGGTTGGCTGGCTTTGGTGTAGATTTAGGTACCAGTAGAGTCAATGGGAGGCCTCATGAGGTCCATGTCTGAGATTTTTTTTTACATCAAATATGTTATTTTCCTCTGGTGAGCCACAGGATGGCTGGGCTACATGAAAATGATTGAAGAACCTTTTTGCAAAGTCGCTGAATGTAATGGCCATCTGTCTGTTTTGAGTGTGAGTACTGAGTCATGCTGTGATGCACTGCATGGGGTTTAAGGTGGGAAGCACAAAGCACAACAGGCTATCAATTGATCAAAATCGTGTCATTTCTGATGAAGGAGATTTTCTGACTACAAACACAGCAAAAATGTGAGTCAAGGACTAGGCAGTGATAGCTTGTATAGCTTGTACAGCTCATATAAACGAGCCTGCCCTAATACATTAATATGTTTGTAAAATAGAGATCAGTCAGTGTGTAGTTGATTATCCTTCTGCATGGGTCATTACAATGAACACCAAAGTGTTACAGGAGTGCCTGGTCCAACCCCTTTTCATTTCATTTCATAACAAGATTTGACAATATTGTCAGGCTAATATAATGTACAGTTAGTTTATGATGAACAGGATAAAAGTAATTCAATCTACAAGTTGGACCTGTCTTACTTTATTAACTTCCTTGATTTCTGTTAAACCGTTTTAAAATAAATTACCACCCCCCCTGACAAAATAGGGCAAATTCATATTATTATCTGCACTTCTTACTGTAAATGAAATATGATCATAAAAAATAAATTAGCCTGAGTGCTCATCAGTCAGCCATAGCACAGTCTGTCACCTCAAAGAGCTGTGAAAACAATGTAAAGTTAACCAAAATAACTAACCATGATTTTTTAGGATTTCATGCTTTCCTATGCCCATCATAATGATCCTGTGGGCAGAAAGCAATTGTGAAAAAATATTAGCTTGCATTGCTGCAGTCATTATCATACATATGTCATGCATGTTTGAATTATTTTCTCTTACTGATGACTCTTCTTCTTTTCCTTCCCTTCAGTGGTCACAACAGGGAATCATCTGCCTCCATCTCGCCCTATCCTTTGCGTCCTCTTCTTTCACATTCACTAACTGCATGTCCACATTCACTTCATTAATAAATCTCCTCTTTGGTTTTTCTTATGGCCGCCTGACTAGCACTTCTAACTTTAGTATCTTTCTTTCAATATGTTCACTGACCCTCCTCTGTTCATGTCAAAACCATTTCAGTTAGGCCTCTATGACTTTATCTCCAAAATATCTAACGTGTACTGTCCCTCTGATAGACTTGTTCCTGATCCTGTCCACTCTTGTCACTCCAAAAGAGAACTGCTATATTTTCACCCTTGCCTATTGTTGCTTTCTCAGTGTCACTGTCTGTAAACATCGCTGGTCTCACCACTGTATGATACACATTTCTTTTCATTCTGGCTGACAGTCTTAACACACATTACTCCCAACACTTTTCTCCTCCCTTTCTAACCTGCTTACAAATATTTCTTCACCTCTTTTTTACACTCTCAGCTGCTCTGAACTCTGACCCTAGTTACTTAAAATCCCCCACCTTCTTTATCTATAGTTCCTGGAGCCTCACCATTACACCTGGGTCCTTCTCATTCTCATTCTTAGCATAAATTCCTCGCCTTTCCAGGGCACATCTCCACCCTCTAGATCTTCCACCACCTGCTCCCTGCTTTCATTACAGATCACAATGTCATCTGCCAACATCATAGTCCATGGTGAATCCTGTCTAGCCTCATCTGACAGCCCATCCATCATCATAACAAATAAGAAGGGGCTCAGAGCTGACCCATGATGCATTCCCACCTCCACCATGAAGTCCTCTGCCACACCTTTGTCTTACAACTCTCATGCATGTCCTGCACCACTTTAGTATACTTCTCTGCCACTCAAAACTTAATCATATCATAACACAGTTCCTCTCTTGGGACCCTGCCATATGCTCAGTCGAGCTCCAATTTCCCATAACTTCATGGTATGGCTCATCAACTTTATATCTCTGTAGTTAACAAGATTCTTCACATTGCCCTTGTTCTTCAAAACAGGGGGAGACCAGCACTATTCTCCACCATTCCTTGGGGCCCCTCTCATTTTCTAAAATCCTGTTGAATGATCTAGTCAAAAACTCTACTGCCACCTCTCCTTAACACTTCCATGTCTCCACAGGTATATCATCAGGACCAACTGCCTTTCCACTTTTCATCCTCTTCAATGCCCTGCTCACTTTATCTCTACTTACCACTGCTACTTTGTAATTCACAATGGTTACCTCTTCCAGTCATAATGTCCCCATACTTTTCTCATTCATCAACTCTTCAAAGTCATCATAGCCACCTAGTTAGGCTTGATTTGCACACAACACAACTCTTTATCTGGGCTTGGGATTGACTCAAGAAGAACACTGGCTTGTGCCCTCTCTGGGCTGCATTGTCTCTTACTGATGAGTGTTGCTTTTTTTCACAATGGCAACATGCATAATGTTACACAGCAGTATCATCCCGAACATGGCCACTCCTCAGAGATGTGTCCTCTGCCCCATCCTCTACACCCTGTTCACCCACGACTGTGTCACCCCCCTCGCGAACAACATTATCTTGAAGTTCTCAGACAACACCGCAGTGATAGGGCGCATCACTGGCTGGGACGAAACAGCCTACAGGATGGAGGTGGCGAGTCTGGTGTCATGGTGTGAGGACAACAACCTCACCCTCAACACTGACAAGGCAAGAGAGATGATAGTGGACATGAGGAAGGAGGGGCATACATCATCAGCCACTGTTCATCTGAGAACTTGAGGTTGAGAGGGTGAGCAGCTTCAAACACCTGGGTGTCCAGATCAGTGAGGACCTCACTTGGTCCCTCAACAGCACGCAGACGGTTAGGAGGGCTCAAATGTGGCTGTACTTTCTAAGGAGGCGGAGGAGGTTTGGCACGCCTAAGATCCCCAGCAACTTCTACAGCTGCATTGTTGAGACCATCTTTACTAGCTGCATCATAGTGTGCTATGGCAGCACCTCTGCTCTGGACCGCAGACGCCTGCAATGAGCAGTAAAGACTGCAAAGAAGATCACCATATCCGAACTGCCTTCTCTGCAGAGCAACTACCACCGCAGAGTCCACAGGAGAGCTGCCTCAATTGCCGAGGACATCATCCACCCCAAACACGGACAGTTCACACTCCTACCCTCCAGCCAGAGATACAGGAGTGTGAAATGTAGGACGACATGACTGAATCAGACTCCTGAACAACTGAAAGGAGTCCACAACCATGCTCTACCTTAACTGCCTATTTATATCATATGCATACAACCCGCACCTGCACTTTGTGAGTTGCACACTTAAAGCTGCACTCAACTTTAACTTGCACACCTATCAATATTGTTTACATTTCTAATCCTTTTTACATTTCTGTTTATGTTTAGATTGCCCTGCACTGTTTTCATTTCCTTGCACTATTAAATGAGGTGACTACAGTGTTTATTATTAGTAGTTATTTATTACAATTACCTGGATGAACTGTTAACGGCACAGCACTAATTTCATTGTACACGTTTCCAGACTGTACATATGACAATAAACACTTTGAATCTTGAATTTTGTGATACATGAACAGTAAAGAGTAGATATTGACTGCTATTCTGTGATTAACTCTTGTTATATATTGTCCTCTAACCCTTGATTTACAATCACTCTGATAAAGACAAGCGTACTCCTCCAGTCCCTTGTTGATATTTAAGAATGTCATTGTCAAGTGGCCTTCACAGACTCTTCTTTTACTGTGCAATGCTAATTTGACTTTGAAAAATAACTGCTGTCCCTCCAACTGGAAGAGCTGTCTTACTGCCAACAGATGAGGAAAATACAATTCTCTGATGTGTGTTTTGAATAGATGATTTTGCCCCTGAGGTCTACCTCAGCAAAACAGGTGACTCATGAATGCCATTACAAGGGGACAGAGGCAAAGCCGGCAGATGCTGAGGGTATCAGCAGGACATTGCGATTTAGACACCAGTCCCTTTCTGTCCTGCTTTAATCCTTTGACTTTGTGTCCTACAACATTTTGAGTTATTAAGGAGGAACGAGGACACCCTAAGTCATGTGGGAGAGGTTTAACAGTGAGTGGTTCAATTATACTACGGATAATTGAATCGATTGTGCATAACACATAGCAGCAGAAGAGAATCTTTCTGGTTTCTGGATGAAATAAAGACATACCCCTGTCCTGATCAAGAGTATAATCAAGGCAATAGGGCATGAAAATAATTGGACATCCAAAGCATTTGAGCAACATGACACTCCTGTTTGTCCTCACATCAGAGCAGTTAAGAGTCTGACAAGCTGTCTCCTTCAGCACATTGTGGTGTTTATGACCTTCTGCTTGTGGGTCACTACACTAACCGACAAACTGTGTCTGGGATTGGTTTGGATGCCTGAGGAGAAGACTGCTACTCAAGTCAATAGAGCTTAGAGGCAGGTCTGTTTTGGTCATTAAAACAAGCAGTCTCAAATACGACTGTTTTATACTTCTTGTGCTGTTGCTATAAAGATGTAACCTAATACAGCATTGCTGAAAAGATTCTAAAGGGATCAGTGCAACCTTACTCTATAGTGTTGAGTTTTTAATACAACTAGAATTAATTTCCACGGTCATGTTTTTAAATCACTGTCAATGCAATGCATGTTAACAAATTTTAGTTGTGAAATTATTATGTGTCCACTCAATTTTGTGTATAATTTGGATTCCATAGACAAAGTTCGTATGGCTTGTATCAAGAATGTGTTAACCAAAAAGACATATTAAGATTAAAGAAGCAATCAATGTATTCACAGCTATCTAAGGGAATACGGAGCATCTGTGTAAAAATCCTCTTTCAAGAGAAAATGCTGTGATAGCTAAGATCTATGTAGCCATTGTTAAAAACAGCAGTAGATGTAAAATAAGTAGGTACTTATTTAGAGCTTCACAAATTCATAGATGTTTATTCTTTTACTACATTAAATGAAAATAAAAATTTAAACTGATTGTATGTGATACTGAATATCACTCACAGGTTGGCCTTTGGGTCCGGGCTCACCAGTCTTTCCTCTGCGCCCCTAGGTTACAAAAAGGAAAACAAGGAAGAAAATGAGTGAGTGTAGAAGTGACAACAGGTGTGGTTTGGCATACGTGCTGCCAGCAATTAAGGTTGGACAGCAACTCCTGTCACAGGCTCTAATTTGCTTTTAATTAACAACAGGAAAACAGCTTAATTGCTGCACCCCATGTGGCCCACAGCTCTTCGTCCCCCCCCTCTGGTTTTGCTTGCTTTCCAGCTGTGTGAGTCCCTCTGTGCATCAATCAAATGCAGGAGCAGATATAGGAGCAAAGACACCAAGCCAGCATGCTGTCCAGCAGGGCGAAACAAGGTTTGGAGGAAGTGAAAATTTGGAAACCTTTACTTGTTCCAGAGCAGAGTATTCTCTCTCTCTCCCTCTCTCTATTTCCCTTTCTCTCTCCCTCTCTCTCTCTTTAGTTTGAATCGCAAACTGCCTTCGAGCCTGGAAGACTGTGAGTGTTCCCATCATAATGCCAGCTGAACCACTCTAAAGTTGGTATAATTCATCAAGAGGGCTCTTGTGACATAAAAAAAGGGCAAAAGCAGTGTTTGTCTCATTATGGTCAACCCATAAACTGGCGGTGTATCACTTGCAGTTTGTATACCAACTACCTCAAATGTATTGCTTTTCACGAAAATTCAGTCTCAGCTAGTTTTTTTTAAGCGAGGAAATGATCGGATCACTGTCAAACAGCAAACCTCTGTGACAATGTGCTGTGTAATGAAATAACTAACTATCGAACACAATGAGATATCAAAATAATGTATTGTGTGTCGCATGTGTCAGTAAGGGTGAAAAATATGTGTCATGGAGAAAGAGACTCACAAAACAACCTGCTACCTATGTTTAACTATATGTTTGCCTGCAACAAATACAAAGGGGCTTAATTGACCACTATTGCTTAAAATTGTGTTGAGTTCTCTATACGTCCTGTATTATTACAGGATTAATTAAAGGGGATAAGCAATTGTACAGTGCAGGAAGTATTAGCCTTAATAAAGGCAATAGATCCAATGACAGCTTCCCCTTGGGAATTTGGTGCTTTCCTGTGTTCAAGCTGTTTGATGATAGTAAAAGCACAGCCTTGGCCATCATCTTTGGATCATGTGTATCAATACAACTCAGCGGCTTCACTGTGGGCATGAATTAGATTTGTGTCCAAGAGACCAGCAGGAAGTAAAATTATATTGATGGAATGAAAAGGTGCCTTTTAATCCGACAAAGTCATTTGTTTCATTGCATTGGCAAAATCTCTTTCCAGTTATATCGAATTGGGTACCACTGTTGTATTACATACATCCACAGTGGCAGCCCACACAGTCAGCATGTGCTCGTTCACAAGTTTGGTGTATGCTGATTCAGAAACATCTTAATCTGACAAAGGTCCCTTTCTTTTTCAGTTTTGAGTCACAATAAATTATGTTTTTTCTTCTTTTTTCACGAACAATGAATATGCTGATGTGGAACCACTGGTACTTTCACAAACAGATTAGACTTTTCTAGCTTCAGTGCTTGTTGTTGCCCTTTCCTCTCTCCAAAACAAAAGCAGATTAAATAGATAAGTAATTTGGCAAATTAATATTTCATATGCTTTTATTCTGAGGCGGTCATGAATTATGCAGTCTCCATATTTGCCCTTATATCTTTATAACTACAAAGTGCATACTAATTGTACACTCATGATATTTACATACTATCAAAATAAATAGAGGTACTCGAGGTACTCTAAAAATTAAGTCAAAAGGATTTATCACAATCTACGGTGAAATTCATATCGTCAACTATAGACCTGAAGCTCCCATTACATTAAGACGTTTTAAATCGGTTCATTATAAGGTGACTTTTCACTTGGGACCCATTCAACAGATTTTTTTTAAACCCTTCTTGATGTCTGAAACATATAATACTCTTTCCAAAGTAGTCTGAGTAGATAGCCATTCAAAAGCTACACATAATGCAGGCATAGAAGACAGTAACCTGCCTATCTGTATGGTTGTCTTGCAGCTGTGAGCAAACAAGGGCCTAAGGCAATACATGTAGTGCTGAAAAGTATTCTTCAAACCCTTGAGAAAGCTGAGATCAAAGGTATCAGAATAAGAATCAGAAATACGTTATTCATCCCAGAGGAAATTGTGTGATGCCAGATGCTCCATACAGAAAGGAATAAAAATAAAGTAAGATGAGATGAACAGATATAAATAAATAAAGATTAAAAAATATAAGTGATTTCAGGGTTTATGGGAGGGCAACCAATATTGTGATTTAAAGTAAAGATGCAGAATTCTTGATTTTGAGAATGTTTGTAATTTGCAAGTATATCTTTGTGTCCATCTTACTTCTTTCAATAAATGTTCTGTCTTTAATGGAAATAAATGTTTTTATTGTTCACCTTATCTCAGAAACATTTCTCTTGTGACATGTTCAAGTAGTGATTGATCACAAACCTGCACAGACATTTTCTTTTCTATCATTGCTTTTATACTTGTGATTCAGCATTACGGCACAACAAGGATACATTGAATTCTAAAAAAACATGTCACATTGCTGTCATTTTAAACTGTGCCTAGCTTTTGTTGATGAATGTGACTTATTTTAGCCTGATATAACCTGTGAATGCTATGCATAACTGAATGTGACAATAAAGGTCTTTTTTCTTCTCATTCCCATCTTATCATTTCCTTCTGTCTTATCATCTAAGGCTCATTCTCTTGTCTCAGTTTACTCTTCTAGTTTCTTCCTCAACCAACTTCCAGTGCCTGTTGGATCACTGTGGCAATCTCTGTTGCTATGCAACGCTCAGTGTCCTATAAATTTGACAACATCCTCATGCTTGATTATTATTTGAGCGCTGCAGTGTGATGCCCTCCTTCAGGTCATTGCAGTAGATTAGAGGGAGGAAGGAATAGAGGGAGGCAAGAAAGGAAATAAGGGATGAGGGGGAGAGAAGAAGGTAGAAGGAAAAGGGATTGAGGTACAGAGGAGCACAGGGTGAATCTGACTGAAAAGATGAACAAGCTTTTTGGGTAAATGAAAGACGGGCGGGCAGAACCAAGCAAATATTCACATGCTCTTTTCCACTGCAAACCATAAAAGTGCTCCACATTAACTACAGACTCAATAATAGCAGCAGAAGAGCTGGAAGGGCTACATTTTGGAGCTCGGGTAGACATTATATTATGAGCTTCAAACTCTAATCCTCATGAATCCCAAGGTTGCTATGGATTCAATGCTGTTACTTGTAAAATGTAAAGGGGAAGTGCAAACATAGGGCATGGCTCAGTCTTGCAACACACAAGCTCTGATTTAAAAGAGACAGCGATGCAGAGCAGTGGCACTTGCTTAGGATGGCTTGATAATCCTTATCCAAAATGTCAACTGTCTATGAGACAGTCCATGTCTCGCAAGTCCATTCTGGGACACTCTAAGGCATTTTTACACACACGCACACACACACAGCTTAGGGGAAGTTGTAAGAGATAATTTCTATGGGTTGTAGTGGTAGTAATGGTATGTATTTTCATGTTGTGTGTGGGGATGGAGGGTGCAATAAAAAAAGACAGAACCCTACATTTGACATTTTATCCAGGAATAGCAATATATATTAACAAATCAGTCACAAAATCATCTACCAGAGTTAAATATTTAAATACAAGTGCCATGGTCATAGTTCAAGATAATAGAATTAAATTTCAGTAATGCAATTGTTATACTTAATGACGTAATAGACAATATGAATGAATGAATTAGTACAGTTGATTTCAGTGAGCGACTGTTTTGTGCTGCAGTGGCCACCCTCTAACTGCTGTGCCATCAAGCTGGCTCTTATTCAACATGGACCTGAGTGAAGTTGCTATTCTCTGTCTTATCCACATTCACCTTTATAATAAACAAAAGCTGAGTTGAGGCAAGATTATGATAAACCTCGGTTACCCAGCTTTTCTTTTCACAGATTCTCTTGAGTATGATTACAAAGTTTGGTGTCCTAAGGGCAAAATGATATGAATTAACTGGCCCAATTGGTTTATGACACTCTTGTGTAGCTTAAAGCAGAGATGACCTTTTAATGACTGGAAACCTCATGCCACTCCCACTCTTTCTGCCTGAGCAGAGTTCCCGTCTCCGTCTGGGGACACTTTCTCAGCCGACCTGAGCTTTTTATCAAGGTACTCTACAGGATTTAACTGGGGCTGAACTGTGGATCAGCAAGTGAACGATCTGGGTTGAAAATATAAAAACAGTGAAAACAACCAATAAGATAATTTGGAATAAACATTTAAAGGCCAACTGCAAACACTAGGTACATAATGTATATAGTTTACCTTGTCCCCTAACATATTGTTGGATGCTGTACCTAAAATACACTAAACATAAGCAGACAAAATTTAAACCTTTCAAATTACATCTTGAAATTAATAAAGATAAAAGTGCACATGTTGCTTCTGCATGCAGTAATAAATATTATAATTCTCTGCCAACAATTTTCATTCAAAATTCAAAATAATATCTCCAGCTCTTTCCTGAAAGAGAGAAACCAGATACAATTCATCCCCATAAGTCATTCAGTTAATTTAACATTACTGTAAACACATTCTATATATCTATTTTTGGAGAGGATATAGATAATTTTCTTGAACTGCCTTGCGAAACTAATTTATTCTTTAATTAATTCTGAAATATCAAACTTTCCCCCCTGAAACAATGTTATGATGTCTTATTTGGACTATGAATCAATATGGCATGAATCAGTTTGCACATATCTCTTCAGAACCAAATGCAACTGACAATGAAAAACTAATTCTGTAGGAACAATAAAATTCAGATTAACACCACAGTGATGCATTTCCTTTTTAAAATTCTTTTTATTCATAAATTTGAATTAAGAGAGCATTATACATGATTCTCCATCTTGAAAGCTACAAAAAAAAGCGTACGATATCTACATTCACAGCTTCGCTGACATACTTCTTATGTATGTACAGCAGTCTTGCAACCACATGTAGTCTCTTGTTTCAAATTGCTAAAAAACGGTGAGCAAAGGACAAATGTTCTATCTATTCCCACATACTATGTGTTTTAATGCTTTTGGGGGTGGGGGTAGAATCCTCATCAGTCAGCTTTCAATGTAGCTGAGGTAAATATTGATTATTCCATGGGCTTGAAATGTTACAAAATGCAGCACGCAAACTGCATCCTCACCTACTTCTGATCCAAAAGATCCAATTAGAGACACATTGTGTAAATTTTCCATCTCTGCCCTTGCTGGATGCCATCTTAGGACACTGCACAAGCTCAGAAAAATCCAGAGCACTGGAGCTTGCATAGATCCCCTGCACTTGGTAAAAGCCTCAATAAAATAGGATTTGTTCCAGTTGTTTACTGAGGGTTAAGAGGAGCGGCCGGGGCAGGAAGAGAACGGCAAAGCCGACAGCTGCCTGGCAGGGGCTCAAATGCAGCTTAGCATTTTACCATTTTGACTGGCACACAATGCTCTCTTTAACTCTCCACCATCTAAATATTCAAGGACGTATAAAGAGATGGCTGACACTGCAGCCGACTTAAGACACAGCTCAGCTGGCCGAGATTGCACCTATAGTCTCTTGGCTAGAGCTTTCCATGAAGGCTTTCCTGACACAGTCAATCATGGACCTCATGTGACTAAATTGCGGTGCATATGGAAGCCACTAGATGGCAAACTAGCATCATCAGAAAAGTTGTACAGGGCAGGAGAGAGAGGGAAGGAGGAGACTGAAAGCTCTTTTTTAGAGAGGATGGATGTCCTCAAAGCATTGCATGTTGGGTAACATCTTTAATTAGGCAGTCTGGCAATTAGACACTGAATGCTGCGAAGGGCTTCTGTTTTGTAGAGGGCTTACAATGATGAGGGTAGAAGGAAAGAGATGAGAGTAAGAAGCTGCATGAGACTGAGAGAGATTCAGTCATTTTCTCACCCCATTATTCTCTTTTCAACGGACACAAAATAGAAGGAGACACAGGTGGCATTATCAGGGTTCCTAGCACATTATTGGATAAAATAACTATTATGGAGTTATTTCCATGAGTATCCAGCTCCTCACCACTGTACAGTATGCAAACAGAGCCCAAGGCATACACAGGAAATGCAGACAGTGAGTGTCTACTGAAACTAAGCCAAGGCAGTCCTATGGGAGGCGAGGCTCAAAACAGCTCTTTACCCCATCTTCAGTGATGAGTTTTAAGAGCTCATTGACTTTCACAACAGCTAAGGAGAAGGAAAGAGGAAAGAAGGCTGATGATATTGTCTGAACTGACATATTATACAAAGTTTGATGATAGAGATGATAAATCTATATCAAACTAGCATATATATATGATAGTAGTACATATTCCAGTGACAAGCTGAATGTCTGTGTGGGGTTCCTATGTAGGCTAGGCAACTATTGCCTATTTGGTTCTTTAATGTTATCATCTCTTAATGGATGCTGTTATTAGACTTGGCTCTTTGAAATTTCACTGTCTCATCTGGACTTTTGTCTGTATTATTAATCAAGAGCAGATTGCTCCCTTCCTATGTTTACAGATTCTGAGTGTTTCATTACTGCATTATCCAACAAGTGAACAGGAGAGGCTGAAAATCAACCGTAGTTCATTTTACAAACCAAATATTTGAGGTCAGAGAGAAAGAAGTGTGCAAAAATTCATAGGGTGAATTGGTGAATGGCACGCTTCATATCACTCAACATGCACAACAGATTACACTAAGGTCCCACACTCTACCATCTGTATAATATGAGGCCAGTGTCAATGTGCTGCTCCCTGGCATACCATTAAAGTGGACACAGATGAATGTATCTGAATTGGTTGTGGCCAAGATGAGAGCGTGGCAAATCAGAATATAGATGCATGCTATAAAATGTAGCCTCCCACAACCACACCTCTGTGCTCTGCGGTGTTCAGGGCTACATCTTCCAAACCAACCTCCTTCCCCCAGCTCTCTAAGCGGAATGTGTCCTCTTCCCTCCCCTTGACCAAGGAAATAATGCATGGACAACACTTATTAGGAGCATGCCTCTACCTAAGCATCCTGCATCCAAAATACCCTTTTGAAGGTATTTACATTCTCAGCATTTTCTGAAACTTTGCCTCCTTTTAAAGCCCCCTCTAAAATGCTAGGAGAAATGATTAGACTGTTTGGAGCCAGAGAAAGCCCATTGTTTGGATGACTGTGCACCACCATGCCTAGAAAAGTCACGGGGGGCCAGTCATTTCTTTTCCACTGACATACCGAAGAGGTCAGTTCAGCTGACTGAATTTGACACATGACACTCCATTAAGTGTTGCTAAGACCCGACAGACATGGGAACAACATTTCAAAATGTTGGAGAAGTATTAGGTACAGACAAGGGCATTGCCAGGCCCTGATGAATTCAGCCTCTGCAGTGCCAGGGACAAGCAAATTGCTCATGTCTTTGCTTGGAGGTACATTTTTGCCTCCTGAGAAAGTTGTGAAGTTGTACATACATGAATGAGGGACATTCTCTGGCCACCAATATCAAGACAATCTGATGCTCAAAGGATATGTTAACTTACATTATCCCTCGTTGAGCATCCTGTTTTCACACACAACACCTCAGTCTACAAACACACAAACCTTCATATACACTAACTACGATGACAAAAGCAGGAATACAAAATGCAATCAAACGGGCCCTCTCAAAGCACTGCCCCCTGTATTCACTGCGGTAATTAATGAACCAATTAATGTGTGTTTATTCTGGACACCCATTGATGTAGTCCTACTAGGGCTCTCTGGGAATGACAAGAGTCAGACAGATAAATCAAAGCTCTGTGCATCTGTCCTTGCAAGTGCCAAACGCCTCCCCTTGTAACCCTCCTCTTTCCCCAGCTGGACCCAAATGTGAGACCTTTTCATAGCCAATCAGGTCAAATCTGTGTTTCATCCTCCCTCCCAATGTACTTGACATCGACAAGATTAATTGCTTTGTGCAGTGGGCAAATGTGTTACCTCCTGGTGTCATACAGGTGTCAAAAGTGTGACTCTCTGAAGTGCCAAAATATGAAATGGGCAGAAAGGGATAAGAATAACCTATTCTGTGATCTTCAACAAAGGGTTAACAGTACCCCCCTGGCCTCCTTCACCCTTCCACACCCTGCTTGTAAAATCTCACAGGGTGTAAATCTTACCATAAAATCTCAGCTGTGAGCCCTGCTGACCTGTAAATTCTTCTCTGTGTTACTTTGCTATTGAGCTTCACTGGGTTGGGTCAAAATGATAACTATACATTTAAATCATGCTACTGTATTGGTGCAATGTATTAAGGACAAAGCCATCACAAAATGACCCAGATGTTACGCAGTTGACTAACAATACTACACACAAATTTGCAAATTATTTTTTTCTGAAATAGCTACATCATTTCATTATCAATGTGATTATAGAAAAATGTTTTTATTTATCTTATATGACCCTGACATCTTGATATCACTCGGGTTGCCTTGCAATGTTACCTCTATGGACTCTCACATTTTTAGCCAAAGCAAACATAAAAGTACAACATCAAGCATAAAATTCCAATTGCTAAATATCTACTCAACATCAAGTCATTTATTTCTAGAGACAACAACAACTCAGTATCCTGAATCATGAAGCCAAATAGCCAAAATAACCGTTGCAGTTTACTGTATGACTGAAATCAGCAGCAGCCTCCCATGGAGAAGTTCTGGCAGGAAGGCTGGTATTCTCACCAGGGACTCGTTACTTAATAATCCTGCCCTGCAGGTGCTTTGATAGAGGTCAACAGTCTGTTACAATGGCACTTCTACTCATGTCTGTGCCTACCTATGGAGGAAGAAACCAGTGCCAAATGTTCAATTCCTGAACATAACTCCCTCCCTATTACTGTCACTGGTCATTGACTGTGATGGTCGCTGAAGAAATGTCGCAGATCAATATGAACCAGAGCCATGTCAATCACACATGATATGAATAAAATATATACTTTGTAGGCTCAATAACCTCAAAGCATTTACTGTGTATGATAGAGGAGACACATCCAAATTCCAGTTTTGGCTCGTACTTGCTTTTAGAGGGAAGTGTACTTTTTCAACCAAATTAGGTAAAATGACAAATGCCATTAACTGTGCAATGGGAATACATAAATGTAGTCTTAGGTAGAATACTGTTGATTTTATTCAGTGAGGCATAAAATATTTTAACCTTGATGTACCTGCATAATGCCATCCAACAGAGTACCAGTGGGACACTGATGCCCAGTTAAAAGGATTCTTCCGTCAGAGGAAATATTGTACACATTTACAGAGGTTTACAGATATGTAGGCCTTATGTTGATAGAGAAGCACCAGCAGTTGGCTGTGTGAAAACAACATTTGTGTAATATTACCTTTTTTTCCCCAGGCTGGTTGGGAAATATTTTACCAGTGTTTTTTACTGCCAAGACATTCAACATTTGGCATGTGTCAAAACAAAGGCTAAATGAGGGAAATGTTGGGGAGATTATGGCCATGCTTTTGTTTTGGATGTATGGACAGCTGCTGTAGTCATTCAGCACAAATAGGTGATGGAAATTGTAAACACAACTATCACTTCTTAAAGACAGCAATTACTGGTATATAGCTTTATTTTAGAAATGTGGGCCAGTCCAATTGCAAAACAGTTCAGATGATATTTTGTCCTGTTTTGACAGAAAAAAATCTATATTACTTTAAACACCCATGCAGCTGTTGAGGATGCTAGTTACATTGTTTCAAATACTTGACATAAGAGAAGAACTGAAAAGATCTACAATTGCAAAGAGACTGAGACTGAGCCGTCACATAGTTTGAAGTGATGACAGCTGATGAATGTGAGGTGACAGCAGCTGGCGGTTTGAGATATATACGCTTTTATTTTAGAAATAGCCATGTCGCTTATGTATCTTCCTCAGAAATGGAGAAGCCCTATAATCAGAAAGGAGACATCTTCATTACAGCATCTTGTTCATCACACTGAAATAGTAGTGGTAATCAATCAATCTATCTATCTATCTATCTATCTATCTATCTATCTATCTATCTATCTATCTATCTATCTATCTATCTATCTATCTATCTATCTATCTATCTATCTATCTATCTATCTAGCTATCTATCTAGCTAGCTAGCTAGCTAGCTATCTCCCTGTGTGTGTGTGTGTGTTTGTGTGTGTGTGTGTCTGTGTACATTCTTATATTCATTGTCATAAAGAAAATAAGTGAGATCAAATGTGCTTGCTTACATTTAATTGATGAAAAGAACAACATTACAAGCACTACTTTGGTGTTTCAACTGTGTAAAGAGGATCAGGGGAGATGTTTTAATCTAACTTGTTATTCGAATGCTTCCATACTTAAGAGCTACAAATGGTAATGTTTTAATCAATTCTCATTTATTGCCTTACTTGATTTTCTCATCAATAATGAGTATTGTAGTACTGATATGGCAAAGCGAATTATTTGAGAAAATTAGTTCTTCCAGGTAATTCTCTCTTTCTTGAAAGGATTAACCTTTCACTAAGATATTTTTGTTCTCTGACTCCAAGTGTCTTTGCATTTCCACTTTTATTGTGACTTTTGTCCGCTTCTATTGCCTCAACGTATGAGGCATATATGGCTCATGCTGTGTCACATGAGATGACATAGCATGTCATACACATCCCTTGCATTGGTAAGCTAACACATATTTCATTGAGACCCAAGACCCCTTTACAGACGTAAGACTCAGACAATTTGAGGATAACTGTTGGGCAAGAACACATCTATAGATGGACAAGTTCAACATCTCCCCCTCCTCTGTGATTTGTTATCCCTGCATGAGCACAATTACATTCAAATAAAAGCAATGTAGTATAATAAAACAGTAAATAGTCCTTTCATGACCTCTCCATGACCAAAAGAGATGTTGATTCATTATAGAACCTGTACTTTTTGGTGTTGCGGAACCCTACCGAGATATACTCGGAGGTTTTAAATTTTTTGTACAAGCTTAATTCATATCAATAGGATGGGGTAATACTTGGAACATGTCTCCATATATTCCACGGCGGTTAAAATACAAAAAGTAGAGCCTCCATAATGATCATTATTATAAATCAGTATCTCTCTCAAACAAGCTTTACAGCGTATGAGAAAATGTTTTGCAGGAATGTTTGTATTAAATAGACATATTTTAAGCTATTGAGTAAGAATTAAAGAATTAGTTATGTGAGTGGGTCATAAAATTATATTATGTAAAATTTATGTAGTGTAATCATTTGAAGTTATTTGTAAGGTTTATTAAAATGGTTATTATAATCATTGTTATGCTTTAGAGAAGACATTAATAATTGCATAAATCCTTGGCAACTGTTAGAAATCATCTCTAAGAGAAAGGTGGGATATCATTAAAGTTGACATACTGTATATTGTATATTTACACTTAAAAGTAAGGTGTACAGCAAAGTACAACAAAATACAAATTTTCCATGTGTTGAATGATTTGCTTTGAAATTCAGAAAAATCTTTTCCTTCATTGCCAGGGGAGGCAATAGGGATCAATGAAAAATACCAAGACTGAAATCTAGAAACTGTGAGGTATATTTCTTTGGTACTGAAGCAGAGGCACAGCTTCAGGAAGTGAAAACCGAATGAGCTGTTACATGTCGTTGTCTCAGTATTGCAAGTCAAAAAACAACAGAAGGATGATGGGGATAGTCTTACAGGCATTTAGTCTGTTTGGAGGTAAGTGCAAAACTCATGAAGATGTGAATTAAAATGGTTTTATTTCCCAACCTCTATCCACTGTGCAACTCTCATGCACCTTATGTGCTGAAGCTGCATATCAACTTTAAAGACATTGTTGTGCCTTATCTGATTTTAGTGATAACTGAATGGCAGGATTTTAACAGAACATGATGAATATCAGATTATATTTTGTTAAAACCATATCCTTTATATTGTCTATCACTAACTGTACGCACTTGTTTTTTTTTTTTTTAATGTATACTTTATTAATCCCTCGTGGGGAAATTCATTCTCTGCATTTAACCCATCATGGATGAACCATGAGCAGTTGGCATGCCGTCTACCAGAGCCAGAGGAGCAGTTAGGGTTCAGTGTCTTGCTCAACAACACTTCAACACACTAGGAGGAGCGGGGTATACCAGGAAGGTCTGGTTCCAAAGACGATCACTTTACCTCCTATGCCACGTCTGTTGTAAGAGGGGGTGGAAATAATCCCACTCAACTCCAGTTGATCAGGTAAGTCATCAGGCCACATATAAAGATAAATAATCCTACGTTTTTTTTTTGTTCTTTTCAATTTACCCATAATGGATGAACTAGTGGGCAATCACTTTTACGTGCTGCATGTTTTAGTACGGGGAATTAATAGAAATTCATGCTTATGCCCCCCTGTATATATATACAGTATGTATATGTATTAATACCTACGTGTATGTGTGTATGTAATATATACACACACACACACACACACACACACACACACACACACACACACACACACATATATATATATAAATCTCGGAACCAGGAGGAGCAGTGTGGTTTTCGTCCTGGTCGTGGAACAGTGGACCAGCTCTATACCCTCAGCAGGGTTCTCGAGGGGGCATGGGAGTTTGCCCAACCAGTCTACATGTGTTTTGTGGACTTGGAGAAGGCATTCAAGCGTGTCCCGCGGGCAGTCCTGTGGGAGGTGCTCCAGGAATATGGGGTACCAACCCCCGTTATACGGGCTGTTCAGCTGGATCTGTATCTCGGGGTCTTGTTCACGAATGAGGGAAGGATGGAGCGGGAGATCGAGATGCCGATCGGTGTAGCGTCTGCAATGATGCGGACTCTTTACCGGTCTGTTGTGGTGAAGAAGGAGCTGAGCCGTAACGCGAAGTTCTCAATTTACCACTCGATCTACATTCCTACCCTCACCTATGGTCACAAGCTGTGGGTAGTGACTGAAAGAATGAGATCGCGAACACAAGCGGCCGAAATGAGTTTTCTCCGCAGGGTTGCCAGACTCTCCCTTTGAGATAGGGTGAGAAGTTTGGCCATCCGGGAGGAACTCGGAATAGAGCCGCTGCTCCTCCGCATAGAGACCATGGGTGAAGACCAGGGACACGCTGGAGAGACTATGTCTCCAGGCTATCCTGGGAGCACCTTGGAGTCCCCCCAGAAGAGCTGGACCATGTAGCTGGGGAGAGGGACGTCTGGGCCTCCCTGAACCAGCTGCTGCCCCCCGCGACCCGACCATGGATAAGCGGCAGAAGATGGTTGGATGGATGGATGGATACATACACATAAATATGTAAATGTACTGAAGTGCCCCAATGCAATAATACCTTATTATAACCTCTTTGAAAGGAATGATAGGTTATTGAATATCTTTTTAAAATCTGAAATCTACCTTCAAATACAGCATTTCTCAAGATATTTTAATCTATAAGAGCCTATTGCATTTCCCAGGGATGAAACTATGTCTACACTGAACCCACTCACGACCCTGTGCTTACAGGAAACAAACAGTATGAAAGGAAGAATTGGCAGAACATTAATAAACCAAACATGGTGGGACATTCCTATGCATTTTAGATCCAAGGGAGCATTATAATATTGACAGAGGGTATGCTTTCAGTCTCATTTTAGTATAAGAATTGCACAATTTGGTACTTTTACAATTCTCCCACCAGATATTACTTTGTATGCATACATGACTTTATTATACAGTTTCTGTCTTTTTTTTCTCATATCTGCCTTTCAGGCAGGCAGCTTCTATGCTGTCTGAGCATACTATAACTAATGCTTGGGTTATAAATTACTTTACCGGGAACCCAAAAATTCCAAGGTTGTTCCTTCTTCAATGCATGTCTTCAACCTTGCAGGACAGGGCAAGAAAATGATGACAACAGAGCCTAGCACATCATTACTGTACCCGATGAATATTTTAGCATAGTACAGACAGGAAAAGGGGCACATCCTTTTTACGGGCATTCACAATCTGACTTTTGATCAGCTGTAATGAGCCATTACCACCCAAATCCCTCTTTTCTGTTTCTTTCTGTACCAATGCCATCCAATGCTTCTCCTTTTTTTATTCAAATGGCCGTTTTCGATATGGTGACCACACGTTCTGGTAATCTATAGACATGGTTGGAGTGGTCCGTTCTTGTACTCTGACAAAGTGAATCAGTCATCTAGGTAGTCAATGAAATAATATCAAGATTCTCTGAAGGTTTGACTTTTAGGGTCACATAAGGGGATGAGTGACTGCCCTTAGTATCTTTTCTTGCATACGTTGCTTTAAGCTTCGCAGGAGGACCTTTGCAATGTCCTCCTTTTCCCCACGACTATGTCCTCCATATCCCCTTGAAAGTCTAAATGGCTTAGAGTGGTTGTATTTCCTCAACAATAAATTGAAGTAGACAGTGTGAGAGATGGTCTGGCTTGAATCTAAGGGCTTCTGAAAGTTTTCCACTCGTGGCTATTTTATGAAGGTTGCAGAGTGATTAGTTTCCATAGAAATATTCTGCATTATATTTAAAACAGTCTCAACTACTCAGTTGCAAGCATGCAAGAGCTGCTAATTAGGGGAGTCTCTTGCTGTATCAGCTGACAACTCGAGAGGCCCTGATAATGATACATGTCTACAATACCAAAATAGGCTTTCAAACGGCAGAAACACAGATTGGTCAACAAATTTGTGACAACATGTGGCCCCTTGAACTAAGAATAAGCAGAAACCTTAGCATATTATCAGTCACTTTGAAAACAGCCAGTTCAAAGCCATGTTATTAATAGAAAAGTACTACGTCTTTAGCAAAAACAACAGTGGGAAGTCTGACATGCTCAGTTTAAAGCTGACTTACATACTCTATCTTGAAAATTAATATCAGTCTGATGCCAGATTGTTCAACGTGATCATGTATTTGAATTAGATGTGATATGTTAACATTTCAACAAAGCTCAAGTATAATCATATAATTTTCCTCAATAACAGTTTTTTCCCCCCAAAAAATCAAGAATCACATGAACTAGTTGACTGGTTGTCTTTTCTTGCCAGTGAGTATTTGTAGCAAAAAATGTAAAGGCAGGGGTTGTAACTCAAGGTGCAGGGTCCAGGAACTTCTGATAGAATAGATTCTACTTCTCTGAAAGAATTCAAACTAGTAGAGTTAAATCCAAGAAGGCAGAACATCAAATAGAAAGTGACACTACTTTTCCTGAAAGCCAATTATGACTGAAAGATTCATAGCAACATACTACTCTGCAAGAAAAGTGCGCATCCTAATTGATGCCCCTGACTCTCAGCTCCTTTGACGTGCAGTCCCTCAACTTCAGGATGGATATAAAATAACCTCTAACTAATGAGGTATAGAGACAATGGCTTCAAAATAGTTCAACAGTTCATCTTTAGTATATGAGCTCTTTTTTGTCATGACCATGAGAACCTTCTCTTAAATACTTTTGGGGAACTTTTGTTTTGGGGAAATATGCATGTATGCATCTTGGAAAATATGTGTTGAGAAAGACAACAGCTGATGAAAGGTGCATTGCTAATGCTACTGGGAATTAACTGAAGACTTAAGTCTTAGCTGGAAATATTTACATAGAGCTAGATGAAATTATTCACATACTTGTGTCCAGATGTCTCAAGGATTATGTATCATCTTGGCTTCTCTTAATCTCAAAGAAACATTTGCTTGACCTACTTAAAAGTGGACTAAGGAAAACATGCTGGATATTATATATTTTGCCTTTTTTTGTTTGTTTGTTTTTTGTTTTGGTTAACCAACACGTTCTTTTGCTTTTTTATCCATTTTCTGTTAAACACAACCATTAAAAAGACATTCTTCTCAACAATTAGATTGATGAAGGCAAAGCTATGCTAACAATGTTAATTAGGCTGAATACAAATGGTGATTCTCCCCAAGTTTTTGATTATTCAGCTGTGGTGTCAAGGGACACCAACATTCCTGATATCAGACGATGTGCAATCCACAATGTCTGTTGATTAACGTAGGATTTAAAGCAGGACACAGTAACTTAACCGAAATGCCTTCATTTTTTAGCTTCAACTGGAAATTATCTTTTCAGAAAAGGTTGACCATGTTTATGTTATTACAACTATTAATATCATTGTAACATTTAGCGTTTACCACCGGAGGGAAAAGCCCCTTTGCAATGAAATCTGAATTGTCATCAAAATACAAATCTCTTTGGGGTTTGATTTCTGGTCATCATGCCCTTCATTTGTTTTCTACATATATGACTCTTTTCCCCGCCATCCATTTTCTCCTTACAAGCCCACCACAAACTTCCAGTATTTTTTTTTCCCCCACTAAAAATCTAACTCAGCTGCTGTTTGCCCCTTGTCCAGACTAGGTCATTTTTGCCACCTACTCGACCATACAGCTGGTGCATTGTAACTGTTTACTCACCCTTTTGCCCTCTTTGCTTGACTCCCCTGGTTGACCTGGAACCCCAGGCAAACCCTGAGGAAAAAAATATATATGAAATGGGTGCTGCATCCATGGTCATTACAGGAGAATGTTGTGGACAATTTTAGCTTAAAATTTACACCGGCAGAAATTATTATCAGATAATATGAGCAGGCTAGTGAATAACTAGTGCTTTTATTGCCATCTAAGGAAATTGCACACTAGCAGAGTCAATGTGTGAGAAAAGATAAATTTTATGTGGAACCTAGTTCCCTTTTTATTCATGACCAGATTCCAAGTGGTTTCACCATTGTCATCTTGACAGATAATTTCTAACATTTTTGGATACTTCAACCATTTTTGGCTTCTGTTTTTGATTAATAATTTCTGTAGTGAATACTTTTTCCCAGAAAAGACAGGAACATAGGGTAACTTATAAGAGCAGCGGTAGGAGCATGCAGGTAGACTCCATCTTGTATAGACGAGGTAATGTGAAAGAAATCAGTGACTGCGAAGTAGTGGTAGGTGAGAGTCTAGCCAGACAGCATAGGATGGTGGTTTGTAGGATGATTCTGGTGACAAGGAAGATCAAGAGGACAAAGGCAGAGAAGAGGACAAAGTGGTGGAAGCTGAAAGGGGAGGAGTGTTGTATGGTTTTCAGGGAGGAGATGGGAAAGACTTATTGGTCAGGGAGAGCTTCCAGATGACTACAGCTAATATTATCAGGGAGACAGGTAGGAGAGTACTTGGTGTGTCGTCTGGAAGGAAAGCAGATAAGGAGACCTGGTGGTGGAATGAAGAAGTGCAGGAGTATAGACAGAGAAAGCTGTTAGCAAATAAGAAGTGGGACACCGAGGGGACTGAAGAGAACAGAGAGGAGTACAGGGAGATGCAGCGTTAGGTAAAGATAGAGGTAGCAAAGGCAAAACAAAGGGTGTACAATGACTTGTATGCTTGGTTGGACAGTAAGGAGAGAGAGAATGATTTATATAGGTTGGCAACTCAGAAAGATAGAGACGGAAAGGATGTACATCAGGTCTGGGGGATTAAGGATACAGAGGAAATATATTGACAGATGCTAGAAGAGTGATGGGAAGATGGGAAGAGTACTTTGAAGAGCTGATGAATGAGGAAAATGAAAGAGAGGGAAGGGTAGAAGAGGTGACTATTGTAGACCACAAAGTAGCAGAGATTAGTAAAATTGAAGTGAGGAGGGCATTGAAGAGAATGAAGAATGGAAAGGCAGTTGGTTCCGATGATATACCTATGGAGGTATGGAAGTGTCTAGGAGAGGCAGCGGAAGAGTTTCTGGCTAGATTATTCAACAGGGTCTTAGAGAGTGAAAAGATGCCTGAGGAATGGAGAAGAAGTGTGATGGTGCCCATTTTCAAGAATAAGGGGGATGTGCAGAATTGTGGTACCTATAGAGGGACAGCACATGTTAGATGTTTAGGAGAGAGGGTCTGAGAAGCCAGACTGAGATGGTTCAGAGGAGGGCTAGGGACTATATTGGTAGACATATGCTGGAATTGGAGATGCCAGGCAGGAGATCAAGAGAAAGAACAAAGAGAAGATTTATGGACGTAGTGAGAGAGGATATGAAGGTAGTTGGCGTGAGAGATGAGGATACAGAAAATAGGGTTAGATGGAGAAGGTTGATTCGCTCAACACCTTGCCCCCCCCCCCCTTCCCCGCCCCACCAGCAGCCTCTAAGACCAGCACCCCACCCCTCCACCCCACTTCATCTTTGCCAACTCGGACTCAACTACCAACCGCCCCCTTCCCCCTGCCTACTGGCAGCTTCTATGGACAGCCCCCACGATCACCTTCACCCCTCCCCCCATCAACACCCCCCCCCCAGCTCCCCCCCAGCTCACCAGCAGCCTAAAAGGACAACCACCCATCACGGAATCCAGCAAGGGTTCTCAAGGTGTGTGCTGGGCAGCTTGCAGGAGTCTTCCAGCACCTCTTCAACCTCTCTCTGAGGTTGCTGAAGGTGCCTGACCTTTGGAAGACCTCCTGCATAGTCCCGGTACCCAAGAAAGGACGTCCGAGTGCTCTCAATGACTTCAGGCCAGTGGCTCTAACGACACATGTCATGAAGTCATTCGAGAGGCTCGTTCTCTGACACCTGAAGGAACGGCTGGCTGCCTCCCTGGACCCTCTGGAGCTTGCACACAGGCAGCATATGGGTGTGAGGGATGCCATCATCTTCCTCTCTCATAGCGGCTTGTCCCATCTGGAGGGAGCGGGAAGCACTGTGAGAGTCCCCTTCTTTGACCTCTCCAGTGCCTTCAACAGTGTCCGATCCCCCCTTCTCAAGGACAAGCTGCTGAGTGCACAACTTCACCCTGACATCACTGCCTGCATCCTGGACTACCTCACAGGACAACCGCAGTATGTCAGGGTGGACGGCTGTGTTTCTGAGACCGTGATGTGCAGCACAGGTGTGCCCCAAGGTACGGTCCTGTTTCCATTCCTCTTAAATCTCTTCACCTCCGACTTCCGACACAAGTCCAGTTCCTGCCACCTCCAGAAGTTCTCTGACGACTCTTCCATCGTTGGATGCATCACCAACGATGACGAGGAGGAGTACAGAGAGCTGATTGCGAGTTTTGTTGAGTGGAGCAACCAAAATCATCTCCTTCTCAACATCTCCTAGACAAAGGAAGTGGTAGCGGTTCGTTGGCTGTGCAGAGGGTGAAGGACAAACTGGGAGCTATCCTGGACAATCCCCCCCCCCCCCCCCCCCCCCCCCCCCCCCCCCCCCCCCCCCCCCCCCCCGCCCGCCCCCCCCCCCCCCCCCCCCCCCCACCCCCCCCCCCCCCCCCCCCCCCCCCCCCCCGCACCACGAGCTGTGGCATATGAGCAGCTCGTTCACCCAGCGGCTCATCCCACCATCCCACCCAGTAAACTGAACACTTCAGACGCTACTCTGTGCCTATGGCCATCAGACTGTATAACAGCAGTCTGGACGGGACACAACCCTGACTGCCTGGGGGGCATCTGTGCTACCGCCACCCCATCACTCCGTCACCCACTCACATGTGTGGTGCCCATAACTACCACGGGTCACTTTGGTTCATTTATTTATTCTTGCTTGTGTGTGCTATCAGTGTGTAAATGGGTATGTAGATATGTGCATGTGTATATTGTGTATATTGTGTATCTGTGTATATACATTATACGTAGGTATGGGTATGTGTGTGTATATATGTATGTAAACGTGTGTGTGGGAATGTATGGTGACATATGTGCATATGTGTTGGCACTGACATATGTGTGAATATATCTTTCCTGTTTTTTTTTTTCTTTTTCTCTAATGCTGCTGCTGCAACACCCAATCTCTTTCCAGATATTTGTTCTCAGCATAATGATGAAATTCAAAAGCAGATTACTATGAGAGTATGATAAATGATACAAAACCCATTTGACAGTAATAGCCAAATAGCAACACAGTATGTTGAGATGCCATTATCCATGGCTTCAGTGACCGAGAGGGAAGTTAAGGCTTAGTTTATACAAATGACCAGACACTCTGCTGGCCACTATCGTGAAAGGAGATACAGGCACAGGCAACAAATGTACACAAGGCTCCATAGAAGATCTCAGGTTTCAAATAGAAACTAAATAATTGGCATTCCCTTTCAACCGGCATCCAAGAGTCAACACTGTGTTCTGTTCATGGGGGGAAAATGGCAGCAATGGACACTCAGAATCTTTTTTAAATTTCATTTTAAATTGACTAAATATATACTGTATACGCACACGCACACGCACACGCACACGCACACGCACACGCACACGCACACACACACACACACACACACACACACACTCACAAAAGGGGGCCTCCACCCCTTGGTGGGGTTTTTGCAAACAAATCATTTATTTGTGTAACCTCTTGTCTTATAAACTCATGGTCCTCGCTAGACAACCGCTACATGTATAATCAACCAGGAACATGGACACACTACTTCAACAACTTTCTCCCGATATTTTTGGCTCAAACTAACCATGTAGTTTTCAATCATGATGAAAAAATTAGATATAAAACATCTTCATTTTGAAGACATTGTTATTTTGTTTATGCTTATATGTGCTTAATAAGCACAGATGGATGGTGGTCGTGTTTTGGTGCTATCCTAAGCACATTGGTTTCATAAAAAAGGCAAGCAAGAAACAGTGGGACACAGATTTTGCACCATCTAGTGCTGATTAAAACTGGCAAGGTGATTCCCTCATGATGTGTACATAATTAGCTGACCACCTCCAGCAGCATACTTTAATATCCAGTAATCATCAGCTGTCAGGCATTTTGAATTGTACATTTGTTGTATCCATGCCAACAAATCAATTCAAATTGATAGGTGACTATGCCAGCCCCTTCAATATATATCTAAATGCGCTGTGGACAGCAAAGTAAGAATTTAATTGGACAAGGAAACACATTTCCACACAGTACACATGGCACATGAATCTGTGGGATGATATCTATGCACTTTCTACTATACATTCTGCAGTACATGTGAGAGGGAAGTAGGTTACATTTGTTGCCCCATGATTTAGGTGAGCAAAGACAATCCAATCATAAGATCAAAAAACACAAAAGTATGATGTTCTTCATCCCAGCTGTAAATGCAAGAAGTCTGTCGGCCATCTTCAATCCCCATAAGTGCATGTCTCAAAAATGTACATAGCCAGTTACTACCTGTCAACCCCCCTGCGCCTTCCCCAGACTTAGGGACCAATATTTCCATGCCTGGCTGCTCATCCCAGGTCTTTTGGGTCCAAGTATAGAAACCCACTGAGCCTTTTCTATCTGTTCCTTGTTTGAACCATTCCCAAGAGATAGAAATGTGACATGCTACTCACCTGTGAGCCTCACTCTCCATCTCTGTGGGCCAAGTGTATTAACACACTGTGCAGCACATGGTCAGCCAAATGGCTGCAGAATTTCAAAGCTAAGGTCAAGTCAACACACCTTCTGTATGTCTTTACAGGGATGTGACCATCATTCCTGGCTATGTTCAGTTCTAATATCATTATTTGGACTTTTAGTCCCAATCTGATCTGAGAATGATTCCAATTAAAATGTTTAATTCACACAGTATGTCCCTCACTGTGGAATGGCTTTATGGGTCGCATTACTTCAGGGTTTGCTTTAAATATCAGGTTCAAATAATTGCAAAACAAAACTAAATACAATGATACAACCTCATGAATTATTCAAAATAATCAATTTAACTGAATTCAACTGTGAATATCCAGCAAGAACTTTGAAATGTTAATGTCATTAAACCTTTTGAATGCAGCAACATAGGGTTAGTTAAAAATAAAATTTCACTGAAGTCTTGAGTGAAATCCCAAGTTTATTTCACTAAGAAGCATAAATAAACTACATAAACTACAGATGCAATCACTTTGTACATATGTAGAGAAAATTAAATAAATTCAGAAAAAAATATACAATTAGCCAAAGCCAAAACTGTAACAACATTAGTGGAATATATATGCAGCATGTCGCCTTCCAGGAGAGACCATTAACTAGTATTTACAGTGTGCCATTAAAGGACATGTTGTCTGATGCCTCTCACACTGTCACATAACTGGTTGGTGGGTTGTGCTATTAAATGTGATAGATTAAAACAAACACAGCCATAGTATGACATGTGAAAGCCTTGCAGTATTAACAACTGACAGGTATGATAACAGTGTTTGCCGACTGAGATATATAGCCATTCATGAAAAGTCACAAGGAGAGAGGTTGGTTTCTTTTGATTGTAGCATAACCAAATATGAGAATCAATCTCATGTGCTTGAAACAGCCTGACTAGTTTTTTTTTGTCCTTTTCAGATGAATCAGTTCATCACAATACAAAATCTTTCACAATTCTTGGCCCGTTCACTGAAACTTCCAATAGAACTTAATGAATCACTGGACTTAGCAACTGACTAAAAACTCAAATGTGAATGGGAAAAAAATAGATGCTTGTAGTTCATATCCATTTTGTTATCTAAATGAATGGCACAGATAAAATATGCCTGCTACAGGATATTCGGGGGACTCATTATTTCATGCTTTCAAATCCGCCTCCCTCTGTCAGTTTCAATACAAACAAATGTTCCCACCAACTCACACCCACCCTCCCATCCAGAAAATAGGATGAAGTGTGCTGTGATTCTCTGTTGTCTTTACAGAAACACACAGACCTCATTATAACTTCAAGGCTGGCAGACAGAGCATTGCACCTACAATTATGCGGTGACTTCTACCAAAAGACAACAGGAAAAGCCCAAATAAAGGAACAAAAATAAAAGAGCAAAGGATATGGCAACTAATTACAAGAAAAAAGATTTCAGCTCCTACATGGAAAATATTCCCTCGGTGGGATGAAACGAAAAGATAACTTTAAAAAGACCAACATTTCCTGCATTGAAACAGTGTTAATCTTATTCATGTCAGCTCAGTCAGAAAATAGACAATGTAGGGAGTGCAGATAAAAGCAAAGTTTTGCATCAAAATCCTCTCCACAATCATCATTCCATTGTCTTAAATCTAAGATTTACACAGCCCGTCACAGCCTACTGTAGAGTTTACTATGTATACCTGCTTAATTCCTTGTATTTATAGTCAAATGGTAAATATATTCAAATGTATTAAAGCATACCTACGTGCAGTTCCTAAGCAAAAACCAAAAATTTCTGCCATCAACTTTAGTTACAGAAATCTTTCCAGACAGGGTAATATAGAGGGATCTTAACATCTATGTCCATTACAAACAGTTATCCCAATGAATACACATATATTCAGTAAACATGGAGAAGGGAACATTTCCTCTCAGGCTGGATGAAAGGTAATATAGTGCTATTGAGTAGGTTTTGCAAAATAGTGAAAGCAATAACAGTATTCTTTAGTAGAATAGTGGAATAACTATCAGTGCAGCACTTCAAACAGATGGGTGAACACCTTACTGAGGAGGTCACAATGTACAATATGAAGAAGTGGGTATGTATGTGTGTGTGTGTGTGTGTGTGTGTGTGTTTGTATTTATTCATTTATTTGTTTCTCTGCGCCATGTAGGGATGATTAATCTAATAGTGAACTAAAGCACTTTAAATTACAGCTATATGAAGCAGGTTTGACATTGTAAAGCATATCAAAATCAGTCATTAAAAATACAGCAGATAATGTTTGTCACTAGACAACTCGCAATACTCTGCTGAGAGAATCCCAATTAGCTCCTTATATAGTGCCTCCATTCCTATCTTCTGTTTCCCCCACTCATTTTACAAGGACTTGCCATCACTGTTTTTACACGAAAGGACCTGGGGGTGGGATTAAACTATGCAGGCTTGGGAAAAGTCAGACGCTCCAATGGTGAAATTTGAAAGATGAGGGACAGCTGAGATAAAGACTGATCGCTGTTGAATAAGGCTTGACACATATTGACAGGGTAAATTCACAGCAGCCCTTGTTTGATGTGACACATTTAGGCCAATGGCAGACACTGTTCGAAGGTTTGGTCTGACAGGAAAGATAGGGAGTGTAAGCAGTTGGTAAAAAGACACAGAAAGAAAAAACAATTTTCATGGTTAAATTTAGTTAGATATGCTATTAATAGTGAGTTGTATATCTGAAAAAAATATTATTTTCCAATAGTACATTAAGGCTGGCTCCACCAGAGACATAACTGATGGCCAGAATCTGGCAAGTGGCAAGTCTCATCTCAAACAGAACCATCCAGAAAATAAAAGTTGCAAGAAAACAGAAATTAATTGGTATTCACAACTGATATATCATTACTATAAATTGGACTTATAGTGATTTTGACACGATATTATCAGGTTGTATCTCATCATGCTGGCCTCTAACCCACACACATATCAATAAAAGGACAGCTATCTCAAAGTTGCTCCTGAGAGCCCAATTCTTTATTCAAATTGACAGCATAACTACTTAATTGGGGCAGTCTTACACAGGGGGATCTAGAAGCCAGTAATTTCTAGGGATGTGGCAGAAATTAAGGAGCATCAGGGTACAGAGCTCATGTGATAACGAGCCCATAAACCACAAAAGGTTCAGTTGATTACTGAAGAGAGTTAAGTCAATCATGTAAGAATCTTAACACTCACTGCATTATAATCAAGGTGGCATTCAATTAATATCATGAAGAAATCCTGGAATATTGACATGATTTTGTGCTATTTTATGCAATTTGGGATTCTTTTACATACATCATGTGGTTTTCTCTTGTTCTGCAAAAACCCAGGTGGGCAAACACTGGTTTACATTAGTAAGTGGTTCCTGGTCACAGCTTTGTTTGAGTTTGAGTCACTGAAAAAAACTTGACATATCAACACAAATCTTTTAAATCCAAAAACAGTCTACCAGTATCAGAACTTTTCCAAGCAATCGTCCAAAATCATCTCAATTGCACACTCAAGAATAGTCAGGAGACAAAAAATTCAATGTGAAAGAGAGAATCAGAGCAGTGGATTTTGGAAAAACAGTCCCGTAGGGACATTCACTTTTATACAGTGGAGTATGTAAGAGCAGTGTTTTGCTGGTGCCATGGAGTACAACATTTAAAAATAGTACTTGAAACTCATGTTAGAGTACATTTGTAAAGCTCCTGTTAAAACTCTTAAGTATTACAAGCCTCCAGTCAAAGTTGGGGTTGGCACTTCTACAGGATTTCAAAGTGATCTAACCTCTTTGCTTCAATGGGGATAATGATCACAAATTCACAGACATCTTATATGGAATAGAAAAATCATATCAGTTAATGCCAGGCAACAATGTCTGTATTGGGGTTTCTTTAAATGTCACCTCTACTTTTAAGGAAAACTATTTTTTATTCAATTTCACATTTGTAATTCACCTATGCTACCGTAAAAAACGAATGAATACAGATGAAGAAGGGCCTATCTATATTTAGTTTACATCGGGGGAAGTGACATGAAAATAAATTAATGCTTACAAACTGTGTTTGGGGCGGCACGGTGACGTGGTGGTTAGCACTTTGGCCTCACAGCACAAAGGACCCTGGTTCAATTCTAACAGGGGACCTTTCTGTGTGGAGTTTCCATGTTCTCCTTGTGTCTGCGTGGGTTTTCTCCAAAACCATGCAGTAGGTTCATTGGGAAAATTTCCCCAGATCAGCAAATGAGAGAGTGAATCATTGTCTGTCTGTTTATATGGCCCTGCAATTGACTGGCGACCAGTCCAGGGTGCACCTCACCTCTCGCCCGATGGCAGCTGGTATAGGTTCCCGCATCCCCTGCAACCTTGAGTTGGATAAGTGGTGGACAATTCAAGAATGGATGGATATTCAATTTGTTATTAATATCAAAATGTAGCAGATTGCTGTGGTACATTCAGTATTGAAATCAGTGGAACAATTTTTATATAAGCTCTACTATGAAATTTAGTGGTGTAAAAAATTCCATTCTTTTCTATGTATCATTATGGCAATTTCTCCACGTGTTTAAATTTTTTTTTTTTTCAAATTTTCTCTATAATTACTGGTGACGAGTCCAGGGTGTATCCGACCTCTCACCTAAAGCCACTACAGTACGTGTAGGTTGGGTGGTATTAACAACGAACGATGATATTGTGCCAAATAAGTTATCAAAATAAAAATTGCACATTGGCTGCACTGTTTTTGTTATTTATTACTTATTTTGAGTAACCGACCCAATACCCTGCTCAAAAATGATCCTAAGGTCAACAGTACAGAGCAACGTAGACTATGAAAAAGAGGTCAAGAAACGTTTGTAAGCTGGTTGGAGCGGATGAATGAAAGTGTCAGGTGTGATAATTCATTATCAGCCAGAACGAAAGGAAAGATGTGCAAGATGGTGGTGAGACCAGCGATGCTGTATGATTTAAAGACAGTGGCACTTTAGAACTGACAGAGCTGGAAGTAACAGAGCTGGAAGTAGCAGAGATAGAAATGTTGACTATTCTCTTTGGGACTGATGGGGATAGATAAGATCAGGAATGAGCCCATCACAGGGGCCACACATGTTACATGTTTTTGCGAGTCAGGGAGGCTAGACTGAGATGGTTAGGGGATGTGCAGAGGAAGGATAGTTAATACAGTACATTGGTAAAATGATGTTGAGGTTGGAACAACCAGGAAAGAGGCATAGAGGAAGACTGAAGAGGAGATTTATGTATGAAAGATGACGTGAAGTTGATGTGAAGAGAAAAGCGGAGAGAATAGAGTCAAATGGAGGCCTATGATTTGCTGTGAAGACCCCTGAAGGAAGCAGCCGAAAGGAAAAGAAAATAATATCTATTTCAATATCATGTTTGTAGTTATTATTATTATTCCCAGGATGTTTATAAAATACAGTATATAGATAATAAAGGAATATGTTCTCACATAAGGACACATAAAACAAGAGCCCAGACTCAACATTTAGCTACTTAGCATTCTAATTTCCACTGCTGTGCTCTCTTAACTACTTCAGAGCTTTGGCTTTATATATTTGAATAAAAGTACATTCTAAGTATTGTGTTTTGGGACACAACAAATCTTTATCGAATGTAAGGACTCCATGCTGTGAGCTTCTTGAACAAAAAAGCTTTTACTCTTATTTATTACTTTTTCCAGTGCTCTGTTAATCATCCTACCATTATATAGTCTGTAATATTTCAGTTCATTCAATCTCTGGGAAAAAAAGATTTACACTAATTAATCATAATCAAAGAATTTCTACGATTACCCATTCAAAAGTAAAAGTAATTCAAATTTGTATGAAAGGATTAGACTTGTTTGACATTGTAATTATAGGAGCAAATGCTACCTGCCTGTAGTAACACACCTTTTTTCTTTTGTTTTGGCCAGATGAGTTTTAATCTTATCATATTTTCCAGACTTAAGTCAGTGCACATTAAAACTTTTGGGACTTTGTCTGGCTTAACTGAAATGATGTGATAAAAGAAAACATAAATGTTATTATCTTAAAAATAAAAAAATGGAAATCTTGTTATCAAAATTTGATGACTGTTAGCCCATGCAAAAAAGTTTATGAAAAAAAAAGTTTTGCATTTTCTAGCTGCAAGAAAAACACTTATTTTTGCATAAGTAAAGCAATATTCAAATATATAGTACATTCAGAGAAGCAGTTTTTATTGGCCTAATTTGCAATTGTTTTTCCCATCCATAAAAGTCAATACTTCATCGCACATTTAAAATAAGGATGTATGTTGATATTTGTCAAGATACTCCTACCTCGGAAGTACAAAAAACCTAATGACCACAGCAGCATAGCCTGTAATGAAGCTGATGCCCTTCAGCTAAATTGCCCACAGGACCAATTCAGGTGCACAATGACATGGAGAGAAATGTGGACTAGAGGGACCTGGATATATTGTTAGCTGTTGTTGCAAGCTGTGGGCTTTGTTGCACTTAGAGGGAGGGAGGAAAGAAGGCGTATAAGCTGAGAGGTTTTGTGTAGCTGTGTGATTGCCGTCCCTGCAACACGAGGTCAGGACACTGTGGGGAGCTGTGTACACTTGCCTGCTAATTACACACACCACTGTGTCTTGTTTCTCCTGTAGCAGTGGGGCCACACGACAATCTGGCAACTCCCCAGCACAAGACAACTAAGCAAATAAACCAAGGCAGAGAAGCAAGCCTGTACAAATGCAGCCTAATTATGTTTACCTATACCTTTACAAACAGAGCACCTGCAGGCCACTGTCCTTGTCCTTAAACCTGCGGGTTTAAGTTACTGCATATAATTAAATTGTCACAAACTTTGACAACCCTGAGGAGGTTAAATTAAAGTTGTAGGTAAAATAAATATTCAGAACATTCTGGTTGAGAAATATTATTACACTGACTGACAGCTCTTTAAAGCTGGAACAGGATCCCCAAATAACATATTGTAGATATCTCGAGTGCCAGCCCACAAATGCCAGGGAGGTCACGGGAGAAAATGCCTTTTGTGACTTTCCATTTGCTCAGCTACATACACCATCACATACAAGCTGGCAAGTGACCAATCACAGTGATATTGAGTGCTGAGGAAGATACCTTATTGGCATGTATATTTACTCTGAATAAAAAAATAGGTTACCCAGGTAACCCAAACAAAGGTAGATTGCGAGTATCTCATGGTACATGATATAACACCATCGGTGTTAGTTTTTGCAGTAGAGCTCCTGTTCACTGCACTTCAGCTCTTTTTCAAGACACATCACTCATCAGTATGACATTATGTATTCACAACTGCACAACAAGATTACATGGGGTGCACTGCTCCTGTCCCACAGGACTTGTATCTGCAAGACGATATTAGATCACATGGTAATGCATAGAATTTGGGCTTCTCTGGTGTCAAACTGAGCCTTAAATAACTTACTAGCCTTTAAAAAAAGAACATGAGATCATTTCAGTAATGGGAGAAACCTAGTTATAATTTGGCAGCCACAGTAAAAGTTTTACCTGAAGTACTCAAGCGAGATTAATTGCAAATTCTTGCCTTTTTCAGTATTGTAAATTGTCATGTCTAATCATCTGTCAAGATAAAGGTCTGTGCACAAAACTGAAAAATGGGATCAGTAAACTGGTAATTCATAGGCTATGAAAGCCCAAAAGGATGACCCAAAGATCACCAGAAAATTCCCTAAAAATGCCAACAAATAAACTTAAGCATTTCTGTGCAGATGCGCTGTGTCATCGAACTTTTCCAAGTATATGCTGATAATGTGATGGATTGTATGTACTGAGGTTCCTCATTCCCTCACCCCAATTCACAGGGACATTTAATTCACAAGTGAAAATTAAAATATGGAGAACAAACATTTAATTGAAGAAAATGGATCCAACCACCTTTTAATGACTGATATAATTATATTCCTCAGTATCAACATTTGATATATTATGACACTGCACATTTAACAACGACATTACCAACCTTTTGTAACAAAATCTCTAACAAGAATGACAGTTTTCGAGAGCCATCCAATAGTAAGAAATATCTACAATACAGACCTGGTGTGTCTGCAGTCCTCTAAAAATGTGTCTGTGAATTAAAGCTCTCAATTCTTATTAGTGTAAGAGATTAACAAGTTAAAAATGGGGCAGCCTTATTGCAGTTTTATCCCATCGATGGAATTTAACTTTATTCAGTTAAAGAGCACTGAGAATGCAAGTTTTATCCCATTAACCCTCCAACGTCAATGCTCACAAAAATTGGCAAGGTAATATGTAGTTTTTTCTGACTTCAAATACATCATACATTTGGTCAGGAAATTTATAAAAGCTAAAGAACACACATTCTATGTTAGTGTTTTAAGGTCACATTTTTTAACCCTCTGCAAATCTTTCTGGTGCAGCAGCCACCTATCACATGGTAATATCTTTGTTCCTTATTTCTCAAACAAGGTTAGTGACAATTTAAATCTAAACTAGTGCAGTTAATTTTACATACCTTTTGAGCTGTCTGGCCAGCAACCATCATACTAACAGCAACTTAAGTGCTTATGGATAAATAGATAGATAAAAATCTCTCTAGTGTTTTGAAATAGTAAAGTCATTGAAAGACCTTGACTGTTAGCTCGAACATGCCTCGAACATGTTCAACAGTCTATAATATATCCTGACAATACTCCTCCACCTCCTCCCCTGTTCAAAAATGAATCGCTGCCATCTTGCACTGATGCATTTCGATTAAGCTTCATAGACACAACAAAAGTTTAGATTTCTTAAGTTGAGAATCCAGTCATTTTCTACTCACATCTGTCCGAGGGAAGGTCATATTAGCTCTTTGTTTTAGTTTACAGATAAGTCCCAGTTTTGTCTTTCTTTAATACACAATGTAAAAAAACAACAACAGAAAAAACATTATTGCTGAAACACAAAAAGAGTCAATGAAAAAATTGTGTTTTTACAGTTTCTAATTTAGGATTTTTGACAAAAGTTATCCTGGTCTTATTCATGCAGAAGATGAAGCCTGTTTTCAATAAGCTGGTGTTGCTCCCCTTAAAATTTCATTGTGAATAATGTCATTCAGATGCAAATTTAAACATGACATCAACTGTTTTATTGTTGCCAATAGCTACCTACTTCAAAACAAAGTGAGCAATGCAACTTTTAAGTGTGGCAAACTAAGGCTTGGGTGCGTAAACTGCCAATTAAGCTTTTTAGCCCTTCAACCTGCATTTTCCTTGGATAACTGCACACGCACAATTAGGCTGCTTTCATCCAGGTTACCCCTTTGAGAGTAATACAGAGAATAGTGATAAAAGTACATGTCAAAAGAGAAACAAGCAAATCACATACACAAAGACTGTCTAAAAGGGGCTTCCTATCATCTCCCTTTGTCTTAGAATTTAAAATCCGGCACTGTACCAATAACATTACAGATTTGTATTTGGTGCACAATGCATTAATATAGATCCAGTTGATTTAATGATTTTGATAACCTTTACGACAGGAGGTCAGGTGAATAGTATTGTTCTAGAATCTTTTTTCAAGAAAAAAAGGAAAATAACAGACAAACAAGCAAGCAAAAACATCTACAACGTCAACATCCAAATACTATGAGATAATTTCTACCTTTGCACTAAGCACATTCAAAACAACCTAATCTTAAAATCATAGGCAAAATTTTACATAATTTTGATCTTTACAAAAACAACCAAGAACCAATAGCCTAATATATATTCTTATGTGATGCAGTATGATATGCTGTTGAATATGTAGTTGACATATGAATTACAGTAATATACATTACTTAAATCACTGCAGTCATGTCTAAGGGCACGCAATGAAGTTTAACCTAGAATGACATAGGGGGCTTACAGTAATTTGAGAAATTAGTTGAGTTCATTTGTATGCCAAGCCCATCATAGCACACATATGAATTAATTTTACCACAGAAGGACACCGAGGGCTCGCACACACTTAGATCTACTTCAGATATGACAGGCACCTGAAGACAGCCACACAGAAAATTCAGCTTTACTCCAACCCCCAGGGCATCACACAGAAAATGAAAAACCTATAAGAATTGATTCCCTGACGAAACTAGATCTGGCTGATGTGCTATGTATGGAATATATGTCTGCTGGAGATAGTGGTCCTTACCTTCACTCCATCGATTCCATTTTGCCCTTCTGATCCAACTTCTCCCTTTAATGACAAGAAGGCAAGTTTAAGGGAAAAGAAAAGGCCAGTTTAAAGTTTAAACTTTAATATTTTCTTTTCAACTCTTTCAAGCACAGACTAAGTCTTTGGTGCAATAATGCAATAATCTATATACAATTAGTGGAAACCACTATGCAAATAATAGTTTTTAGCAATGTAAAGGTCTTGATCATTTTAGATGTTTGTCTGTTAAAGAAATTATGATTTTGTGAGAATTCACAAAATTTTGCTACATGTACATCAATATATACACTGTGTGTGTGTTTGCGTAATTTAATCTACGTGTTACACTGTCAATAATATTAGTCTGGTTAAAACCAACCTAATCTAATAAATGTGCTATTGCAGTTTCAATAAATCATGAAAATGTAAACGGTAGATGGATTTATAGTCTCAGATGAAAACATGGCAAGGAAAACTGTCATCGTTATTGTTGGGGAAGATTCTGTTATACAGAGGCTCAGTTACCATTTCTGTAAGCACAAATATAGCTCTTTGAGTTAAATTTACACCTCAACAGTATGGCTATAGACACCAACTTGATACTAAATTTCTCGCAATGCTTAGTGATCTTGCAGTATATTTCAGGTTGATCAAATTGCGTAGTATTGTAGGTCAGGGAAAAAGCTGATCAGGGCTTATTTTGGTGAATATGAAACATCTTGGAAGCTTATTTCCATAAAAATCTTCCTGATCAGTGATTTTTCTGAAGCTACACTTCCTCTACTTCCCATGCACTCTGCCAGAAATATAAAAGAGTCTTGTCACTTCGTGGCTCTCGTGTTAGAATGCAACCCAAACAGTTAAATGACCTCATGGCCAATGAAGCTGCTGTCGAGGATGGTCAGTGTAAAAGGATTCAAGGACAGCCATATCAATATCCCTATAATAGTTGCACCGAAGGGGTTAATATATTCATTCTTGAAACCATGTAACAGCAAAGGAAGCCTGAAAAATGTCATTTACATTTGTCAAAGACAACGACTGAAACCAAAATGGCTCTGTGTCATTATTGCAAACCAGCAATATTGCTGACCGCCCATAAAACAAAGATACAAAAGATAACAAAAGAAATAGTGCCTTCTTGAAAAATCTGAGATTCAAAACCTTTATCATTGAGGTATTTTACTTGTATTGACCCCTTGTACAAGGTGTTGTTGAATAAAACAGCTTCTCCTGGCTCCTGAACCTCAACTCAGCAATCACAAGTTGAAAGAGCTATGATCCAAATGATATGTATCGATAGATGTGGATTATCATTAATGGATGCAGATTTTTTCCATATTATGCAAAACTCTGTTTTACCTTCACAGGGATTTTACACTAATAATATTTTAGGAGTACCTGGCATCCTCCTTCATGCAACAGAATACTGCAACATTAGAGGAGCCCAATTAACATTATGTAGATGAATGTCAATTATTGTAAGGAGTATCCATCCCACAAAAAGACAAACAAAAAAAGCACCAAGTTTTAATCTGTCAAATCTTTTTAGAAACAGAACAACAGTAGTTTTGAACACAACTCAAATTAACACATTTAATACACTGCTTACCTGACTCCGCTGATTATTTTTCTCTGTTAATTTAGTAACATTATGACTTATTGTAACTGTTTAAATCAAATCAATTTGTTAAATTAAGTAAACCCTGTGGTTTGTGTTGTTGAAAATATGACGTACAGCAAGCCATAACAAGACAGAAAGAATTTAAAAAATATATTGTAAATATAATCACATATGCATATTATTTGCTGATATATATATATTTTTCAGAATCAGAATAGCCTTGATTGTCATTGCAGGACACAATGAGAATGGAATCCTACTCTTCCTTAAATGTTTAATTTCTTATGTTTTGTATTTTGTGGCTTTGATTTTTGATGTATTTTTTTTCACTTTCTCATTCCATCATGACTTAAAATGCCTGAAGGCTGTATGTGACATCTTCAAAAGTATTTAGTATATTTACACTAATACCAAAAATAGTTTTTAACCTAAAAGTGGGGACTTTTACGGAGGAGGCAGAACTGGGATGCTCAAACCTGGACTCCCTGTGGCCTGGCAATCAAACAGAAGCCCGAAGTGCATCAACAAGGACATGATCCCCTCTTGGCTATTGTGCTGAGGCTGACTGCCAACTGTGTCCAATAGGACTCGTGGCTTAGACTCTCCACTGAGCTTACATCTTTGTCTTCTTCTTCTTTTCCTTTCGGCTTTTCCCTTCAGGAGTCGCCACAGCGAATCAACCCTCTCCATCTAACCCTATTCTCTGTATCCTTATCTCTCACGCCAACTACCCTCATATCCTCTCTCACTACGTCCATAAATCTTCTCTTCGGTCTTCCTCTAGACCTCCTGCCTGGCATCTCCAATTCCAGTTATATGTCTACCAATAGAGTCCCTATCCCTCCTCTGTACATGACTGAACCATTTCAGTCTGGCTTCTCTGACCTTCTCTCCAAAACATCTAACATGTGCTGTCCCTCTGATGGACTCATTCCTGATCCTATCCATCCTCGTCACTACCAAAGAGAACCTCAACATCTTCATTTCTGCTCCCTCCAGCTCTGCCTCCTGTCTTTCCTTCGATGCCACTGTCTCCAAACCATACAACATCGCTGGTCTCACCACTGTCTTGTACACCTTTCCTTTCATTCTAGCTGATATTCTTCTATCACATAATACCCCTGAAACTTTTCTCCACTCATTCCAACCTGCTTGGACCCTTTTCTTTATCTCTTTTCCACACTCTCCATTGCTCTGGACTGTTGACCCTAAGTACTTGAAATCCTCCAACTCCTTGATCTCCACTCCCTGTCACCTCACCGTTCCACCCGGGTTCCTCTCATTCATACATATATATTCTTTCTTGCTGTGACTAACCTTCATTCCTCCCTTTTCCAGAGCATACCTCCCCCTCCCAAGATTTTCTCCAACCAGTTCCCTGCTCTCACTACAGATCACAATGTCATCTGCAAACATCATGGTCTATGGAGATACCTGTCTAACCTCATCTGTCAGCCTGCCCATCACCACTGCAAATAAGAAGGGGCTCAGGGCTGATCCCTGATGAAGTCCCACCTCCACCTTGAACTTCCCTGTTAAACCTGCAGCAGACTCCACAACTGTCTCACAGCCAGCATACATGTCCTGGCCCAGTCTAACATACTTCTCTGCTACTCGTGACATCCTCATACAACACCAGAGTTATTCTCTTGGCATCCTGTTGTATGCTTTTCCTAGGTCTACAAAAGCGCAATGCAGCTCCCTCTGACCTTCTCTGTACTTCTCTATTACCATTCTCAAAGCAAATACTGCATCTGTAGTACCCTTTCTAGGCATGAAGCCATACTGCTGCTCACAAATACTGACTTCTGCTCTCTAGTTTCTATCTAGTTTCTAGTATAGTTTCCATCTTTTTAATGCTACCATTTTCACATGTGCCAATTAGGCATGGACTTGATCGCTAAGTTTGATTGTATTCTTTGCTCCTTCAGCTCACCTCTAACAAACTATGATCCAATTTGCAATATGTTCTTCATGAATCACTGAATAGAATGACAAAAGTTGTTTTATTAACACTTTTCTGCTAGTTATTTTGTAAATTCAATACCATTTTTGATTTTAAGAAACAATAATTAACAATATGTTAAAACAGTTAAAGTTGATGGCAACAGTATTCGTGGGTAGTTACCTTTGTTCCGGGATTCTCTTGAATTCCAGGCCCTCCTATGGCATCCTGTGATGGAAACAACACAGAGAACAGTTAATAAGACGGCTCTCATGTACACATTACTAAATACCTCAATGACTGCATCTCATTTCATCATGGATCTTGCTTCGACAGCTGTTCTCACTTGTTGCTCAGCAGCTGCAAACTGGACATAATTTCCCAGCTGCTGCGGAGGAAGTCCAAACCTTGTTCAGCTTTATTGTACAAGAATAATAACTATCCTAAAAACAATAAGTATATCTGTTGGATAGGGAAAAGAGCGACAGTACAGGATGAAAAAGAGGAAGTGATTGTCTCCTTTTAAGACAAGATAAGAGACAAAGAGAGTAGAGTAAAAGTAGAGTTAAGTCATAGAACGTTGAGGATGATAGCTGTGCAACAAAATATGATGACTTATACTTTGCTGCAAGTATAAATTAAATTACATATAAAGATGCTCACGCTTGGCTTGACCAAACACTAGATCAAAGAAAGTGTATTATTAACCTATTATTCCAATCACTATCAATCGTAAACTCTCGAGTTTACCTTTTCACACATGCTCAAATTCAATGGACTTTGAAAATATAGAGAACCTTCTTGGTCAATTTATACAAGCTTTAATTATAAAACTTAAGAAATTGATGATAAATTGACCAATTTTACAGAAACAAACAATTATAAGGGTATACAAAACTACAAAAACAAACAAACAAAAGACCTCAGAAGGCTGTGACAGCTCTTGAAGTCTCTACGTTAATCCAAACATAATTTCCGTTAAATATGTTGCAAACTGAAAAGACTATTAATTGAAAACACATAATGACAGGAGATGGTGTAAATGGTGAAAAACAAAGGAATATGAATTGGAAAAGGTGAAGATGCTTTAAATGCACAATTACTTATAAACGCATGTTTTTTATGCCCTGTATATATGCAGTAGCTATAATTCTAATAATACGAGGGTTTATGTGCAAGGCCACAGAAAATGGATTAACTTTCAAGTAAGCCCCATTCTTATAACCCACTACTTATCTGTTTAATTTCCTGGGGGATTCTGGATTAATCATAGTTTAATCCCTTTGCAGTGCATTACAATCCTCCACCAACTCTCACTGTAATGCTGGATAGTACTAAATACAGGAGTAACACAGCCAAAGTAATCCCCACACACTTTCCCCAGGACGCCTGCTGTATAGGTCACAAAGTTTGGCCTGTAGCTCTCATTATGGGTGTTTTAAATGCTTTAAATTGCCCAGATGTCTTTGATTAATCTCTACAAAGTCAAGCTAAATTTCTAATAAGTATACTCTGACTATTTTTTAATCTTTGCATAGAATGAGATTCCCATGTTGGTAATTGAAAGTCTCATGAGCTTGCCTCATTAATTGTATTTGCTCTCTAAGATTGCCCCCTTCCGCCCATGCAAAACTAAAAGTTTTAAAGTCACTGAAATGTACTTGAGAATTTAGAAATCAATATGAATTAAGTAATCTTTAGCAGAAGTGCAGTCCTTCTATCCTTCCTTAGACACATTTATGTGGAAAAAGATCAGAGTGAACAAGAGAAGAGCTATTCAATACTCGACTTCATCAAACCATGCCGTTTTCAATTTACTGCACAATCGTCTTCGAATAAACCAATTACCTTCTCCTTTCTCTCTGATTAAGATGGGTATAATGTGAAAACCCTTTTTTTGTTTTTTACTGACAAAATAAAATTCCAACAATGCCATGCCACTCAGTCACTTGATTCTATAAAGCAGTGAGTAATGCAGGAGGTGAAGAAGGTGATAACAATGAATAGAAGGTTGGAAAGAAAATGATGAACCTTATGATACAAAGGGTGGAAGAAAAGTATGTCAAAACCTGGCACCATAACATAATTAACGTCTTGGACAAAAAAGTATCTCCTCAAATTTTATAACTGTCGTAAATACACGGGGAATATACACGATTGTATATAGTAACTGTTAACTGTGTTAACAGAAGTAGAATGTTCTGCTGTCAGTATCCTGTTTTATCCTTACCGCATTGATTTAGTCTTCAGGCATATAATGGGATTTGTTTAGATTTTTGGTAGTCTGCAAGTAAACAAATATTGCCAAGTATTGATTTGTTGAAGATCTGAAATTACATTTCAGGTGTTAACAGTATGAGCCTGTGGCTCATGGCACTGAACATACTCTGCAGAAGTGCGAGGGTACAGTGGAATAGCCTTTGACTTCTGATGTTTAAATTACTATTGATTACTATTACTACTGTTTTAAAATGTGAAGGTTTTGAAAAACAGTTACTACTTTTTCGGGGTAATGAATAAAAACATGATGCACTGCATGTGATACTGGTGGGCTTTTCATCTGAATGTGAAATTTTATGGCCTTGGCTCGTGAATACAGTCATGTTCATTAGCTGTGAGTAATTAGTCACAGTAAGGACAAGCCCACTAGAAGTTTACATAAACAGACCAATTACAAATTGAGACCTAATCTCGGACAGGTCAATTAAAATTCATTAGAGACCAATTATGACAAATTTACCTTTTCTCATTTCTGAAATCTGTTACAAGGCATATTCTACTTTGAATAAAGCATGTAACATTCCAAACTCCATGTGTCATGGTATATCTGGCATCCTTGAATAATGATGGCCAGAATGGCAATATGACAAGTACGAAACAGTTCAATGAGTAATGGCAATTGTTTATTTTGATGATCCTAAAGTACAGACATTTAAATTGATTCATAAAATATCCATCCATCCATCTTCTGCCGCTTATCCTGCACTCAGGGTCGCGGGGGATGCTGGAGCCTATCCCAGGTGTACCCCGCCTGTCGCCCAATGACAGCTGGTTTCACACGATGTATTTCAAGATATAGTACATGTAAAAAACAGTACGATTAATGTCACTATCCCGCCGAGAGGTGGAATATGATGCAAGATGATTTAATATGTGGACTTTTTAATGCAAACTTCCAACTGCATTCAACTCTTTCACCAGACTGATTATTGATGATGTGCATGTTTTTTCACTTGATTTAATTTTTTTCTGTTTTTCTTTCTTATGTTTTAGTTGTGCATGGAGTTTCTTAGTCATCCAGGTCATGGTTAATCCTTCTCAATTTTTGTCATCTCAATTGGACTTGATTTCTTCCCTTGAAGATGTTTCACCTGTCATCCAACAGGCTTCTTCAAGCTTTGTTTATTCTTTTAGTTGTTTCATTTTTTTCTTTCTCTATGGCGCAATTAAATCTGCCATGGAAGATCTCTTTGGTGCAAGTTATAGGATTGAAATCTGAGAAAGGTCAAATTTTTTATTGCTGTTTCCAAAGATGAATATTTTCTGTCTGAATATGTGGCCCTGCGACTGACTGGCGACCAGTCCAGGGCATCCTCCGCCTCTACTCCAATGACAGTGGAGTTAGGCTACAGCATCCCCCCACGACCCTGAGTGCAGGATAACTGGCAGACGATGGATGGATTTTTCCTTTCCTTGTGTCTTTTATAAGACAGTTGAAAAAGAATCACTTCAATGCAAATGGTGCATTTATTTTTGAAAAAATATCTAGGGAACTAAAATGACTTCATCCTCACAAGCCTGTTCCTACTTGATGTGACACATGTTCCTGTGACACATATGACACCTATGTGTCACAGGAAGAAGTGAAACAGTCCATTTTGCATATCTTAATTTTATAGCTGCATCATTTAGATCAAGCGACAGAAACTCTTATTCCAACTGTTATTACAAGCCCGCCAGAAGGACTGCCTGAAAGAACATGAATCTCTGTCAAGAGAGAATAGATGTCACCTCTGAAATGGAGAGGTAAACTATAATTAATTTATTAATCAAATTTATGACAAAGTATACGTTTGCTGTTTGAGAACTTGCTATCTATCTTTTTACTTACTTTTAAAACAATTGCCTTGGGAAATCAAGTGTAACGATAGATGTTGGAGCTGTTCCTGCCAACAAACGGAAATCATGATTCCAATGAAATCAAGAATTACCTTGAATTACTCTATTCCTGTACATTTTCATGAAACATGAGCCAAAAAGTATATAAACAATAATGAAAGCATACCTTTTCCTCTATATTTTTCTCTTGACCTGAGAGGTTTATCTACTTTTACACTAAAATTGACATAGTCATTTCAAATGAAAAGATTTGTAACAATCAGTGAAGATTAACTATTTTTGCATGATTTGGAAACATTGCACCTGCAATCTATCAGATTGTGGTGCTACTTCTCTTGAATGAAACAAGTCTTTCGTTCATTCATTCATTCATTCATTCATTCATTCATTCATTCATTATCTACCGCTTATCCTTCACTGTGGGTCACAGGGATGCTGGAGTCTATCCCAGCCGTCACTGGGTGAGAGGCACGGTACACCCTGGACTGGTCGCCAGTTGATCGCAGAGCCACAAACAACCATTCACTCCCTCATTCACACCACTGGGCAATTTTCCAATTTTTCCAATTAACTATCTGTATGTTCTCAGACTGTGAAAGGAAAGCAGAGATCCCGGATGAAACCCATGCAGACATGAGGAGAGCATGCAAACTCCACAGAGGAAGGCCCCCAGTGGGATTGAACCAGGGCTAATGAAACAGCTTTTTGGTGTAAATGGTTAACTAATTGTTTAGTGCTAAAAAGGATTGCGGCTCTGGAGTCCAAATCAGCTCAACAGCAATAACACTCCTTTACAACAGCTATCACACTTACTCAATTAAGAGCCCTTGTTTGGTCGAATTGATTGTACCTTTTCATCTGGACAGTGACATCTGTCAACTGACTGCGAGACTGGCTGAGACAGCAAGTGGGGGAGATGAGGTGTAACTGGAGGAGGGGAAGTCCCATTCAATGTCTTCTTGGCATCACACTGGATCAATACAAAAAAAATCCCCATTTAAACACTTTCCCCTGTACATATATTTAAATTAATGGAAAAACAATAGGCATTTATTCGGGGAACCTGTACTTAAACTTTATCAAGCAGTAAATATCAAGTATAAATGTTGTTTTTCCAAGGAAGCATTACATTTGATACATCTGACAGGTTGTGGTTATTCTATATATGAATCTGTGGAGTAATTTAACAGTAATGCATTTGCAAGCTTATAGACATGAAATGGAAAGGAGTCAAAGGTTACGTCTCGATTTCAAATTAGTGTAACATTAGCTGTTATTGATTGACTGGAGATTCATTTTCTGATCAATTGTGATTCTGATAACTATAGATAACTTCTGTAATGAAAGAGTCAAATAATGGACCCTTTTGTTTGGGCTGATATATATACATGAAATGTAGAGTGAAGACCATAAGTTTTTCATTTCATTTACAATAATTCCCGTATTTTGTGTTAAGACATTTAGACATTTTACCTTTGGCTCAAGCATCTCACAGCAATTTTCCATCTCAGCCATGTAGGGGTCACAGTAGATAAGAAATTGTTTCAGTTCAATCTGTGGATAGAAGCTGTTATTAGGACCCAATCATGTTTCATCAACATTTTCATTTTACATGTAACCTGCTATAAAGGTTCCCTGTTCAAAGTTTAAGCCTTTTCAGGTCTCACGAAACGAAAAATTTGCCCAAGCATACACTTCTTTCTCTCTCACACGCACACACACACACACACACACACACACACACACACACACACACACACACACACACACACACACACACACACACACAAACAGTTTATGTAGTATATAATGCTTCATCTTTAAAAAGGTACTTAAATCCTAAAATTTGGCAACATTATAAGCTTTTTGGTAATGACAATGACAGTAAAACCTATAATTAAGAATTTTCAATTCTGTGTGACTGTTTCAATTTTTTTGGGAAAAGCACAGAAGATTTTTTCTAACAGATGTAAAATTCCATATGACTTATGTAGCAATAGCTAATTATGCTTCTCCCAAAATAGTGACATTGCAGATTTAGGAAATATGAAAAAATGTTGCACGTACATCTACAGGTCGTCCATCCTCCATTCGTGTAGTAATCAGTGTATGCCCACTGGGGTCAATGCTGTCTTTCTCCTCAGTCAGCCTTCTTTCTACCAGTTTGCAGTCCATGTAAACAGAGACTATGTTGCTTTGTACAGAAATACTCAGCTTGTGCCACTGGCGATCAAAGAGAGCATGTAGGTCACGGCTTTTAAATGTATAGTTGAACATGGTCTTCAGCTGGCCCTGAGAAGAAAACTCTACCACCTTCTTACCTCCATCAATCACAACAGATACCTAAGGAACAAAGAAAAGCTTAGAAGATTTCTCAATGCTAAATAACAATGCAAATATTGTCTTTTACCAAACTTAGAGACAATGACATTTTGACATAGAGTGGTACCCACCTGAGAGACTCCAGACTGGTCAAAAATCTGCCAAAGATACCAGCGGTCTTTTTTTGTAGTTCTTCTTACTCGAAAGATGGTCACAAGGGAGAATTCACTTGAAAACCCATTTGGAAATACAAGTCTAAGACACACAAAAACAAACAAACATTCAGCATTGCTCCATTTTAATAACAATTCTTTCATCATTTTACCTCAATTATATGTGTCTTAGCAATGGCCAATATGGAGGCATATGAAAAAATGAATAGTGATAGTTGAATATAAAGGTACAGGTATAAGCCTCAAAAACCTTGATATGTCTGAGGGAAAATAATTTTCAAAAGGGGCCAAGGTAGTTTACTTTCTACACAGAGGCAAAGCATACTTTTAAAATCTACTTGGTAATAAGTAAACATTGATTGTTGCATTTTAGATGGATGTGGTTTATTGACAAATAACAGAATCTTCAAATACATTTTCTGTGCTTAAAATCCATAAGATTTACTCTCTTCTTTTTTTGATTCACCAAATGCTCAACTATATGTTTTGGCATCAAATGTAAAATTACTTTTAAGCTAACAGACAAAGAAATTCAACACTGACAATTAATAAAACATTTCATTACCCTTCTGGTGCAGAGAGGCATTCAAATAAATAAACCTGACACACTTGCTTTCATTTTGCTTAATGAACTGTATACTGCCATCATGTCATTCAGATAATGAAAACATAAAGCGATTGATCTAAGTCACGAAAGTTAATCTTTTACCTTGGTGGGATATAGTGCACTTCAGTTAAAAGGTTATAGATGCCCTGTCCATTACATTTATGGATATGACCTGAGCCTCACAAAGCTACATAAAAAATAAAAAAAAAACTCTACATCGGGTGCAAGGCTGAATAAGATGAAAAATAAGCAAAATCTCTTCGGTTCTCACTTGAATTACAGCTCACTCAGTTATGAACAGGTCAGCCCACAGTCAGATATTTTTCAAATTTACCCATTACATGAGGAAAAAAACAAACAAGAAATTGCACCTTTTTAAACTCCTACCCAAGTGCTAAGAGTCAAAAATAAAAATGCTGAAACAAAATAATTCTAGATCAGCAAAAATAATAATACAATGATAAGGTCATTGTGAAAGCAGAGCATGGCCGAGGGGTGGGAGAGAGTTTATTCAGACAGGTTGGAAATTAGTTTTCACTCTAATATATCATCTTATCATCTCCTATTCTCCCATAGCTTTAAACCATCTTCTATTGTGTCCCTAGAAATCAGTGAGACTTCAGTGCAAACAGTACCTGACTAAAATGATAAATACACAAGGTTAAAGCACCTGGAAAATTAAATGCTTCAGTGTGAGTCCAAGGACTGCAAAGATTATGTGTTACCCAGCAGCTAAAGGTATACATCAGGTAAAATTCAAAATTAAATCGAATTAAATAAAAAAATTTACATTCGTTTTTAGAAATAAGGATTCATAAAATACAATAAACTAAATTCACCATCTAAAGTGTTAGCAACCTTCAAATGTATTACACATGATAAGAAGAACACAAACACAAAAAAATATATGACTGAGTACTACAATCTGATACACAACACCACAACTTCTGGAGCATAATAAACATTTTAATATTTGTATGCTTCTTTGCAGAATACAAAGCAGATCAGTGTTCTAATTGGGCCCTGAAGTTCTCACTCCTACATCTGCTCTAATTTCAAAACATGGGTAGTTTTTTGTAGCACTTGATCTCTGTTGGCCCTGAGAGTTACAGTTCTTGACCCGGTTGATGGAAATCTGTGGCTAAATGGCTTAAGCTACGTCACTGTAAGCTGGTTTAAATATCAACTTTCTGAATATTGAAAAAAACTGTTTGAAGCAGTGTTATGAAAAAGTATCTGCATTAGTTATCCATTTCGTCTGACTGTACTGCCATTAACAGCTTTCTTTTGTTTCAATTCCCATACTGTACATGTACACGTATAAGCAATTTGGATCTGGGTTTGCAAATGTGCTGAGCTGTGTGGATTAGTCGCAATATTTTGTTCTCCTACATCATGTGATATTCCTAACATACAGGGTTTGAATTCTACAAAGACTGGTCCCAGGCCAATTTGTTTGAACTGGTGACACTGAGACAAATAACTCTTACATAAATATATTAAAAAATTGTATATCAATCCCCAAGTAGAACATATAACAAAGCATCTTCCTCACAATAGCATGACTTAAAATAAGACATATTTCAGTTTTTTTAGGGTACAATTGTTATTTAAGGAAGCAGTCTCTTCTCTAAGAACATCATATTGCGTGCCAAAAGCAGACTTTCATGGCGACACTACCAGTCTGGAAGAGAATCCAGTCGAAGCATTAACATCATGGCTTTCGAGAAATTGTATCCTTGGTATCTTTGAAATGAGTCAGAGGGATCAGATAGCCATTAGTTGAAAAACTTAACGTTAAATGTTACCCTAGTTCGTTCACATCCCTATAAATGACACTTGGCCCTTCACATTATCACAGTAAGTTCAAGATTGTGGATTTGTACATGAAACACAAGTATCATTCAGGGTAGCAAAGACTTTTTTTAAATTTCAATCAGAAGGATCCATTTTCCTCTTCAAATGTGCTCATGCTTGCTGGCATAAGAGACAACTTCTTTTGATTTCACCAAATCATATATTTTTGGAATAACAACCACTTAAAATGCACAGATCTAATACAAATTCTGTTGTCCATCCAGAGTGTGCATTTAGGATTTGCACAGGTATCTGTATGCGTCTGTATCTTTAATTACTGTTGGTATCAATTATTAGTACGATTATTATTCTCTTATTATTCTCATCATACCCTTACAATAAAAACAACTATTTACTGGCATCTTCTTGTGTGTAATATCCTCATATTTCCTACATTTATTTGTTTTATATATTCTCAGTAGGTACTGTCTTGTTACTTTTTGTGCCCGAATTTCTCCTATGGGGATCAATAAAGTATAATCTTATCTTATCTTAATTTATTTTTTGTTTTTGTCATTTGTGATTCTCTCCATGCACACTGATTCTTTGCAATTGAAATGCACAATATAAATACATTTGTCTTGATTTGATCAGAAAATTTCTTCATCCAGACAGCAGAACTGAAATGGAGGTGGATTGTAATAAGAGCTTTTTGATAGATTTTGTGTAATTTATGACACGAAAAAATAATGAATGTGACAACTTTATCATGTCACATCAAGCATAGACAATATATGTTCTGCAGAACTGAGCTGTTGCATATGTGTGGCTGAAATAAATAGGAGGAGTTACATGTGTTCGGACTATTCTCCATTACTGTGGACATGCTTAAAAATGTTGCTAACCCAAATTCATATTGATGTTTGTGCTGTTTGTTGGAAAGAAATTTATCAAAAACCACTGAAATAATTTTTTTAACATGATAAACCACCGAAGCCATAGAGTGGTAACAAAATGGAACTTTAACTTATCTCCAAGCCTCCTCAATGAACAATTTACTTGGAATATCTATGTTTTGAATTTAATTTCTTAATCCAGCTAAAATCTGTGTTGAATCTTATGTGTAAAATCAAGATATATCAATATGACTGAAGTCAACTGAACAGACCAAATTATTTTCATTGCCAAGTAGAAAAAATCAGGTTTGTCAAGATGAAGAGTCACATTTGTATGTAAAGAAAAACTACAACACTGAGCTTTAATGCCGTGTGGAAGTGTAGAATGAACATATGTTAAATTTTTTGAGCAATTTCTTGCCTCATATAAATGTTATATGAGTGTGTCAGCTCTGATCTATGGACCATAATGTGTATTGTGCCAAGAGGCTGGCAGACCATTAACCAAATCAAGACAGTGCAGCATATTGCTGCATATCCAGCCAGTAAAGTGAGCAATGTTTTAGTGAGTGTGGCAGGGCCAGAGGGGGCTTCTGCTTCTTGCAATTGCCCTCATCATGCCTCCTCAGCTGACATGCAGTATCACCTGTCAAAGTACTTAGATAATTGGATATGAGGGAGGATCGCAGTCCCGCCACTATAACCAATGACACTGTCAGCAGTGTCATTGAGAACAAGCATCTTCTTTCACAACAGGCCAAGACTATGAGAAGGGCTGAAGTAAATGTATTTTCAGCTGTGTGACTGAACAGGAAAGCAGATCACAAATCACCAGGCTCAAACATTCTTTCACCTTGCCAGTAAGAGAGTGGCAGTAAATGTTTATATTTGCATTGGATGTAAAAACAGAAAAAATATACTGCTATCCTGGAAAAATAACAATATGTTCTTTCTTGCTATAACAATTAAAGTATAAATAACAGTCAAAACAGATTAAAGACAGCTTCATTCTAATAATGTTTTGTCATGTCAGTAAAGGGGTGCATTCCAGGAGTGTTCATGTCAGTTGACCAGGGAATATTGGTCTCAAACAAATGTCACCTTGTCACCTGCTTCCTTTTGAGCAATAATTACATTGACACATCTGTACAGAAGGGAGGAATACGGGTAATACCCGGTTGCCTGGAACACACAGGGGTAGTAACCCAGCTCATCAGGGGGTGAAAGAGGACAGAAGTGATCTGGCTGTATTGTGGCTCGATCTCACCAACGCCTATGGCTCCATATCCCATAAGCTGGTGGAGGTCGCATTGGAGAAACAACATGTACCCAAGAAGGTGAAAAACCTCAATACAGAAAGTTCAGCTTGAGAGTCTCATCTGGTCAGCTAACATCTGACTGGCACTAGCTGGAGATGGGTATAATCACTGGTTGCACCATATTAGCGACCCTCCTCACGCTGGCCAAGGGAACTGAAACAGAATGCAGAGGTCAACTCAGCAGATCTGGAGTTAGGCAGCCTCCCGTCCAAGCCTTCATGGACGGCCTCACAGTGACAACAAATACTGCACCAGGAGCCAGATGGATTCTCCAGGGGTGGTAGAGGATCATGCCATTGGCACGCATGAGCTTCAAGCCCGCAAAGTCCAGGTCCATGGTTATCAAGAAGGGGAAGGTCCATTCCATCCATCCATCTTCTGCCGCTTATTTGTTATCTGTTATCTGGTTGTGGGGGCAGCAGCTGGAGCAGGGAGGCCTAGACTTCCCTCTCCCCTGCCACATGGTCCAGCTCTTCTGGGGGGACTCTAAGATACTTCCAGGCCAGCCTGGAGACATAGTCTCTCCAGTGTGTCCTGGGTCTTCCCCGTGGCCTCCTCCCAGAAGGACCTACCCCGGGAGGTGGCCAGGAGGCATCCTTACCAGATGCGAGAGCCACCTCATCTTACTCCTCTCTATGCGGAGGAGCAGCAACTCTACTCCGAGTTCCTCTCAGATGACCGAACTTCTCACCTTATCTCGAAGGAAGAGTCCAGCCACCCTGCGGAGAAAACTCCTTTCGGTCGCATGTATTGGTGATCTCGTTCTTTCGGTAACTACCCACAGCTCATGACCATAGGTGAGGGTAGGAACGTAGATCGACTGGTAAATTGAGGCTTCGCCTTCTCGCTGAAATCCCTCTTCACCACGACAGACCGGTACAGAGTCGGCATCACTGCAGACACTGCACCGATTGGCCTGTCAATCTCCCGCTCCATCCGTCCCTCACTCGTAAACAAGACCCTGAGATACCTAAACTCCTCCATTTCGGGCAGGACCTCTTCCCCGACCCGGAGTGGGCAGTCCACCAGTTTCCGGTTGAGCACCATGGTCTCGGATTAGGAGGTGCTGGTCCTCATCCCGGCCGCTTCACACTCAGCTCCGAACCGCTCCAGCGAGGGCTGGAGATCATGGCCTGACACAGCCAACAGGACCACATCATCTGCAAAAAGCAGAGACTTGATCCTGTGTCCACCAAACCAGATCCCCTTGATGCCCTGGCTGCGCCTAGAAATTCTGTCCATAAAAGTTATTAACAGAATCGGTGACAAAGGGCAGCCCTGGCGGAGTCAAACTCTCACCGGAAACGGGTCTGACTTATGACTGGCAATGTGGACCAAGCTCCCACACCGGGCATACAGGGACCGAACAGCCCATATAACGAGAGTTGGTACCCCATATTCCCTGAGCGCCTCCCACAGGACTGCCCGTGGGACATGGTCAAATGCCTTCTCCGAATCCACAAAACACGTGTAGATTGGTTGGTAAAACTCTCATTCTCCCTCAAGAACCCTGCTGAGGGTATAGAGCTGGTCCACTGTTCCACAACCAGGACAAAAACCACACTGCTACTCCTGGATCTGAGGTTCAATGACCTGGCGGACGCTCCTCTCCAGCATCCCTGAATAGACCTTACCAGGGAGGCTGAGGAGTGTGATCCCCCTGTTGTTGGAGCACACCCTCCAATCCCCCTTTTTAAAAAGAGGTATCACCACCCTGGTCTGCCAGTCCAGCGGCACTGTTGCTGATGTCCACGCAGTGCTGCAGAAGCGTGTCAGCCAGGACAGCCCTACAGCATGCAGAGCCTTGAGGAACCCAGGGCGGACCTCATCCACCCCCGCTCCTGAAGAGCTTTTTGACTACTTCGGCAACTTCAGCCCCAGAGATAGGCGAACCCCCTCCAGCGTCTCCTGGCTCTTCTTCCTCATCGGAAGGCGTTTCGACGGGGTTGAGAAGGTCAGAGAAGTATTCCTGCCACCGATCTACAACGTCCCGCGTTGAGGTCAGCAGCACCCCGCTCCCACTGTACAGTGTTGACGGAGCACTGCTCCCCCCCCAAGACGGTGGATGGTGGACCAGAATCTCCTCGAAGCCCACCAGAAGTCATTCTCCATGGCCTCCCCGAACTCCTCCAACACCCGAGTTTTTGCCTTTGCGACCGCTGAAGCCACAGTACCTGTCAGCTGCCTCTAGGACGAGGACTCCTTCTTCAGCTTGACAGCATCCCTCAACGCTGGCATCCACCTGTGGGTTCGAGGGTTGCCGCCCCGACAGGTGCCAACCGCCTTACAGCCGCAACTACAGGCTGCCGCCTCGACAATGGAAGCATGGAACATACCCCATTCAGACTCGATGTCCCCCGCCTCCCTCGGGGGTAGCTCTGCCGGGGAGATGGGGGTTGAAACTTCTTCTGACAGGTGACTCTGCCAGACATACCCAGCAGACCTTAACATAACGTGTTTCCCAACCACTGTCCCGCAGCACATTAGTGTGCCGTGGAAAAATGGCTGTTTTCACTTGATTGGTCCCAAAATTATTTATTCAACGCAAATAATGTGTCTTGTTCGTCTATCTATGTGGGCAGCAAGCAGTGACAGGACAATTAAATGCTCTTCCACTAGATGGCAACAGGCAGTCAATTAACCTGTGTATCTACCTGCTGCTGCTCAAACAGCAGAGTAATTTGTGATGCTTCGAGTGAGACAGTAAGGCAGTGATATGCGATGGATAAATATTTAAAAAGAAAAGGTACTCAATCAGGATCCTCTGGTCGTGAAGAACATTCTGAGATGAATGCCCAAGAATGAGTAGTGGTCAGAAGAAAGTACAAAAGGTTAGCTCAAGAAAATACAATAAAAGTTATTTTGCATTTGGATTCAGTTTTACCGGGGAACCAACCGAGCTGACTTTGTTATGCCTGGTGTGCGGGGATAAGCTGCCCAACAGTGCCATGATTCCAAGCAAACTTAAATGCCATCTCAAAACCAAACACCCTTCACTTCAAGATAGGAACATGGACTATTTTGTTCATATGCGTAGACAGGATGAGAAGCAGGCAGCGTTGTTGAAGAAAACCACCAAGACGAGTGAGGAAGCTCTGAAAGCTAGCTGTAAAGTTGCTGAACTCATCACTAAATCCAAACAGCCAGTTCCTGCAAGAATATCAGCTTTGTGTTCAGAGAGCCAGCTTCTGCAGCTTCTGCAGCCGAGGGTCAGATGTCATCCAAGGGGGGGATGACATGCGTCCGGGCAGGGGAAAACTAGGTCCGAAGCTCTTTTTCATCATGAGAGTCTTCTGGGTAACGCTTTGTCAGGCCCCTCACCTGAGACATGTTTGATTGACCCTTCCAGGGCCATAAAGCTCCCGACAACATAGCTCCCAGGATCACTGGGACACCCAAACCCCTCCACCATGATAAGGTGGCAGCTCAAGGAGGGGAGAAGGGGAAGGTCACAGACAAATTCTGATTAAGGCTGGGAGGACATCTGATCCCATCAGGCACTGAGACCCCAGTGAAGAGCCATGGGAAGGTCTTCAACTGTAGCTTGAATGACAGGAATTCCATCAAGACAACCAGGGCTGACTTAGAGGGCTGGCTGAGGACAGTGGAGAAGTCTGGGCTCCCTGGAAAATTCAAAGCCTGGATATCCCAACATGGAGTCATCTATGAGGCTCCCATGCCGGTGGTTGAAGGTTTTGAAGAAAGATTAAGCAGCTATCTCCGCAGAGTTTTCTAGGTTTTCCCCTCAGCTTCAGCAAAATTGGGCTGTATGGGAACACCAACAAGCTTAGGCTCCCTTTCAGCTCGGTCAAGGAAGAGTTTATCGTGGCACTGGCAGGGGAACACCTGCAGTACTCAGGATCCAGTGAAGGCAAAGTGCACGGGGCAGGAATAGTGGTGAGGACAGAGTGGAAGTGGAGGGCTGCGAATGCAGTCCAGCAAGCGGAAACTTGGCTGAGGTACAAGGCCATCTTTGGCATAGTGGCGCAAGGCAGAGCTGGTCTTGGGAGCCTTACAGCAACCCGGTACGAGTCTGCCAACTGGTGGGAGAGGCAAAGACTGATGCAGAAGGAGGTGCAAGCCTCAGTCAAGGAAGAGCAAACCAGCAGAGCAGTGGCCATGAGGCAGCAAGGTGCCTGGATGAAGTGGGAATAGGCGATGGAGCGTTGCATCATCTAGAAGGACAGCTGGCAGTTGAACCCCCAGAGGATCAAGCTCTTGATACAGAGGGTTTATGATGTCCTCCCATGCCCATCTAATCTGTGCATCTGGTGCAAAATAGAGACAAGTGGATGCCCCCTGTGTTCCAAGGTAGGGACACTGGAACACATTTTAAGTAGCTGTCCCAAGGTGCTAAGTGAGGGCTGTTATCGATGGAGACACGACCAAGTGCTTAAGTCCATCGCAATCGGTGGGGGGATAAAGGACAGTCGATACACCCAAGCTACAGCAAAGGCCATCCAATTCGTCAAAGAACGACAGAGGCCAAAGAGAACATCAAAGAACTATGCCACTGGATTGCTCTCCACAGCGTAAAACTGGGTGATAACAGTTGGCCTGGAGAGCCAACTGAAAATCCCAGCACACATCACCCAGTCCAAGTTCAGACCGAGGCAAGGAAGCAACTGGTCTTGCTGGAGCTGACAGTTCCCTAGGAGGATAGGATGGAGGAGGCACAACAAAGAGAGACGGAGAGGTACCAGGAGCTGGTGGAGGACTGTTGAAGGAATGGGTGGAGGACAAGGTGCACGCCAGAGGAGGTTGGCAGTGGGGGATTTGGCAGCCACTCCCTGGACAAGGCCTATGGCACACTGGGCATAACAGGTGGGAAGCGACAGAGTACCATGAGTAACAATGCAGAGGCTGCTGAGAAAGCATCAAGATGGCTCTGGCTGAAGAGGGGAGAGCTATGGGGGCGGTACAATGTCTCTTGGACACTGGCCGGGATCTCATCGACCTCGGTCGGGTTGCCTGGATGAGGTTGTCTGTGTGAGACCCGAAAGACCCAGTGACTCCAGGAAACAACACTGATGATGTGTCCAAGAATATGCATCAGAGGATGTTTGATGAACCTGAGTGTATCATTTATGTAGTTATTTTAATATTCCTGTCATATTATCCATGCTCAGATATCATTCTAATCTTTCATGTCTCACCTCTTTGCCTTTGGGGATTTCAAGAATACATGCAATATATATTAATTCTTTTCAAATTATTCTCCATTTAGTTGCTCACCTCATGGTTTGCCCTTATTGGCTAAGGCAAATAGAACTAATGCTCTGAGCAGGGTTTATCTGGGTTACCTCAACTCACGTTTTTATGAAATCCAGTCATACTTCTGAGCATAATATAAATATTACCACTTATAAGTTAGCTTTATTTCTTACAGTACTGATTTGGTTTTGGGAAGGTTCTGTGGAATGTAGTGCTGCAATTGGAAGAAAGTCCATAATCATAGCGTGTTAATGACCAAGAAGTGTTACCATTGTCCAAATGTAAATGAACACTGTAAATGGTTCACACTTGAGTGTGCTTTAATTACCTTGTGGTGGCAAAGCACACTGGTTCACATTCACGCACACACTCAAACACCTATGGCAGCTCTCTGCTGCCATGTAATGCACTAGCCAGGCCATCAGGAGCAACTGGGTGTCCAACTGGGTGTCCAAGAACACTTTGACATGCAGACAAGAGGAGCTGGGGATTGAACCACCAACCTTCCGATCGGAAGGACACCCACTCTACCATGATTGGGCATCCAGAGTGATGCACATTTATGTTTGTATACTGGTCTAAAATGTTGATGGTACTCACTTTGTCGGTTTTATAAGACGGCTGCTTCCCAATCGATAAGAAGGAAGGTCTTCTATGATTGTGCCCTTTCGAAGAAGAAACCTTTCTGTGAGATCAAATCCTGCAAATGCGATAGCACCAGGTCAGTGGATTACAGTGAGTCAGTATTGACATTTTTCACAATGCAAGCTTATTTTTTCAGTGTATACAGCACCTGTGACTTCCAGTGGACGATCTAAACTTTCAGAAAACCTCCATTCTTCTACATCCAAAAGAGGACATGAGCCATCTGGAGGACAGCCACCAAGGAAGCCAGTCAATCTATTTTTTTTTTTTTTCAAAAATGTGTTCTCCACATTAAAATAATCAAATTATGAGAAAATCTATTCGGATTGTCATTTCACACTTAAGGTCAATTAGATTGTTTTACAAACCCAGGCCTGGCTCAGGGATTGTAATTCAAATTTCAAATTTTTAGTGATCTTCTTTATCATACATGAATTCCCTACATTATGTCATATAGTAATGAAAGGACCATTTAAATTAGCAACAGCCTATAATTATTTACAGAATAAGATTCATCTTATCGAATAAATGCATATATTTAATTTTTAAAAAGTTAAGATTCAGTTTCATTGGAGACACCTGGATCTGAAAGTATGCACACACGTATGTTTACATGATTTTCACTGCTGCCAGAAAGTGCATCTTCTACCTTGTGAGTTCTAATGGAGATTGAAATCAAATGATTGAAATGAATCAGATCATGCTGTATTTTTTCCACAAAATAAAGCAAATATCTCTGCCTGAATTAATCATCACTTACTGTAGATTAAAAGTTTTTATTTGATAAATTAAGTTCAACTTTCAGGGCGAAAGCAAATGCTCAAAATACAAACAATAGAAAATGCACATACCTGCTCGGTCAGTAACTGCCATTCCAAAAGTGCCAGGAATCCAATTTACAGTCAAAAGCAAAGCTGTCCATCTTACCAAGCACACCACCATTCTGACACAAGACTGTGTCCACTGAAGACCTAGACACACATCAAATGAGAATAAAATGTCCAAATCTGACCCCCACAGATCTTGAAAGTGCCAACAAAGGAAGAACTAATGACAACAATGCTACAGAACCAGGACATCAGTGTTGCTGGAATGACTTCATGACAGACCCTTCTTATGTTTTTTGATCGAGATTCATTCAGGAGCTCTACATTACAGCAGTTTTGTTTCTCTTCGGTTGTGCTAGATGGAGACCATTCCAGTGTTTACTCAAGCTATATCACTGTAATACAAACATACTTTTGTGTTTTATTTTGACAATTTGTCATCTAATCTGCATAATATTAGCAGAGAGCCTATTCAGAACTTTGCAACATAATCAGTTTTGTTATAGTTTGGGTTGTCCATATTTCCATATTTACTATATATGCATTTTGATGTGACGATCTGGTTTTGTATTGATACTTTGTATATCAACTGCATCATATTAAAAATAAGTAAGTTACAATGACACCTAATAAATTATGTGACTTTAGCAAAGCTGATGTATCTTTTACAATATGACTTTCAATGAAAGTGTTTCTTTAGTTCTGCATCCAAAATGAGACACCTGTGATAAGGGGCACTCAGTGTGATAATAAAACCTACCTCAATTAGCCTAAAATATCCTGGTTTTGCTGCCAACAAAGTCTAGTTCATCCTTGAAAATAATGTTAGGATTTTAAGGTCAACGTGATCCTGGATGGTATGAATGTCCATCCACGGTACGGCTAACAAAGACAAAGAATTCAAATTAATTTTAATCCAAGAATTCCAACTCGAAACGAACACATTTGTTCTCTTTTATAAGCTGATTTAAAAAAAGAAAAATAAAGAAAGTGGTTTCCTCTTTGCCAATGACTGTTAGGATCACATTCATCTACCAATGTCTTCTTACTATGCTCCCAGCAATTTCTGAAACTGGCCAGATACTCCAATCACTACGTATTTGGCATGCAAATGTGAGCAACAGAAAGGCCTTCATATACAGAGAAAATTGGCTATTTCAAACATTGAAACATAAGAGGCAGTTTTAAAGTTAAAACGATCTTCTTAATGAAATGGACCGAAACGTCCCTATCAGCCAGCCTATCAGATCAGCTGCAACTCTGTCCGAAACACATTTTGAAAGTGAATTATAAAACACAATAAGACTATAAAAACTCGATTAGATATTACGATCGCGATGCTACCTGCTTTGATTCCAATTTTGACAGAAGAATCTAGCTGACACAATCCCCTGAAACTCTGCTGTCACCGCTATTACTACATATTTTCCGTTATCAATAGCTGAAAGCAATGATATGACATGATGATGTGATATGAAATAATTTGCATTTTTATGGATAGAGGTGTATGGACAACAATTAAGGCAAGTTTAATTTTTTAGCTTCCGTCATGGGAGACCAGATATCTTATAACATTGGAGTGAGATTACATCTGTCACTTGATCCAACTTGTTGAAACAAGCAAACAGAAATGATGTGTGTTGCAATCCCCTGTCACCTGAGCATCACCATATTACACTAAAAAGTCTGATCTCACAATATTAATGGAAGAAAGTTATTTTCTTTTATTTTGTGAGGGGATTTTTTCCCTCCTCCCCCTGGGCACATTTATCTTGCGTACACAGAAGAAAACATAAAATAAGTGGTGAACTCTTACGGCACATTTCAAATATTAATTTCCACTCATTTTAGTATCTTAAGAGCCTTAAAAACATGCGAAATAGGTGTAATAGGCTTATTGTAATGTAGTCATTATTCTTCCAAACAACCACATACAGCATGTTACAGCATTCAAAGATCACAACTCTTAAATATTTTCTTTCAACGCATGTAATGTACTTTTCTGCACAGACATAATCCCTTGGCTAAGATTATAATCCCTCCTTCCACTGCTTCCAAGGGAAGCGTAGTTAAACATAAGGCTAAGAACTGAACTTAAAAAATACTGGTCAAGCACTAAGATATCGAGTTATCGATATTGACCAGTATTTTTTTATTCAGGTTCCACGTTTGAAATCCTTAAAGATTCTCCCCTTCCCTTTCTAGACCAGCAGCATGTGCCTTTTTCCAACATGATCAAGTTTTGCAGGCGGGCTTGAGTAGACAGTCATGGCGCTTGGAGATGATGTGACCAAGCCATCTACAGCCATTCATGGGCCGGGGACAAGTAACACTACAGAGGGATCACATTCCTTGATTTATTTGAAGGTGTAATGTTAGTATCTTAGAAGCTGCCCGAACACCCCAATAAATACTCTGTATCTTCAACTGTTCGCTTCCCGTTCCTTCTGGCAAGTCTGCAATATTTAAATCGGTAGGTTTAATCAAAATGTTTTTTTTGTTGTTTTTTAGATCGGAAGAGCACACG
>CAAKHD010024658.1:395397-430376 GCA_901007705.1 Fistularia tabacaria
CCCCCCGTCCCCGCCGCCGAAACACCCTGAGAGAGACTTCTGCAAACACACACTGAAAGCTTTCATACAGAGGATAATAGATGCCCAACGGAAGTTAAACAAACTCTTGCCTATGCCAGGTGCGGGGATTAAGGAGCGTTTGCTTTATTATGATCTTGTGAAATGCGCCCCCCCCCCTTTTTTTTCATTCAACTGCACTAACTTTGTAAGAGTGCACATGAAGAGTAGTTGAGTTTCAGTGCACTTTGTTTGTTTGGACAGATGATTCTTTCTGTCCTGCTCTATCTACACCAGCCTTTAAAGGCCTGCTGACAAACTCAAACAGAAATACATTTCAACAATAGCTGATGAAAACTGAATTTTCTAGGTTTAAGGGTTTTTTTTTTGTTTCATTCATAAGTTTAAACAGTTTTACCTTGCCTTCTGACAATTCATTTTCGAATCTCTGTACCTATATTGTATGTGTACGAATCTTCAAATGTATCATGTAAATGTAGTGAAATTATATTTAATTTCAATTTCAGTCTATACAGCCAAGCTGATGTAATATTGTCATTTTACCATCAAGGACCTTACTTCATCAAAATGATGGGTAAAATGTTGACATTTGAGTTCTTCAATATCATTTAAATTGCCTGTCTAACTTTAACGTACACATCGATTGGAAAGTGTTACGTTATTTTCTGATGATAACATACCACTGAAAAGTTAAAAATAATTTGAGGAACTTATTTTACCAATTACATTATAAGCTGATTCAATAAGGAATGGATATTAGATTATGTGAATGGAAAAAAAAAAAAAAATTATGTCACAGATGCCATTAACCCTGTGATCTGTCATATTTAGTTAGCAGTCAGTTAGCAGTCAGTATAAAATGTTTTTGAAATGACCTGACAAACAAATCCCCAGTCTCTTTTGTATTTAATTATGTATTTTTCAGATAAAATTTATTTAAAGCAGCTGTTACCAGTCAGTTTCAGCAGCAAAAGCTTTGCCGTTAAGGCAATCTCTTGATAAATGTTACTTTTTAAGAGTTATCAATTACCAGTTGATGGTACAATTGATTACCTAAAAGATTCTGAATTCGAAACACTGCATATCACATCTCTGACGGGCCTTCTTGAATAATAACCTTTTCAAATATTTTTTTCAGTAATATCCATTTTACATTTAAATACAGTACACTTTGTTACCAAACAGTAACAGTGTGAAAGAAGCAAAGAGAAACTGTTAAATCCCTGCATCAATTAGTCTGTCCAAGACCACAAACCTTAAGTGTCATCCTCTGAGCTGCAAAGTCCTGAAGATTGTAAAACTCTGTGGATTATGTGTCCTCTTTGAATAATACTTAGAAAAAATAGTCCCACGATTACCCGCTGAGTTATAACAGGTCAAAACGGTCAAACCAAAGCTAAAAAAATAATTTTGTGAGTTCAATCCTATCTTTCGTGCGCCAATCCAAATGTTTATTAATGATTTTCAATGGCAAATGAAGATTTTTTTCTATCTAATAACAATGTAGACAACAGTTCTTCTACTAAACTTAGTTATACGTGTAATTGACAATACGATAGAAGGTGAGGAAACCTTTTTCTCCTAGAAGTATCACTTATTGACGCTAGTTCATTATTGCCCTTGGATTTGTAATATTTTCATTCATAAGAATTAATCTAGCATTTTTTTTCATGAAGGACAATATATTCCAGACAAAACAAAATTAATTAGGTCCAACTGAAATACTGTTTCTTTTTTTTGTTTAAGATTGATTTTTGAAAAACTGAATTCCATGGGATTTCTAAGGTTGTCGGACTAAACCAGATTGCAAAGGTTAATGAACAATTTTCATTATTCATTGATACTTTTGGGGTCTACATCACTGCAAAATATGATAGCTGCTTTCATGTTTTTAGGAAAATTAACTACATTCCAAATGGCTTACATTTTCTCTATATGTTACGTCCATAAAAAAAGACAAGACATTCAGAGATAAGGAAAGAAAGAAAGAGATGTGAAAATTCTTCATTTTCAAACCACAGGGGAGATATGTCATGAATTTTGAGGACATTGCCCTTTGAGAGACTATTTTCATGGCATTTCAGTTTTACTTCACACATCATAGTGAAAAGTCAGATAACGTGGGAGAATGTAATGTGGCAAGCAACAGATGGTCATGCTGATTCTGACCCCAAGACACTGCATTTGCATTTTTGGCACTCTACAGAGCGCACTCGAAATTTTTTCCAAGACAAATCCTTTTCACTTCATGGCAGTATCAGTTTGTTTGATGTGTCTTTTGTTCTGTAAAGATGAAAACTAAGCATTTTTTAAAAATTGTATTTTCTCTCAAAATTGTGCACAGAAATGGATAAGTTGTGTATGAGATGTGTATGAATATGTATTGTATTTGAGGAAAAGAATATCATGAAAACAATGATATATGACTGTAATAATTCACTGAGGAGTTTCCTTTGAAGCAATGCATAAATTCAAATGTGAGAAAAAAAACCTCAAAAACACATATTTTTGATTTTCTCTTGAACGGAACCCGATGAAACCTAATATTTCAATTATAAAAATGTCTTCTTCAAAAAATATGTAAGGGACTCTCCCATGCGGTGTTATGACACATTGGGATGTAGTTTTTTTTCATCCTTAGTAATACAGTTCATTAATACTTTATGATAACTTCATTAACCCCTTTTGCATGCATTCCTTAAGGACAATAGGTTAAACTAACTTGATTTTGATGTTGAATTAGAAAAGTCAGCATGATCTTAAACATCCACTTCCTTGTCATTTGACTGAGCAACTTAGTGTTTACGATGTTCACCAACCAATATCAACAACCCTGAAAATCACCAGCATATTCTATGTCATAGCTGTTCTTCCTCATCATCAACACTGCCACTTCCTCTCTTCTTCTTTTCCTTTCAGCTTTTCCCTTCAGGAGTCGCCAACTAACTTCATATCCTCTCTCACTACGTCCATTCTTCTAAAGGCCTAATAATTCCACATGACCCCTCTGGTGTGGCGAAAACATGCCACAGCAACGGTTTCAAGAAATCATTTTTTTATGCATAAGCTGGGTTGATTGTAAAAATATGTACACTTTGTTATATTTCATAACTTTTTTTAAAATGGTGTTTGATGTTTTGATTTTTTTTTAATTTCCATGTGCTGCCTTGAAGATCAAGATCTCTGTGAAAAGAATTGTCATGATTACAACATGGTTTAACTGATATTTAGCCCTACCATAGAACTTTTTCTTAATACTGTATCTGATTACCAATTGCATTATTTATTTTCCTCAAAATGTATTGATGGTTGGTTTGACATATGGTGCACATTAAGAGTATTGATCTGACATTTGACAATCAGCTCACATGACAAATCATCATAGATGGACTTGGTGATGGATTATCTGCAGAATGATGCAACTCTGGTGAAAAACATTTGTCCTTTAAAATATGTTCATACATTTTAATGTCAAAAAAAATATGATGGAGTCAATTCAGTACAAATTATATGATCTCTTTTCCCCTGTAAACGACAATATATTTTGAAATTTAATACACAATGTCTAATGTTAGTTTTTGAGTTTTTCCTAATTAACCAGTGCCATCAATTTCAGAATGAAAATGAGCCCGATCATGTTTGAACAGAGCATATATTATGAACAGCAATAACTATTGTTAGGGCAAGCGGTGGTTTCGTCTTCAGTACAAACAGACTAATAACTGCATTCAGATTCCTCCTTTCAACATTTTTATTAGAAAGGACTGAGGGACAAAGCACCTGTCTTTTTTACAGTACCATTTGCTAGATTGGCATATGGCAATACAATACAATACACGAAGACAGCATACTGTGTGTCACTAATCTGTATGCAGACAAAACCATTGATGTGTACCTTTGATTTTGTCAAGAATTACAAAGCCCATTAAATTGTGTTTGTCATCACTGCCCAGGTCTCACATAGGAATCAAAGCTACCAGTTAAAATGAAAGTGTAAAATAATTAAAATGATACGATAACATACTCGTTTGGCCTGCAGCTGCACATAAGTGTCATATCAATATTGAATTGAATGAAAGACAATCAGTCAATGTAAAACATTCCAAGAGTCATTTTATCCAACTTTCTTTTGATATAAAGGAGTAGAACTTTTCACAAATTAATCTTTTAATATAAATATAAATTTTAATTCCAAACATATTCATTGAAATGCTAACATTTCACACTAGGATGAGCAAGTCTTCTGGATACTATTTGCTGTATCAAGGTAGTTTTTTTGCTTCTCCTCTGCATTGTGAATACTGTGCTCTTATTGCATTAACTGTCATCCTAAATATAACAAGGATATTTTTGTTTCCTCACAGAATCCCAAAATGTGCAGTAGGTGACGTGTGAATGAAAGAGTGAATGGTAGTATTCCTCTTTATGTGGCCCTGTGATTGACTAGCAACTGGTCCAGGGTGAACCCTGCCTCTTGCCCAATGACAGCTGGGATAGGCACCCCCATCTCTCCCCCCAACCCAAATGCCCCTGAGTGCAACATAAGTGACATGGAAAATGAATGAACAAATAAATAAATATGTGTGTATATATTATACATATTTGTATAGTAAGCTATGTATGTACACACATATTTACATACAAAATGCATATCTATATATGTATATATTTATATATATATTTATACATGTGTATATAAATACATACGTATGTGTGTAAGTGTGTGTATATATATCTATATATTGAATCCAACACTATGTAATATATCATGTCTGACAAAACAATTTGAAAAATATATGATTATCAATATTGATCATGACATTTATATGATATGTATACACAGCATACCTATATATGTTTTGTTATTACGTGTTTTTTTTGTCAGTAGTATATGATGCCTTTCGGAGGACATATTCACAATGCAGTTCTACTTTTGAAAATAAACCCTGACACGAGCTTTGTATATGGACAGATACGTTTTCAATTCGCGCCCCGCCGAGGTGACGTCAGCAGAAACACGTGGTTTTGTTATTGCAGGAAGTCAACATGGCGGCTCAGTCGTTACTATCTGAGTCCGTTCTCGGGTGGTCTATTTTCACCTTTATACTTTTGGTAAGCGAGTTGAAAGTAGTCTAATGGGATTATTGTGTTAGAGAGTGCCGTGCCATTGTCTGTTGGTGCTTCGGCACTCGATCCTATCTAAAGCTCATTGCGATATCTTTCTCATGGCTACGGGGTATTAACGCCAGTCAAATTATATGTTAGGCAACGAATCGTCTTCCATTTACATAGCCAACAATACGCAATCAGTGTCGTTTCAATTTCATATTGATAGTCTCGGGCGTTTCCCATAACAGTAACAGGGTAGTTTTCTTTTCTTCTTGCTTACGTTGATCTGGTAATTACGTAACATAATTTATTTTCTCATGCAAGCGGTCAGTAACCTGCTCCTATGTTATCTTTAACACATCCCAATATCACACTGTCCTCAGCCATATTAATAACATTCACCTAACTGCAACTCATTTGTGGCTGAAGACCAATTTGAGTGATTAAATGAATAATTGTTCAGCATTACCGGCTGAGATGAAAAGGCAAATTGCCAAATCAGACAAAATTCTTGATGTCAGTAGGTTTATACAATCCCTTATGCATTTGCGGTTGTCTTTATATCACTAAAGCCTGAAGTAGTCCTATTTGGATGCAAAGCCGACATCTTTACCGGCAAAACAAGGCGCCAGAGGCTCAAGGCTGCAGGCATTTAATTGATCCCGTCTGAGTGTCAGCCCTTGATCTAAGGAGACTAGTTTTTGCAGTGTCCTCACTTCCTACTGCTTGTGTGCTTGGAATATGACCTTGTCATTTTGGGCCCTCTGCTTCGTTTTTCTGATTAATCAGTCTTTACTCTTTAAAAAAGACAACCCCACGTATGTCTTTTTTTGATATTGAAAAGAAACAGATTAAATTGGAAAAACCACAAGTGAATACCCTAATGTTTTTAAGTTTAAGACTGATGTGCGGCGGTTTAATTTCCAAACAGGATGTATTTTGTACAAGCAAGATATTTTAGGATGTTGGAAATCTTTCCTAGATTATTATTAGTAAACCATTATGTAAGGAGTATTAAGCTGTAAGATACTTAAAGCTCCTTATACTGGAGAAGCCTGTATCTATATCTGTGATGAATCGAGAGGCAGCGGGGTTAATTTTGTGGTCCAGTGTGTCATGTATGTTTTTGTTGTTTTTATAGTATTCGCGGAGGCACAGATATTTATGAATTGTTCTTTCTTCTGTGTTTGTGAAGAGGTTCAATGAAAATTATTTGTAAGGGGTCTGAAATAATTTTACTGTACTCAACAAAAGTACTCTGTAACCTTTTGGAATATTAACATGGACGATCATATGTAATTGGTAATCGGAATGTGAAATTGTTGCAAATAATATAGAATTTAGAAAGGTGACTTATAAGGCAACTGACTTCATTTAATTCAGTCCTGAAACAGAGGGTCCAATTAGATGATAATAGTTCACTGTCATAATGTATTATCTCTGTATGAAAATTGCTATGACCAATTTCCTTGGAAAAAAAACAGAACAAAGAAAAAAAGACTGTGATAATTGATGATCCACATTTAAATAACAGGTGTTAAAAAGCAGAAATGCAGAGATTGATCTGCTTGTGACTAGTGCGATCCACTTGACCTTCATGACTCAGTCCATGCTGGTGAAAACAAGGACATTATGACGGGAGAGAGAAGATCATTGCTTTCAATTGTACTCACCCTGCTGGGACTTGTTCCTTCATGAATCATGGTATCTGGAATTATCGCATATGATTAAATCACTATGTTAAGATTTTATGAAAGTATAATTTGTGTATGCCCTTGATATATGCCTATTTAACAAAATTTTACGTTTTATTAAGTTTTTTCTTAATGAGCTGTATTTCTTCCATCCACCAGCAAACACATAAATGTGGTTAACGTTTATCAGCTGACTTGAAAGGATATATTCGAAATAGTTTCATTCATGATTTTGCATTTTTGCTGAGAGATGATAAGGTAAAAGGGAGGTTATTTATCAGAATGTGCTGAGTTTTCCAAAAATGTGATATCTGTTAATTTTTCATTATTACTCATTATTACTCAACTACCAAAATTTGTTTTGGAACCTGATTGTATTTTGTTTTTTTCTCTTCAAGGTAATCCTTACATTCTGTTGGTTTTACATCCGTAAATTTCAAAGCCGTCAAGAGAGTGAGGTTGTTTCAACCATCACAGCAATTTGTGCACTTGCCATTGCCTTGATAACTTCAGCACTTTTACCAGTGGATATATTCCTTGTCTCATTCATGAAGTATCCAAATGGTACTTACAAGGTTTGTATCTCTTTTCTAATAGCTCCAGTATAATCAATTTAAGAAATGTCCAAAAATTCCTTGGGGAACATTTAATTGGTTTGCTTTGTAATTTTCTTCTAGAAAGAGAAAGTTATTATTATTATTTTTTCCAATTTAAAAAGCTGAAAACATTTTCTGGCTCATGATTTCTGTTGCATTTGCTCTTATTTGAGGCATTCCCAAAGTATGTAAGACATTTTCATTTTAACATCAGATAAAATTTTTTCTAAGGTTAGATGGGAGCTTATGTTTACAGCTTCTTCTTTTTTCCATTCAGCCATGGAAACCAACCAAGGAGCCTAAGCGGCCCTCATTTACTCTTTAAGCCTAACATTAACATATTTGTTCAATTGCATTTTCTTGATGAAGTCTGTCTTTGGACTTCCTCATAAAAAAAAAGTAGTGTTTTGTTTTCAGAAATTGGAAACTACTAAGAAAAAAGCTAAAGAGTAATAACACATCTAGTTTCTTAAGGTATAAGATTAGTATAATTTGTTTCAGAACAATGACAGCTGTATTATGAAACAGACATTACACAAGCATTATATGTAAGCATCTTCATGTTGAATGGCAAGTGAGGTTATTTTCTTGACTTATATTCACTTTTTAAGTTAAATGCAAGCTCACTCAAAATCTATTTGCACAAAGTAATTCCAGCCCTCGAGCTTTGAACTCCTAAATCAATGCAAACTAGAGTGACAGACCACTTCATATCAAATTGGGATGAAGAATTCATTATTTCAAATTGATTTTCTATGTGTCATACATCTTTGTCTCTCTTTGTTTTAATTTGTATAGTATATTTAGTTAATGCGTGAGTTTTAATTAACTTTGATTTAATCAACGCCTTTTCTCACTGATAATTATTTTCCTATCCTAACTTCCAGGAATGGGCAGCTCACAATGAAACAAGAGCACAAATTGAGGATTCTGTGTTGTATGGGTATTACAGTAAGTATATTCTCTTAATTTTCTTCCATGTTGAACATTACAAAAATAATATTTGTTGAAAACAAAAGCAATTTCAAAAAATGTGCTTGGGCTTTGATATTTCCAATATAGTTCATATTCAAATCATATGGCACCATGCCAATATTCTTGTCACATTTTAAAGAACTAATTCTTACCCTCTGTCACTATGTTTATCAAATTATAGGGTCCAGTGTGACTTTTGTTTTCCAACCACAAATTTGTTTTGAGCCTTTTTTATCTCTGTAGTAACTAGAGTAACTCCATACTTGCTGAGCCGTTCTTACTGAGGGTTACATGCCGACTAACTGAACTCACATGATTTTTTCCGATGAAAATTTGATTGCATAATTCATCATTTAATATGATGTAAAAATGGAAAGGACTGAACTGTGAATTTGTTCACTAAATTTTTTCATATTGTTAAGCCTTAAGCTATATTCCTGTAATATTGATTATTAGCATTTAAAAGCACACCCCGAAGTGAACAATTTCACTGGATTGTCTTTTTTGCTGATGGGATGAACTAAGAAAATGTGTTTATTTTGAACGACATCTGGGCCCAACTCAAGGAGGTGGGCCCTGACAGAGAAATCAGCCAGCTACTGAGGGCTGTTGTAAGTGAACAAGCTTAATAAGCATCTCCCATTGTAAGACAATGAGAGATGTGTTATAAATGCTTACAGCTCAGGTCACCATGTTGCTTTCAACTTTACCTTATTGAATCACTGTGAATATTCTGTATGACTGTGTACATTTATGCAAAGGGCACGGTTTTATCAAGTGGTATTTTCAAGCACAAGTCAGCATAAGTTCATGCACAAGGTATTAAAAGAATGTGGCATTATGCGTCCTACATCATCTACGAATATGCTATGAAGCCCTGTTTAGACTTGGCATTAACATGAGTCAAGAGTGATTAATTGATGGCAGAGCTAGATGGACCTTTAACAAAAGACAGAGCTGCACATGGCTCTGACAATTTATAAACTTTTTGCAGAAGAAATTCACAATGCTCTTCCATGCAGCTGAAGGCTATCAAAACAAGACGGACTTGGTCTTTTACTTGGTGTCATTACATACAAGAGATAAATATTTAACTTGTGGTTTTGAATGTCTTTATACTGAAACAGAGTATGAAGACTGCTCATGGTCATCTTTTTTTAGATTTGTCATTGGTTTATTGAACTTACTCCAAAATATTGTGAATAAAATTTAAAATTCAATGTTGAGGTACAGCGTCCTTATGATTTGCATTTTTTTTAATAACCCCGGAACAGTAAAGTTAACATTGTCCCAAATAAACTTTAAAAAGGCACCAATAAATGCACTGACAATATAAAGTACTAGCTGAAACGAGGGAACTTGTAATGAAGTTGGTGGCCTTTGAAATGTATTTTTAAATGTACTGTGATAAGCCTAAGCATTACGATAGCTGTGACCCATCAAGGGAACACCTCTGCTTCACCTATGGGTTGGGTTGTGATATCTGGAACCAGAACATTAGCAACAGATTTTTTTAAAGTCCTGCAAGTTGTGAGGTTTCAGTCCGATAGATCTGACTGGGTCAAGACCAAGGGAATTTGAAAGCCAACACCACACCACCCCTGTCCCATTATCCAGCCTGAAAGCCATGTCATCCTTAGCTATGCAAGTCATAAGCAAACATCCAGTCATCCAAATGATGGTAAAGAAAATATGATTCATCAGACCAGGCCACTTTCCTTTATTTCCTCATACTCCAGTTCTGACACCACCTTTTAGACACACCTCAACTTGGGCACCCTAAACTGTTTGTGCAGCAACTTTCTGTGCAGCAGACAGTTTAAGATGCAACAAACTAATACATTATACATTATTCTCGAAGAACCAGCATCAACTTTTTTTTGAGCTATTTGAGCATTGTGAATTATTCTGTTTGATAGGACTACAAAGGGCAGTTGTCTTTCCCCACAGGAATTAATGAGCCACTCATGACCATGTCACAATTTTGCAAGTTTTACTTATTCAAACCACTTTCGGTTGGAAGTGACCATTGCAGACAGTGAGAACTGCTCAGTATCTCCTCAGATGCTCTGATTCAGTTCTCTATCTTTCAAAGTTTTGCCCATGTCAAAGTGGTAATTTTATTCTGATTCCAACATATCAAGTTTGAAGACCAAATGTTGACGAATGCTAACTAATTCATAGCAGCCATTAACAGGTGCCATTGTACCCAGATCAATGTTATTCACTTACAGTGTGTATTTATTTTTGTGGTAATGGCCCTCTGACTTAGTGTTATCTTTTTCGTGTATCCAATGCCAATGCCAAAAACACCACAAGACCTTTTCATTAGCTTAATTGATGTAAATATTGCTGATTTTGGAGAATACTATGAACAAAGACAAGCCCCCCCATTATTTTTTTAAAGTCCTTCAGTATTTTACATTTAAAAGGATTTATATTTGTCCCTGTCACTTAGAGCAAGATTTCTTATGTCTTATGCACCTTATTATTTTGATGCCTTCAAATAAACCAACGTTATTTATCCCACTTTTTAGCTATTTACATCAAAACCCTGATCATAAAAAGAAGAAGGGTTGCATGATGCATCACTATGAATAAGAAACTCCAACCCCGTTTATTATCATCAGCACACATATTATACTTTACCATAAAGATGATAGTCAGCTGTCATCAGAATCTTTTTGATCGTGTCATATTGTATCTCTCTTTGGAAAATTGTAGTGGTTGTTATTTTGACTCTTAGTAAAGATGGTTGAGTTCTCATGTCAGACTCTTATACACTAAGGGCCTAAGCTGTACTGATTTTTCAGAAAAAAAAGTTCAATCTTCCAGGAAACTTTTGCAATATAATGTGTCTTAGAAGTATAGGAGATGCAATTAGCTATTTAATATTGAGCTATCAAATGAAACGACATGTCCCTTAGTTCATTGCATTGTCGTAATAATATTGGAAGCTGATCGGTGCTATGACAGTGTAAGAGGACTTTGTGCTGAGGCTGAACAAAGTTACAGTTTTTGATGGCTAATATTTGGCTTTATTGGAATGTTATATGTGCACTGGCTATTTTCCTAAATTGTAAATGGTGTTTATACATAGATTTTTACTTGTCCTTTTGAGGGACATCTCTTTTTTGTTTACCAGTAGGTGGAGACCAAGCTCCATGTCTGTGCTATTCAGACCCACACAAATCTAACCTTTAAAGTTGAATTTAGTTTTGGCCGTATTTGACAACATTGTCCATTTTTCCCTTCACAAATACAAGGATTGCAGGACTGACATAGACTCTTTTCATTCAGTGAAGTATGTCCCTCTTCAAGATAGATTGATTGTTTTCAGTAGTGATCACAGTTAATAAGCATTTTTGTCCCCAGTGATTTTTAAGAACACTTCGCATAATTTACTTGGTTTTCAAGTAAATTGAGGACGATATACGCAGTTAATTTTCGTATGCTGTGTATGATGTACAGTATGTTTTCTTCTGATGTGTCAAAATAAGGTAGCCTTAAAGGAAGTGATAACTGAAGCACATTTCAATCCTTGTCTCTTCTGCATAATTAGCTGAGGGGGGTCATGTATTACTTGCTATAATGCATCTCAATTATATTGAGCATTATTGCACAATTTTCATTGTAATTTTGATGGATTAGTGGCTTAGTTACTTATATGGTTACTTTCTAATTCTTTTTCTTGATAATGACTCCCTAAAACTACCAGGAGTATATACAATAGTATACTGAACAAATTTTGTTTTTATGCAATTTGTTTGTTTGATGGTATTACAGTCACTTGTTTAACTGACATGAATAAGTTAATTAGACTCTGGCATTGAGGAAAAGACAGGAAGCAGAGCTTGAGGTAGCAGAGATGACGATGTTGAGATTCTCTTTGGGATTGGTGAGGATGGATAGGATAAGGAATGAGTCCGTCAGAGGGACATGTTAGATGTTTTGGAGATAAGGTCAGAGAAGCCAGACTGAGATGGTTTGGTCATGTACAGAGGAGGGATAGTGAATATATTGGTAGAAGATTGATCAGGTTGGAACTGCTGGGCAGGAGGTCTAGAGAAAGACCAAAGAGAAGATTTATGGATGTAGTGAAAGGGGACATGTGGTTAGTTGGTGTAAGAGAGAAGAGGATATAGAGAAAGGGTTAGATGAAGGAGGATATTTGCTGTGGCGACCCCTAAAGGGAGCAGCTGAAAGGTAAAGAGGAGAAGAGGAAAAGAAGAAAGTAATTTTTTTAAAGTATGAAAATCATAATCTCTGATTGAAACTCTTCTTTTCTTATTAAACACATTGCTATAGCAAAATGGGAGAAGTAAGCAATTTGAAAAATACCAAATTAAAATTGGTCTAATTTAGAAGACATTTTCATTTATTGTCAATATAGAATATATCATTATATTATGATTATTGTGTGATATTAATTACAATTTTAGCTTCAACCTGACTGTTGGGACGAATGTGTAGAACTTAAACACTGACTTTCTTTGAGTTCTCAGATAACTGCTAAGTGATATTTGATCAACTTTAACTCCTGGAGCCTAGTCTTTCAATCTCCAGACTCTGTCCACTTCGACTGCTCCTTACTTCAAAGCAGTGGTGCATAAGACCCTTAAGCAATGGGGCAAAATACCCTTGGGCCCTTTAAATAAATCATTGGTTTCCTCTCTCCTTTTTAATGCCATTTGTAGAAGGAAACCTAGAAAGGATGCAATATCCTTGCAATTTCTTTTTGTCTGTGATGTTGGTCCACCATCTTCTGTGAGGATAGATTTTAGTGAAAAAGTACACGCCAAACATTTCCCTTCAAGTGAATGCTGAATCCCTTGGCAAATTTCAATTTATTTGGGTGGTTACCTTTGTGTTTTACTTCTTTTGATGTCCGGAGGTTACACTAGTTGGGGAAAGAAAATACACTTATTTTTCTGATTGTGTGTAAAAGTACACAGCTTTAGGTCTTCAGTTTAACTTTTGCATGTCTCTAAATATTTAAATGAGAAATGTTATGTGTGTGTGTGTGTGTGTGTATGTGTTTATTAATGTTGGGGGGATGTGGAAATACATAGCATAAATTGTGTATGGTTATTACGTATATCAATTTTATTTTGGAGATATTCTTAGTTTCTTAAAATATACTGTATATTATTCAATACAATAATTTTTCAACTGTATTTTTCAAGCAAGTTGTTTAGGGTGGTTATCGTGGAAAAGACGTGGACCTATGGTCGCCAAACCATAGGTCTGGTGGCAGCCCTGCAAGCTCGTGTTTCAATTCACAGTACGGATCCATCTGGCCTCACTTCCAAATTTCCAGATATTTTTGTAAATGTGTAGCTAATCACTAACACTTATCCTCGAACAGGCAGGTTTGATTCAGGGGCTTGGAGCAGAATAAGAAACACATTTCTGCTGAGTCATTTTTGTAAACACAAGATTAACCCTGCCAGACTGGAAATTCACACCAAATCTGCTTTTGTGTCCAAGCAGGACAGTCTATTTCCCCTTAAAAGTGAAACCATAATAAATAAAGAGAAGAAAACGAATGAGAAAAATACCCCCCTATCTCCCATACATCAAATGGGATCTGGTTGGTAGCATGCTCCTGCTAGGCCTAGTACTCTGATTAGTTGGTTTAACCAGTTGTGTTCAGAAAATTGATTTGTGTGGGGCTGTAAAAATTCAATTTAGCTTAACACTGAAAGAATAAATGTTCTTCAGGTGGAATAAATGTTGGCCATAAGTTGCAGAATTGAGCTCTATAATTTGTTGAAATGTCTATATTGTGATTGGTTGGCTCTGGCTTGCATATCACCTTATTACCATATTAAAATCAGACTGTCTTTAATTTTGTTTCCAGTACTTTCCCGATTCATGGCCAATGGCTACCTCAGTCTTAGCAACAAAGAGATGTAAACTAAAGAATTACTTTAGGTCATTTTGATGCTGTCTCAATTGCTTATTTTTAAATGTATTATTATGTTACTGCATACTGTTACCTCAGCCCACAGTCATAGAGATACAATCTGTCAGAATTTATTGGACGGTTAAAAACATACCAAATTCACATTTTTGTAAGTCTCTGTTGTGAGGTCACTTGCACTTACATTCTTAATTCATATTATGGGAGAAATGGAAGGAACTTCTGGTTCAACAAATGTGAAGTGCAACTCAACTGCTACACATTTCTGACTTTACTTCTAGCTTGTGGTCTTTGTGTCAGGTTAAAAAGGATAATCACCAGCAACCCCAGCAACAGAGAAAGGTTTATTTTAATTACAGACCTGTGTATTATAACTTTCTGTAAAGAACCAGGTTGTTGACCTAATGCCATGATTTTCATCATGTTCAATAATGTTGTATTGCAGTCATTTCGTTTTGTAGCTTTGGTGGAAGTTGAGTGACAGAACCTATATTGTCAGCAGAACTAAAGTTGGGGAAAAGACCAACATTTTTCATGTTAGTTAGTTGAAGAAATATAAGGGTTGTTGTATCATCTGTTACCCATGTAGCATGGGGCTGGTAATTGAACAGGATGTTAGTGGGGTGAAAACAGGAGGGCTCCTCATGAGAAATTCCAAGGCTTTGATTTTACTCAGGAATCAGCTGTCGTCACATTTACCTGTATACTGACAGTCTGTATTTAGGACTTTGATTAAATAATTTAATTTCTATCTAAATTTCCAGGATGTGGCACATTTCTTATCGTGTATCATATTGATCAGGATTACTTGGTTCTCCTTTCATAGCACAGGGCATAAAAATGTAAGCTGGGCAGGTGTGTTGTACCAAATGCTGAGCATTCTTGTTTTTGTACAAATGTGTATAGTATAAACACTTTCAAGGGTCCTGTCCTAAATTGAGCACAGACACTTTGATAGTTCTGTTAATTTTTTTGGAATGTTTGGGTGGCTGGATAGACAACAACACCTAAAATGTATATATCATGGTTGCTTGGACCAAAAACCAATAGAATTGGACTTCACCATCTATCCTAACATGGTATGATCTGAACCTAGCCCTATTTCCATAATTTTATTTGAAAGGAATGAGGTACAAAAAAAAAGTCAAATTATGTGATAGGTTAAAAAAATAAAATGTATATATGTATAAATATTCTGTGTGTGTGTGTGTGTGTGTGTGTGTGTGTGTGTGTGTGTGTGTGTGTGTGTGTGTGTGTGTGTGTGTGTGTGTGTGTGTGTGTGTGTGTGTGTGTGTGTGTGTGTTTGTGTGTGTGTGTGTTTTGTTTGTGTGTGTGTGTGTGTGTGTTTGTGTGTGTGTGTGTGTGTGTGTGTGTGTGTGTGTGTGTGTGTGTTTGTGTGTGTGTGTGTTTGTGTGTGTGTTTGTGTGTATTTATATATATATAATTTTTTTTGATGATCGTTTACTATTTAGTCATAAAGAAGGGATTAATAGATGCTCAGAGTGGCATACCCATAATTTGTTAGATCCACACTGCCTGGCCCCTTGGTGTTTTAGGGCATGGCGCTTGTGCACATACCTATCAGCAAGTTTCTGCACTCACAAAAAATGTTACCACTCTCAAGAGTGCTTTGTCATTGATCGTGTTTCTGTGAGAAATTCCAATGGCATTAAATTTTCTCAAAAACTGACCATGATGGGTGCAGAGAACGAATTTCCCTACGAGGGATTAATAAAGTATACATTATTATTATTATAATATATTTTAACCCTCTGTAAGGAACAAAAGTCTTTTGCAAATGCAAATACCCCTGTGAAGGGCCCCAATAAGTTCAGGATAAGGGTGTAAAAAATGAAAATAAGTCATACATTGCACTCTGAAGGGCATTCCTGCACTGAATTACATGTAATAATGGCTTGATTAATTTTCCATGGCACAAATTTTGTAATTACATTGCAAAATATACAGTTATTTTAAAATTATCTTGTTGGATTTATTATACAGTTATTTTAAAATTATCTTGTTGGATTTATATTTGCTAATTCTGATGATTTTGAAATGTCTTTTCCAGTTGCACTCCATTTGTACACTTAAGGCCTTCATAGCCAGCTCTACTTATAAACTTCTCAATATAATAATTCTTTGCTCCTCCCTCATTAGGGAGGAGCAAATTAATTATTAATTAATTTGATTAGAAACCACTATATAAAACACATACAGAACTATGTAGAACATTTAATTGTTTCGACTTTTACTCTTTTGTCTTGGGGATAAATGTGCTGCTGTAAAATTTTATCCCTGGTCATTCATTCTCCCAACTAGAAGATCTACTTAAGGGTAAAGGATGACGCATGATAATGCAGTATGACCTACTCTCTTGGTATGTTAATATTCATGTCGGTATGATTAATTTTCCTCATTGCTTCAACCCACAACCACATACCAGAGGCTGCATGCTGTGTATGGCTTGCACTTATAGGCTCCTGGCATCATCCTAAACTCAGTTTGTCTGGCTTAAATGAGTGTAAATGTATACTTGACTTGAGAAATGTGCATGAATTTATTGAAAGTAATGCTCTGTCATGGTCAAAGCTAGCAAAAAGCAAGCTGCTGAAACCTTGACATTTATTTGTCTGTAGCTGAAAGGACATTTTTCGAGACATAACATATTTCAACTAATATTGACTATTGGTCACTGCAAAAATATGTCAGCTGTATTATGATTTCATAAGTACATGCTCAAGATTCCTTTTTAAGAAAAATTTTTCATTGTCTTAATGTGCCCACTTGAATGTCAAAAAACAATTAATGTTGACATCTTTAATAATGTTCATTTCAAAATCTTCTGTTCATGGCAACTGAGCATGACTTCTTTCACTTGAAGATGTTTTCACCTCTCATCTGAGAGGCTTCTTCAGTTTAATAATTTTGCTTTACTTCTACCGTCTTACAAAAACAGTATTCTAAAGGTATATGCATCAGCACACCATCATGCATATGTGATAGACCATATGATGAGTCTGTCCTTTCACAAAAATGATAAGAAAAACAAATAAACATTTCATGGTAACCAGCTGGAAACTGTTTCAGAATGAAACAATCTAGCACTAAAGGAAGGTTTTCAATTGCTATTTTTTTGAAGATAATATTATTTCCAAGGCAAAAATGAAAAGTACTGATAGATTTCCAAAATCAGACATGGGGGTAAGGGTGAGAGTCGGGTTATAGGCTATTATTGTTCTATCTATGTTCACATTTTATCCCCATGTTTTTACAGAAAGACATTATCTTAATTGATATATCCCCCTTTTGACAACTTATGTGCCATGCAGTTATATTTTCCTCAGTAGTATTAAAACAATTTCTCTTTATTCCATAACATTATCTTAAGTGACATCACAAAAAACATCACTCAAGATGTGAAGTTTATTTTTCATTACTTCATATTTGTCTTTAGTTTTACATTGTTTGTCCCCATACATACTGTCTGTTAAAAGTTAAATTGTTTATGTTTTGTGATTTGCCTCATTATCAGTAGGTTTGCACCCTGTGTCTGCATGGGTTTCCTCCCACAGCCCAAAACATGCAGCATGTTAATTGGAAAATTGTGAAAATTGCCCCAAATGAGAGAGTAAATGGTTGTCTGTCTATATATGTGGGCCTGCGATACACTGGCAACCAGTCAAGGGTGTACCCAGCCTCTTGCCCGATGGCAACCGGTATAGGATCCAGCATTCCCAATGACCCTAAGTAGGATAAGCGGCAGACGATGGATGGATGGATGAGTGAATGCTTGATTGTGGCCCTGCAATCAACTGGCAACTGGTCCAGAGAGTACACCGGCTCTCGCCCAACGACAGCTGGGATAGGTTCCAGCATTCCGGCGTACCCAAGTGCAGGACAAGCGGTAGAGAATGAATGAATGAATGATTTGGAGCCTTGTTGTTCTGCTGTCTAGCTATCGGCTGATGAATTGTAAAAGGAAAAGCCTTGGCTGTTACATGAGATGTCACAACAGAATCCTCCATTTGATATCACTCAATTCTGCAATAGTTTGTCAGGTTTTTTTGATTCACTGGAATCAAGCTAGGCAACAAATTGTGTGGTGTTCTAAATAATGGTATAGCTGAATGAATGGACTGAGTGGGCTTTTCTGAAATATTTGTGTTTGTGGTATTTTGATGTTGTCTTGGCCGTCTCCAATAACATCCATTAACTGCAGAGAGAAAATGCTGTTGCCTGAAATAGCATATTTCTATTTAAGTGTTTTGCCTCACCCCAGCTAAGTGAATCCCTAATGGTTTTCAAGTTCTGTTTTTTTTTGAGCTGAAAACATCCCTGTCTAGAAACCAAACAGCCAAAAATGATTTGACACAGAATACTATAGTCATTGAGCTTGGACAGGAGTCCTGTAATCTCCCCTCCCCCCACACGCACCTAAAATTAATGATTTTTTTCATGTTGCATATAAACTATTTGTTTTATTTTGGTAATGTTACAAAAAATAGCGATTGTCTCCCTTTTATTTCAATGTGTTCACACACATATTCCATTTTGTTTCACTATTCTTAACTACTGCTTTAATCTTTACTGATATTTGCTTCTGTAATAAGTAATACCAACTGGTTAAGAGCAAAGTAAAAAATGACAAGAAGGGAAAGGGAACTTTGGTGAGTCACAGAAATGTACTTTTAAATCATGAAAACAACTTTGTTTTGACCTGAATAAGTCATACACATTTCCAAAAAGTACTTTATCTGTATTAGTTGGATCAATGATGTGGACCCAATAGCAATTTAAAATTTGGATCGGATGTATAAGATGTAATGATTGTGATAAATGGCCTGAGGCATGAGAAAATAAGTATTAACAATTAATTCCCTGTCACGTAGACTGCTTTTTAAGGGTATCAACAGCTACCATTTTGACAATTCTAGATTTTAAAGATTTAGAAATATTAAGTACAGAAATTGAAGATGACTTTTATTCACCTATTTTTTTTCCCATACAGCACTTTACTCCATCATTCTTTTCTGCGTCTTTCTGTGGATCCCCTTCGTTTATTTCTACTTTGAAGAAAGAGATGATGACAACGTAAACAAATTATCGGTAAAAATGGATCTCTCTTCCTCCAACGATGCATATTTAACCTGCTTGTAGATCTTGATCTAAGAAATTGAGAATTTAAAATTGGTGTTCTCTATGCCAGTTTTGAAGTGTTGACATTTTAAACAACAAGCATTAAAAAAAACTAATAGTTAGTTTACATTCAAAGCATTTGATGTCTCTGTAAAGTTATATAATGCATTTCGATTGTAACTTTTGTAAATTGAAAATATAATCTTGGCAGATGTTTTGTTTGGAAATGTTGTCAATATGTTTTTAAATTTTATAGAGGCCAGTGCTCTGGTGGTAATTCTGCTCTCCACAAACAAATTCAAGCTAACAGATCAATTGCAGAGTCACAAAATTTCTAAAGATAGTCAGCAATTCATGCTCCTGATACTGCAGCTCTATATTGTTTATAGTGCAAATGTCCCTTTTCGAACTAACAGTCAATTGCAGCTGAATTTCTGTAAACTTAGTTTTAGGGACCAGCAAACAAAATGTGAAACAGATTTCTACCTTGATCATATGCATTTTATGGGCCTTTAATGATGAGGAAACTAAACTATACTATACTATACTATACTATACTATACTATACTATACTATACTATACTATACTATACTATACTATACTATACTATATTGTTCATCTGGCCAATAATTCGCATTCATTATCTGACCTGTCATTGTACCTGACAAGGTAAAATGTTTTATTAACAGTTCACAAGCCATTGTTAATGGTTTACCAATCCAACCATACTCATACTCATTCACAGATAGCAGCAAATACGAAAACAGAATAAGTATTGACACATAGAGACATCATAACACCCTTGTTGTGCTGCTGCAAACTGAGCAGCAAGGGCAGTGTAGTGAAACCTCCAACCTCTGGTGGTCTACGAATTAATAATAAATTACAGCCAACATGCTGACAAAACAGACTTGTTGCATTTTGAACATGTCAAATTAAAACAAATACACCGAGTAGAAGATTTCTATATGATAGAGCACATATTTTATATGCTATATAGCTATGAAAATATGCATATGCTGTTTTTCAGCATAGAAGTTAATATAGGGAAGAATAGGGTTTAGAATAAGCATAGCTCCACACATTCTGTAAGCAATATGTTTTGTGTAGTGATTGTAGAACAAAAAATCCAACAGGCAAACAACACTGCCAAGTTATCGTATTCAATGCTTCATTGACATAGGTTAAAATAAGATTTGTCACCAACCTCTACAATGGTTTAGAGAGGTACCATAAGTCTATCAGTCCCTCTGACTTAACATGAAATCTGTGATATTAGTATTGCACTCCCATTTTTCTTTACCATGTTTAAAATGCAAAATATTCAGCTGAACATCTCTGTAGTTTACTTATAAAAATTTGAACAGTAAATACCAGACTGATGACAAAAAAGATAACAGCCTGGATGAGTGAAGGAGGCAGGGATGTGAGCAGGGTACTGCTGCAATCTGTGTGTGCCAACTCTCTGTTCTGAGAAGAAAGAATGAATAACTTCATTTAGTATGGATGGCATCAGTAGTGTGGAAAAATGAATATTGAAACAGCTTTGAATTGATATGTATCAAAAAATCAGTACTTTTGACAACAATATTCACAGTAATGAAAACAGTGTTATCAATATTGAACCCGTTTCCTTCCAGAATATTTCTCCTCTAAATCCTGAATAATGGCCCTTTACATTATGATGCACAAAACCATCTCACAGTGGCTTATCTCTGTTTTTGAGCAGACAGAGGCATTTTCTGCCCTTAGCAGGGAGGTCTCCTGTATTGTTACTTTAAAATCAAGTTGACTAACACTGACAGTGCTATCTCTCTCTCCGGTCAAAATAGAGCTACAGTGACTCTGTAGAGCTCCCAGACACCATAGACACCAATTAAACAGATAACCTTTCATTTTCTATGATTACACAATAATATTTGAATTAATGGCCATGATTGACCAGTTCTATTTATTTTATTTTTTCATAATTTCAGCAAGTGAAAAATGCTCTGAAGTACACAGTTGGATTTGCCATTGTCTGTGCGGTGCTACTTTTGATTGGGTAAGTAGGACTTGGATGGTTTCTTTTACTTCATGATGGATGTAGGAAGATGGACCATTGTATTCAGTGAATGAGAGGATGATTTTTTCAAATAACTCCATGGCTTTTTGTCTGCTTATGATTAGACATTCTTGGAAAAAACCTCTATACCCCACCTTTCCGAGCTATCTGTTTCAAAATAACAGTAAATTATTTTATGTTTTTCTTTGAAGAAATAGAAAAGAATTACATTGTGAACATTCTTCATCATAGGGTATTTTGTCCAACATCAACTGTTAGATTAATAAGGCTAACTTTTTGGTCATGGGTTGGTTAGTTGTTTTTGCAAAATTAGATAATGTAACAGTAAATCTGTACAAGATAAGAGTGACTGCCTTCTATGACCCAATATATTTCATTGACATTGTACTAAGTTCTTGTTTTCTTGCTTTTAGAGCATTCATTCCACTTGAAGCTCCACCTGGTCAGAATTCCACACAGTGGGAGAAAGTACAATACCTTTTTGAAGAGCTTGGTAGTGGCCGTAAGTATAAATGTTTAACAGAAGGTTCGAAAGAAAGAAAGCCTTTTATTGTCACATTCAGTTATACATACAGTATAGCATCAGTGAAATTTGACCACTGCATTTAACCCATCATTGATGAACTATGAGCATGAGACAGCAGCATATGCAGTGCCAGGGGAGCAGTTTGGGGTTCAGTGTCTTGCAACAACACTTCAAAAGGCTTGGAGGAGCGCAGGAATCAAATCCGGAAAGTTTAGTTCCGAGACAACTGCTCTAACCTCCGAGCCACATTCCTGTTATATCTTTTAAAACAAATTAGTATTTTACCGTTGTCATAATAATTATTATTAAGCTATGTTCATAAGTCCACACATTGGTAAACAAAACAGTATATACTAGAGATTTGAAACGCACCATGTTGGGACAGCTTTGAGGAATTGGGGGTTAGCAGGTTTGTAATCTATCCAGAATTTTTTGGGTGAGCCAATCACTCATGTGTTATTTTCTGCTATTTCCACTGGACATTGAAATGTTTGAAAGACTTCTTTGTAATTACGGCACCTTAGTAAATCTTAAAAACTGTGATGACATTCCACCATGCAAAGCAAAAGTCATATATCATCATTCTGACATTTTGCTAACTTTTCAGTGTCTGCTCATACATGAAATATAATGGCACAATGATGAAATATGCGCTACTGGTTGACAAATCCACAGTCCCATTTTAAAATCATATGTATTATTATTATTTTACTATGTATTTAGCTTAACAGTGAAGGACCATCCAGGCTCTTCTTTGTGCAAAAATCAAATGACATAATTTGTGATTACATTTTCCAGTAGATACCTCGATAATACTGAGCAGCTAATGTAAAATGCATACTGAGAAATAAATGCAGCAAATTTCAGTAATAATTGCCACCAGCGTGTGATCCAAATACAGTGAGAAGGCAACCTCCCCAGGCATCTGCACTTGTTGAACAAAGCTTTGTTTAGGCTTCTATTCATGCTAATGTGGGAACATTGCCATAAGTGGACACCTAACAGTCCACTGGACTTTTGCCCATATACGGATCAATGAGGAAGTCAAACCATCTGCCTCTCTTCACAATGGTGGACCCCTGCATGCTTGTTCTTCAATGTCTTCACTTGCCACAATTGGAAATAGCTAGGCTGCTAAGGGCAAAATGTGAGGATCAACCCTTCTCTAATTCCCTTTCTCGTCTCTCTCCAGATGGGAGGTTAGTAGTATAAAAGAATGCAACTTATGCCACATACTCCAGCTGACAACTTTGTGTGTATGTGACTGTACATTTAGGATACTACATCTTTATCATTTAGATATTGGATTGTCTGATCCATATTGGTAGACTGCATATCAGTATCCATGAATGTCTTTTCAGGAATTTAGACTTAAATCTGTTAATCTATCTGCTGTGAGACCGACAGACAAAGACTTCTAACAATATGTCTGTGGAGGTTCTCAGTCATCCAGGTCATGGTGAATTATTGTCTTAATCTTCTTGCCGTGGCAACTGGACTTGAATTTCTTCTCTTGAAGACGTTTCACCCCTCATCCAAGAGACTTCTTCAGTTCTGAATCCTGCCCTGAATTCTGACTTAATATTTGCCTATTTGCCTATCAAACATTGCTGTCAAAGAGAGAGGCAAGCAGATAAGGCATCTTTGCTTGAGCAGACAGGTGGGCTGGGTATTATGACGTTTCTCCTGAGTGGAATAGGGGTATCAGTAAAGAGACAACTGTGTTGCTCTTTACGTGGGCCCTCTGACAGGTGGGATCTTGACAGGGGGAGAGGCTATCTGTCTGTTCATCAATCCCTATCCTTTAACTCCAGCTCCGACAGCTGATGTGACACCTACTGTTGCCCTTGCCTGATGGGTGGTCCCATTTGAGCCTCAATCAAAGGTGACACTCACCAACAAAATCTACATTGACTATGACTGTGACTTGATCAATGTAAAAAATGAACGATAGAAAACAGTCATCCAGTGAATCTCCAAAAGATTCCTACTTGTGATTTGTGAATTAAATTTCATTTTATCCATTGTCTGTCTGATTAATCAACTTTAGAGTTACACAGTAACACACACATGGATTCTTGTAGTTGAATACAGAGGTTTGATTATGCTTTATGTGAAACGTAGGATATTTTAGACCATCCCAAACCCTACAAGGTCTCTGTTGCTTGGGATTGTCACTTAGTTACATTTCCATTTCCCCTTTCGGCAAGCAAAAAAACTCATTGTTCATCTGCTATCCCTTCCTGACCAGAACCACTCAATTCAGTTCAAGCAGACTTTTTAACTTCATCAGTGCTAGTCATCCCACAACTGTTATCATATCTTTCTGATATGAGGGTACACTTTGCGAGTAGTCAGCCAGCTCCCCCATTGAACCAGGGTTACTAATTGAATCATTCAACAGGTGCCGACTCAGTTTGCAGGGGAGTGGGGTAAATGTATGAACATGTATTCACTTCACCCTGTGACACAGGAACACATTTTTTAATAGCTTGCTCATTGCTCACTTTGCAAACTACATGTTGTTGAATTCTCTTACAGAGATCAAAGGTTGATCTAATGCCTTTCCATTCTTTCTTTCTTCAGATGGTCTTCCCGCTCTTTCTTTCTCCATCAGCTCCTTGACTTTGATTGGCATGCTGGCAGTAATCACCTACACGGTGAGTAGGGAGCAATGGCAAAAGTTTCATGAGCTTTTTGTGTTCAGTAACACTACACTGTATAACAGTGGAGAAACCAAGGGTTGTTTTTTTTTTTAAATCGTTGCAAGCATTACGCTATAGTGGACCCGGGCTCATGAAGAAGGATTTGGTGCTATTCACAAGTGCTGGAGCTACTTGGGCTTACAATTATTCTTTTGTAATATTTTGACGAAGTAAAGTATAATAAATATTTTGTAGTTAAGTAATAGAAGGCATACATTAGATATTCCAACACAGTAATGATTGATTGTTTTCCCTCTTTAATAGAGAGAACCTGCAAGTAGGACATAATGGGCCAGTGTGAAAGTAGAAGTGACAGTCAACCCCAATCTATCCAGTTTCTGTTGAGCTCTAAGTCCTATTAGAAAAATCACAACAACTAAATGTGGAGCTTTTAATGAATTATACACAACCTAGTAAATTGTAGACCCAATCTTCCCTAGGTATCTATAATCTGTCTCAGTTGGTATTTTATCTTTTTTTTTTCGCTCTTGATAACAAATGTCTAAATTTCTCAATTTATAGGAGGACCATTGACCCTATGTTGCACAATTGAGTGTGTATTCATATTGTTATTAATTTTGGTCAAATCAAAGACACAGCACTTTAGACGAATGTATAAGCTGACCTCAAAGACACAATTAGTAAGTTACTGAAAGACGCAATTAGTGTAACTCAGTTTTTATACCATCTATTTACCTACTGTAATTTCATCTATTAAGGTTCTTTGTTCTCCCTGATAAGTACTACATACTCCTAATTTTTGCATCCTATACGTCTTCATTATTAAGAAAAGTACCAGTAATGGTGACTATCCTATGATTTTCAAAACATTAGTTAATCTATTTCCTTTTTAGTTTTAGTTGGTATTTAGCTGTCATTTCCTAATGGAGTGAATCTTGTTTTTTGATTAACAAATGTTAAGATATACGTGCATGTCAAATAAGTAATGTGGTCACCCTAATGTAGAGATGTTTGAAGTTATACATTGTCTTTTGGACTTTTCAATTGCTTTAAGAATATTTTGTGAATGCTGCTGTTGTGCTAGAGCAGGCACAAAATATTTTGACAAAGTGGCTGGCTAACTACTGGTTTGTCTGGTTTAAGCTGCGAGAAGAATGAACACTTCTCTCAATAGTTACACTTTGAATGAGCTCCATGTTACCTTCTTCTTCTTCTTCTTCTTTTCCTTTTGGCTTTTCCCTTCAGGGGTGCCACAGCAAATCAACCTTCTCCACGTAACCCTATTCTCTGTATCCTCATGTCTCACGCCAACTACCTTCATATCTTCTCACACTACGTCCATAAATCTTCTCTTCGGTCTTGCTCTAGGCCTGGCATCTCCAATTCCAGCATCCGTCTACCAATAAAGTCCCTATCGCTCCTCTGTACATGACTGAACCATCTCAGTCTGGCTTCTCTGACCTTCTCTCCAAAACATCCAATATGTGTTGTCCCCCTGATGGACTCATTCCTGATCCTATCCATCCTCGTCACTCCCAAAGAGAACCTCAACATCTTCATCTCTGCTACCTCCAGCCCTGCCTCCTGTCTTTTGTTCAGTGCCACTGTCTCCAAACCATAGAGCATCGTTGGTCTCACCACTGTCTTTCCTTTCATTCTGGCTGATATTCCTCTATCACATAGAACTTTTCCCCACCCATTCCAACCTGCTTGAAACCTTTTCTTTATCTCTTTTCCACTCTCCATTGCTCTGGACTGTTGACCCTAAGTACTTGAAATCCTCCAACTTCTTGATCTCCACTCCCTGTAGATTCACCATTCCACCGGGGTTCCTCTCATTCACACACATATATTCTGTCTTGCTGCAACTAACCTTCATTCCTCCCTTTTCCAGAGCATACCTCCCCCTCTCAAGATTTTCCTTAACCTGTTCCCTGCGCTCACTACAGATCACAATGTAATCTGAAAACATCATGGTCTATGGAGATACCTGTCTAACCTCATCTGTCAGCCTGCCCATCACCACTGCAAATAAGAAGGGGCTCAGAGCTGATCCCTGATGAAGTCCCACCTCCAGCTTGAACTTCTCTGTTACACCTGCAGCACACCTCACCACTGACACACAACCAGCATACATGTCCTATCATATGCCTTTTATAGGTCTACAAAAGCGCAATGCAGCTCCCTCTGACCTTCTCTGTACTTCTCTATTAGCATTCTCAAAGTGAATACTGCATCTGTAGTACTCTTTCTAGGCATGAAGCCATACTGCTGCTCACAAATACTGACTTCTGCTTTCAGTCTAGTTTCCACTACTCTTTCCCATAACGTCATTGTATGGCTCATCAACTTTGTCCCTGTATAGTTACTGCAATTCTGCACATCCCCCTTATTAGTGAAAATGGGCACCATTACACTTCTTCTCCACTTCTCAGGCATCTTCTCTCGCTCTAAGGTCCTGTTGAATAATCTAGCCTGAAACTCTACCGCTGCCTCTCCTAGACACTTCCATACCTCCACAGGTATATCATCTGGAACAACTGCCTTTCTATTCTTCATCCTCTTCAATGCCTTCCTCACTTCACTTTTACTAATCTCTGCTACTTTGTGGTTTGCAATAGACAGCTCTTCTGCCTTTCCCTCTCTTTCATTATCCTCATTCATCAGTTCTTCAAAGTACTCTTTCCATCTTCCCATCACTCTTCTAGCATCTGTCAATACATTTCCCTCTCTATCCTTAGTCACATGGACCTGCTGTACATCCTTTCCATTTCTATCTCTCTGTTTTGCTAACCTGTATAAATCATTCTCTCCCTCCTTACAGTCCAACCGAGCGTACAACTCATTGTACGCCCTTTGTTTTGCCTTTGCAACCTCTATCTTTATCTCATTCTGCATCTTCCTGTACTCTTGTCTGTTCTCTTCAGTCCCCTCAGTGTCCAACTTCTTCTTTGCTAACCGCTTTCTCTGTATACACTCCTGCACTTCCTCATTCCACCACCAGGTCTCCTTATCTACTTTCCTTCCAGACAACACACCAAGTACTCTCCTATCTGTCTCGCTGATCACATTAGCTGTAGTTGTCCAGTCATCTGGAAGCTCTCCCTGACCACCAAGAGCCTTTCTCATCTCCTCCCTGAAAATCATACAACACTCCTCCCCTTTCAGCTTCCACCACTTTGTCCTCTGCCCTGCCTTTGTCCTCTTGATCTTCCTTGTCAACAGAGTAATCCTACAAACCACCATCTTATGCTGTCTGGCTACAGTCTCACCTACCACTACTTTGCAGTCACTGATCTTACCTCGTCTATACAAGGTGTAGTTTACCTGCGTTCTCCTACCACCGCTCTCATAAGTTAGCCTATGTTCCTGTCTTTTCTGGAAAAAAGTATTCACTACAGCCATTCCCATCCTTTTTGCAAAGTCTACCATCATTTGTCCCTCTACGTTCCTATCCTGAATACCAAACCTGCCCATCACTTCGTCATCACCTCTATTGCCTGCACCAACATGTCCACTGAAGTCTGCCCCAATTACCACTCTCTCATTTCTGGGGATATTCTGCATCAATTCATCTAACTCATTCCAGAACTCCTCCTTTTCCTCTAACTCACATCCTACCTGTGGGGCATAGCCACTAACAACGTTGAGCATCACACCTTCAATTTCTAGTTTCAGGCTCATAAGTCTATCTGACATTCTTTTCACCTCCAGAACATTCCTAACAAACTCCCCCTTCAAGATAACTCCTACTCCATTTATCTTCCTGTCAGTACCATGATAGTACAACTTCAAACCTGCTCCTAAACCTCGAGCCTTACCACCTTTCCATCTGGTCTCCTGGACACACAGTATATCCACCTTCCTTCTCTGCATCATGTCAACCAACTCTCTACCTTTTCCTTTCATCGTCCCAATATTCAAAGTCCCTACTCTCAGTCCCATACTCTTGCCTTTCCTCTTCTCTCTCTGCTTCTGAACAAGTCTTCCTCCTCTCCTTCTTCAACCCACAGTAGCCCAATTTCCACTGGTGCCCTGTAGGTTATCGGCACAAATGGCGTTCGTTGTTAACCTGGGCCTCGATCAATCCGGTATGAAATTCTTAGGTTCGATTCGCATATTTGGTTTTGGCAAAAAAATGTTTGCCCTTCCTGACGCAACCCTCTGCATTTATCTGGGTTGGGACCGGCTCAGGGAGACAGTGGACCCTTGCTCCCCCCAAATCTGGCTCCAGGAGACACTGGCTTGTGCCGCCCTGAGGCTGCATTAATGAGCTCCATGTTACCAATTTGAAAGGTTTTCGAAGCCAGATTAACCAAATAAAAGGTAATGTGTTAAACAAGCAGCTGATTTGTTGTCAGTGACTCTTATTGTGACTATTTTTCTCTTTTCTCTGCATCAATTCAACTAACATGTAAACAGCATATACAGCATTATGCCTTTACAAATAATGGACATAATTTGTAATATATATACCAAAGATTAGGAGAGATTTTTTTTCTGTATAAGCAGAGTAAAATAATTATGATGCTGAGAACAATGTGATCAACACATTTTCCAAGAAATTTACTGGCTCAGAAATGGAGAAATAAAGTTTCAAGGTCTGCTCTTTAAACTGAATTAGAACTTTCTGTATTGATTTAAAAAAAGTAATGAGAAATTCACTTCTTACCATAGTTTCTGCTAATATTTGTCTGTGTGTGTCTATCCTGTCCCTAATTCTGGAGTGTGCCAGCAGTCATGGGAGAGGTTAGCAAGAGCTCAAAGGTCAGCAGGCCTGAGCTCTATCTGGAATATCACCCTTTCTATTGAATTTCAAATTCCATTTGTAGATATAGTTGTAGATTAGCTTTGAATATATTGGCATAATGTAGATTCCTCCAAACTTGTATAGAAGACCTGAACTTAAAAAAAACCTCAGCTTGTAAGATGAGTGAAAAAGGAGGAGATTTTTATGAAATATAGCAAAATAGATTTTATAGCAGGGAAAAGAAATTCTTCAACAGTTAAAAGTTGTATTTTACACTTGTTCTTTTGAAGAATGAGAGACATGTTGCATGACCAAAAAAGGGAAAAAAAAATCTAAATAGTACAAGCGAGATCTTGAAAAATTTCTCACAACTTCTCTAACTCCGGCTCCCTCATATTCCAGCCTCATCCCAATAGAGCATTCTTTTGATGACCTTTTTTCTTGCTCTGTTTATCCAAAATAATCACCCAGCAAAAACTCTGGATTGACTTGAAAATGAGTCTTCACTGTGTACGATATCTGTCTCTTTGATCGGTTCCATTTGTAAGTTGTATCGCTCAGAAATCTATGGAGTAAAGTACTTTGGTTTTGGTCAGTAACCTTTTTTAACATTGTTTCATCTAATTTTTTCCTCCTTTCCTCTGAAGGGCAGTGTTATAAAACATTTCCAAATTCAGCATTTTCTTAGTTTGAAGAGTCTTAGCTATAACTATAAGAGTTATTGTGAGCTACTGATTTTTTTGAAGCTCTAAAAGTCTGTAATTAGACATTTTGGCAAATTCCTTCTTATTTTGAAAGAAAATCTATCATGATTATTAGTAACTGTGCTCTTGCAAAGACTTAATTGAAACACTGTGACTGATCTGTCAATGTAGTTGTTATGAAGTCATTTCCAAAGACTTTGCACAGGTGATTAATCAAATATTACATTAAATATTTGTTAACAAGACATTAATAATTACAAGTCTCTTTGAGATCAGATACTTGTGTTTATTGTGTGCAGCCTGACTGGTCACATATTTTTTTCAGTGTTCATGGTTTCAATCCATAGACATGTCATATGACTAACAATGATAATGTTAGATTCCACTCTCCCCCCCTGATATTATGCTACAATGCAAGGTTTTGTTAACTTTGTCTTTATTCTAACTTTGCCATAGAGGCAAGAGGTTCTAACTCTGCCCTAGAGCCAAAGTCAAATAGTCAGTAGCAGACCCCACCATGCAAATAAAACTGAAAACAGCCTTTTTTTTAGTATACCCGATCACCTCAGAGGCCTATTTTTCTTCGAATAATTTATAAACTTAAAGCAGAGTGTATTATTTTTTACTGCAAAATTGGTATGTCTAAATACAATTTTAGCTGGTCTGTAACTATTAAGATGAAAACTTACAGAACTTTGTCGAAAGAAAATTCTGTTTAACTAAACGCCATTGTAACTGCATTTTGCCTCTCCTTTTCCAGTAGTTTTCCCCTTGCTTCTGTGGAAGACAAAGCCCAAGAAGAAAAAATCTGTTCTCAATGCTAATTAATAGACTTCAGAATACAGAAGAATTATATAGATAAAGGATTCTCATTTTCAACAAAAAATCATAAAAATGGGATGGGCAGAAAGGGAACATCAATCAGCATAGTCCAATGCACTTTAACTGTGCCACAAGTCACAGCCTGCAAGGTGAACATGAATCAGTGACTTTCTTGAAATAGAATCATTTATAAAAAGCAAAAATACATCTTTGGTAGACTTTGTGTGTGTGTTGTGTGTGTGTACGTTACGTCTGTTTGTGTGTATGTGTATGTATGTGTTTGTGTGTGTGTGTTTGCTCGCCCCTTAGTGCCTGCGTACTTATGTGTTTATGCCCCCCCCCCCGCAAACACTAGGTGTCAAACTTGACCTAAAAATGGCTGAATATGTGCTTTGAATAAGGTATTCGGCCAAAGAATATTATAACAGGCAAGCCGTCTCAAATTTGACTTCTCCATGTACAGCTGCTCTACTCTCTTTATTTTGGGTTGTTTGGTGTGACACCTTTTTAAAAATTACAATTACCTAATCAGTAATGCTTCATCACTACTATATTATATATTTTCAGATGCGGAATCCAAGTATTCTTGTTACTTTGTGATTGAAACATCTTTTTTTTTTTTTTTTTTTACAGATCTTACACAATATTTGATCTCCATTTGGTGTCTTGAAAACAAATAAATACCAGACAGTTCCATTTTATCCCTCCCATTCATCTATTAGACATCAGCTGACTGATGCATACCCCTGCCTAGTTAAGTGACTTAGCACTTTTGATTTATAACCCAAGCCACAATCGGAACTTCTTCTTTTCCGTTCGGCTTTTCCCTTCAGGGGTCGCCACTGCAAAACAACCTTCTCCATTGAATAAGCCACAGCAGGAAGATCTTTGCTAGACTGAATGCAACACAATTACTGTCATGACTATATTTTTATCAATTCTAGGAAGGAAATAATACAAACAATGTGTGAGCAGCTGATTATCTTATTATTGTTGTAATTTGGTCTAAATTCAGAGGAGCATGATATCAATTTTTCAGTGAAATATTTAAAATAACTAAATGCTTGAATGGTCCTTTTAGTTATAAATCTAGAATTTGCAAAACCCTATCCTTAATAGATACACTGAAACTATATTAAGACACAACATTGATGATTGGAGAAGCTTCACCACACTTATGACACTGGTTAGATATCCTGTCTTTTTTAAATTTCCTGTTTGAAATGGTTTAGTAAAGTGATTTTGCTAACTTGGTTATACTGGAATCTCCAAAGGTATTTGCAATGTTGCAGACTACTACTTTTCTTCCAAGCTTTTGGACCAGCTGTCTAAAGCAGAAAGAGTAACAAGGAAGGGACTTGTGTAGGACACTTTTGTTCGCCTTGTTCTCTCTCCTCCCACTTCATGGCTTCTTGATTTGAGCTAGTAACACCCCCCCTGTCCAACCCACGCCTTGAGCTGCACATTCTTCTATCCACACTTCTTTTCTGGGTTGTATCTGGTTGGTATTGACTGCTCTTGGTTTTGAACAATTTTAATGAGCTTGCATGATTATATGAGCTAGAAATGTGGACTTCTGCAGAGGGAAACCTAGGTTTTACCCTGTTATACTTCTCTCATGTATATGTACGTAAGAGGGGAAGTGAAATGTTTCTCTTGGGATCTAGGACAGGTTTTCCTTTTATGAGCATGTTTGATATTCCGGACATGCTCCAGCCTTAAGAGCTCCATGATTCATTGCATGAGGCGACATTCGCCCGTAGCAGAGATTCACAGCAGAGACTAATAATAGTCTAGCCAGAGTTAGTATCCCATGTGACTCCTTCAGTACTACCTAATACTCAGAAACTAGTAAAAGTTGTTTTAAAAAAAAATACAGCCTCCGATGTTTCCCCACTTGAAAAGTAAAAGAAAGAGAGCAGCATTTTTTTAATAGGTCTCAATTATACTTTGAACTGAACTTCCCTTTGTTTTATTATGAACTGTTAAAAATGTTCCAATTCTAAATTAATAAAAGTCACAAAACATACAGATAAAAAGGCAGCATTGGCTTGCTTGTCCTTTTCTTTTGTATTGATCGGTGTCTTGGTTTTAAAGCTGTCTTCCATTTTAATTAAAGTTCAAATATCCCTCTTGGTAGGATTAGCCACAAACAGCTACATGTAAAATATAACATTTTAACTTGGTACACAATCTCTTTTTTTCTTCTTTTTCTCCGACTGTCTATATTCTTCTGTTTTTGGATTTCTATCATTCTTCATTCTATATGTGCTGCATGTTCTATCAAGTGTCTGAACACTTATTCAAATTGATGTCATTCAACATTGATTATATCTTTCTTTCCTCTCCTAACCCAGATTTATCTATTGGAAATTCTATACATAAAGGTTTCATCAAAAACCAGGATAGAGTACAGTGCTGTCACATGGGGGCACTGTTAAGCTGTAAATTGAATATTTGGTGATATAAAACAGCGATATCCATCACAAAATGGTTGCAGCAGATTCTCCAATAATCCCCGGCACAATTATAGATTCCACCATTTTAATAATTTTTCTTTTACCAAACATTGCATAACCCAGGAGGCCAGGAACTGGCTGCCTTTGTGTTTGCTTACCTGCATGTCTCTATTGTTACATGCTCGTTTTTTTGAGTTGCATATTGTGATGGGTTCGTTTAAGGCAGGGGTGGTAATGTGTGGGTGGATGCATGTGCCATATTTCCATTCCCGTCTGACAACATGTGATTAAAACGGTTGTTTCACTCTGTCTTTCAGGCATATGGCATGTCTGTGCTGCCTTTAAACCTGATAAAAGGCACAAGAAGTGTTGTATATGAACTCCTGGAGAACACAGAGGACATTGAGGATGTCGAGCAACAGATTGAAAAGCTGAAATCCAAGGTTGGTCTTATGAATGACTAAGATAAATATCACACATTACATACAGTATGTATCTGAAAAAACATCTGCAAATGATCCACAATTAACAGAAAAACAATCCAAGCAAGGTGAGGACTTAGATTATTACACACACGGTTACTGAATTATTATGTATATCAAAACACTTACCATTTCCTTGAAATACATTATACTCTGCTCCCAGTGTAATTATGTATTCACTGAAAGGTACAAATGCAGGGCATCCAATTGTTCAGCACTTCCTTCTCCTGTTATCATTCACATTTCTGCTTGTAATTATAGATGGTAAGCTGTATCCTGATTAGCCAGTATCTCAAATACAGGTAGCACAAACAGGGTAAGGCAAGTGAAAAGTACAGACATCTGTAATTCACTCTTAGTTGCCAGTGGCAACAAATCACTAAAAAAAAGAAGGCCTAGTATTTAGGGATATCATAGAGTAGTTCACTAATTACAAGGCAACATGCATACAGTACAGTATATCTTCATACGCATGTCATTTTATGTGTTAATTTGTATGAGCACATTTAACTGCTTGGCTTACAGGAGATAAAAACAGAAATATACTGGATGTCACTCATCGTTGCACCATTGCAAGGTGAAAGGCAAATGTTCATTGTTTAATGGGCCTGTCCCCTTTTTGTAGCACCGACACAAAGCTTTATCACATTAACTACAGGCAAATGACTATTTCCGCAATGTAAACTAGGGTTGGGTGTACACCAGGGTTGATACAGACAATAGGGTAAGATAGAGGAGTTGATTTGCTGTGGCAACCCCTGAAGGGCAAAGCCAAAATTAAAAGAGACACCAGGGTTTATTGTATACGTATGTATATGCATACACTGTGTGTGTGTGTGTGTGTGTGTGTGTGTGTGTGTGTGTGTGTGTGTGTGTGTGTGTGTGTGTGTGTGTGTGTGTGTAAGAAAATTATAAAAAACATACTTCAGTGCCAGTGTTCTTGAGATTCCAACAACTTCAAAATTAATACTTGGACAAATTAAATGTAAACGGTTTGTAAGATTGGAGTAAAGACGAGCTTCACAATAGAGCAACAAAAGATATTGG
>CAAKHD010024658.1:439276-477282 GCA_901007705.1 Fistularia tabacaria
ACAAACATATATATACATTTACATGTACATATGTATATACATATATACATACATACACACATAAACATACACATACACACACATATATATATATATATATATATATATATATATATATATATATATATATATATATATATGCATAACATGTATAGTGTGTGTGTGTGTATACACATACATATTCATAATGTACATATACATAAATATATAATATATATACATTATAAATGATAGGGATGAATGTATCATCCAAACTATTCCAAACATCTACTTCTCTAACTTCTCTAACAATCATCATTTTTATTGTAATTATTATTATCATTCTTATCAATATTGTTGATATTGGCGTTACTTTTGCTGTTGTTAAGAGTGCAAAAAATATTTTGCCATCCATTAATATCAGAAAAAAACATTTAAATATGCATGTTAATCTTACATTTTGACAACCATGGCATTGGCCTTTCCTTCGATGTAGCCCTTATCCTTCGTAAACCCAGATGCAGCATCTTTTAAATGATATTTCCTGTGATGAGCTTATTGCTTTCTCCTCCGAGCATGGTTATACTTCAATCGCATGTCAACACTTCAGATGGTAGTGAGACTTGTAGAAACAAGTTATGGTGGTAAATGTTAAAAACAGTAAGATTAAAGTTTTAACATGCAACTATTGCATCAAAACTTGAATGTGCATGAAACTTTTATTTTTGCTCTCTCTGACAATCCCTAATGATTGAGTAAGTGAAGCACATCTAATAAGATCATATAATTATAGCGTCATCATTCTGCTCTCAACTTTGGACCAGCCATTCAAAAACCGTGATAACATTTTCTGTACAAAGGGTGTACAAAGGGTGATTTATAATTAATTAAAAAATCAATGATAAGAACATGCTGAAGGTTAATTGGAAAAATTGGAAAAAAGATATGTGAATTAGAGTGCGGATAGTTGTTTGTCTCTATATGTTGCACTGCAATCAGCTTTCTACCTGTCCAGGATGCACCATGCCTCTTGCCCAATGACAGCAGGGATAGACTCCAGCTTCCCATAACCCAAAGTGCAGGTTAAGCGGTAGATAATGAATGAACGAGTGAATGATTAGTTAATCAAAGCATTATTATTTGCATATTGTTATCTTATAATATCATCTTATTATCTTATCTGCTAATATGCTATTATAATAGCATATTATTTATGTATTTATTTTTGTCTATCAGTGTTTCATCACTATTATTGTTTATTCTGTCCCCTAATATCATGTTCTTTAACAGTTCATGATATGTAATTCCTTGAGGCATATTATGTAAATACTTTATAATGCCTGTAAAAGCACTTTGCTAGCCCTGACAGGCAAATTTTGATTGACACAGGTTCATGTGTGAAAATAGAAATATGTTAGACAAAGCCATTGTTGAATTTTTGGTCATGAATATTACTTACTTCATCCATCCTTTCAGCAGCAGAGTTACTACTGAAATGAAAGGCACAGTATTATTTGTTATTTCAAATCAGATGTTTGCACAAATTTTGCTTCTTCCCCTCTTTTAGCGCAAAGGTTTTGTTTCGGAGTGAATTAAATAGTGCTCACAATATAAATCAGCCAATTTATCTTCCAAAATTCACTAGAAAATTAATGTTGTTGTACTGCACTTGCTGCAAAATTCATGAGGCTACTTTGTTATTAATTATACACAAAGTATTGAAAAGGAAGTTGTTTTCACGTGTACTATGCAGATAAAATATACAAGACAGTGTGTTTCACTCAAGGCTAAAAAACTCACATGTATCAAACTGTACAGTCTTCTAAAAGTCTCGCATCAAAGCATCTGCAGGAATATGTGTTGCTACATTGTAAATGTTCCTCACTGAAAGTCTTTTAAAATGTTTTATTCAATTGCAATACATTGATACCTGCGAAAATAATAGTCCTACATAACTGTAGTACTAATCTGACCTGGAATGTCCTTTTTTTCTAAGTAATTTGATGGCAAAATAAATGGTTGTGAATTGAATAGGGCTTCATAATAAAATAAAAACAAAATTTTGAAAATTGATCAGTAGAATCAAAGCCCTTCTTCAAATATAGGAAAAAAAAGCAATACCACAGATTAATGAATCAGAGTAAAGACAATGACGGTCTTGCGTTTAAAGGAACCCATATGGGTCTGTGGTTTTGTGGATATGGACACAATTTTGATGTTTTAGCGGAGAGCAGTTTGCAGAGAAACACAATTTTAGTCTCTTATGAAATGAAACCCCTCTTTGACAGATGTGTTGACCTGAATCTGACCACGCTTGTGTAATAGAAATAGCTCGACTTGGAGGTTGCATGAAACAGGTGGTAAACTGTGTCTTTTGGAGGGTTACTGGTTTGATCCTCACTTTCATCAATAGAACATGATTTTGAGCAAGTTTTTGAAGTGGGTTTTGGTACCTTCTCCATCAATGTATGATTGTGTGAATGTTTTAGCTTTTTAATATACAGACAACTTCAAGAGGGAACTTAGGTCATCAATATGATGGCTAAGTTATTAATATTTGGTGAATCTCGCAACAAAGAAGCACTGTTAGGCTAATGAATTTTATCTTTGCAGTCAGATTTAATAGTCAAGGTTCATAAATGGATTATTCGCAATTAGCCTCGCACCTGACGCATTTATGGTGAGTCCCTTAACATGGCTGATTCTTAGTAGAAGAGTGGCAAATATGATTCTAAACAACATTTAGCTTAGATATTTTAGTTTTTCGTAATATCTTTCCACCAAAGAGGAAAGTAAAATCATAATTTCTTTTTGTAATTCTGTTACTACCATACAGATATGAATACATTATTTAATGTATTTTTGATTTGCCTCTTTTTCCTCAAATAAAACCCTCAGTTTGCTGTGTAAAATATATAATCAGTACAAGTATTGTATAACACCAAACAATGATAATCAAAATAATCATTAGAAAAAGTGTAGGAGCACATCCTTTCTCAGGTTTAACAAAACCATGAAAATTAGATTGTAATTAAACCAAAATTAAGTTGTTTTATTGTTTTTCATAACAAAATATTTAATCAGGTTTCATACAATTTTTGTCTGCTAATTCCTGTATTACATGCAATTTTTTGGTTCACTTTTAATCTTTTCTATGAATTAAGTATTACGTCATGATTGATTGTCAAAGTTTGCAGTAATATTTATGAATGAATATACTCTGAAATATGAATTACTGATCCAAAATTTTATGTTTTTATTTCAGTTGCCTTTACTTGAGGGCAAGCTGACATCCATACATGTTTGAAACAGGAGTGGTGTATTTTTTGGGATATGATCCATGATACAGTAACTGGGTCAATACATAAAGATTACTGTACATAAAGAACTTGATGTACACCAGTGGACAAAATTGTTGGTAGGCCTCTGTTAATGAAAGAAAAACCCACAATGGTCGCTGAAATCACTCGAAACTGACAAAATGAGTAATAAATAAAAAAAAATACTGAAGTTAACCAAGGAGAATTGAAACAATGGTTCAACAAAATTGTTTAAAAAACAAAATAGTGAAAAATGTCTAGACAAAAATGATGGCACCCTTAGAAAAGATTGAAAATAATTTGACAATAGGGAGATGTTAAACTAAGGTGTGTCCTCTAATTTGTATCACAAGTGTCTTCAAACTTGTAGTCACTTATCCTGCTTATTTAAAGGGTGACACATAGTCAGTGTGCTGTTTGATGACATGGCGTGGAGCACACTGAAAATGGACCATAGAAATCAAAGCGGAGTTGTCTCAGGAGATTAGAAAGAAAAGGCCAAAGTTATATGAGCATCTCCAAGCAGCTGGATGTTCATGTGACCACAGTTGCACATATTCAGAAGTTCAAAGTGCTAGGGTCTGTAGCACATCTCCCTGAATGTGGCCTCAAAAAGAAAACTGATGACAAATTGACGAAATAGATAATACAAATGGTATCCAAAGGGCCAAGAATAACCTGAAAAGAAATTAAAGGTGAACTACAAGGTCAAGGCACATCTGTGTAAGGTAGCACCAGCCATTGCTTTTTGAGCCAAAGTTAACAACCAAGGAGGACATCATTGATGAAGGGAAATCATAAAAAAGCGAGAGAGGAATTAGCACCCATGCATATCGACAAGCCAAAAAACTGGAGCTTTTCGTCAAGGCACATTAGCTCTATGTTCACAAATGAAAAAGAAAAAAAACAATCAACAAAAGTAGACTTTCTGTGCTGTGAAACATGGAGGAGGCTCATTCTGGGACTGCTTTGCCGCATCTTGCACTAGGTGTCTTGAATCTGTGCAGGGTACAATCAATTTTCAAGATTATCGAGGCATTCTGGAGCAAAATGTGCAGCCTAGTGTCAGAGAGCTTGGCCCCAGTTGCAGGTCATGGGTCTTCCAACAGGATAATGACCCAAAACACATAGCTAAAAACAGCCAAGAATAGCTAAGAGCAAAACATTGGATGATTCTGAAGTGTCCTTCTATGAGCCCTGATCTTGAATTAATTTTCAGTACGTTGTTACTATTACTTTTGTCAGTTTCAAGTTATTTCAGTTACCATTGTGGGTTTTTGTTTAGTTAACAGAGAGGTAGTCCATGGGTGTAATTCCAGATGTTTGAAGTGCTTTCAAGTATTTCATTTTAATCGGCCAATCTTGCGTTTGTCTTAAGACTAATGTTTGTTGGGCAACTTCCTGGCTGTGGTGGTGTACAGAGGAGTAATTGCTGAAGTTTGTTACATTACAGCAGTTTGTCTTTAAATACTTCTTATTTAAGTTTACTGATAGAATGACTTTTATCAAATAGAAATCTTAGAATAGAATAGAAACCCCAAATCTTTTCGGGTTTCTTGCCTAAATATCAGTTTTCAGGTATAAAGGCACTGATAGGTTGATGATTGTTCAATGCTCCCATTTTTATTGAATGAACTTTTTGATGAAATTTAAAAAATGGTATTACACAAAAGTGACTCTAATATATTAAATCCTAATTTTACAAATTAAAGGTTTCCATCTACTGAATTGGGGAAAACATTATAGATTTATGGATAAAAAAGATAATAATAAAAATCCTACAGTTGCATGGATGACCACTATGCAGGAAGAGGTTTACCTACAGTAAAATACATACTTGATTTACATCACAAGATAATTCAAAATACTCCAAGTCAAGTAAGTTATGAACATGAATTTCTAGCTTTGATGAAAGAAATGAATAAAGAAAATTGATGAATAATCACACTTAACAAGATTTTGGCAGTATTACATCAGTTGCGGGAGCAGGAAGTACAATAATCATAATTATAGAGAGCAAACTGTATGGCCCAGGATAGTGGAGATATTTTACAAGTATTTTTTGGTTATGTCATCTGCTCTGACATTAAAAGAGAGATAATGTCAGTGCCGCAAGGACAATAGCCAGTATTTTTTTTTTAACTTTTAGAGTTCACCAAGATAGATAAACTGATTTTGTTTTTGTTACATCATAAAGAACTGCTATTTTACAATGAGAGAAGGTGATGAATTGGCAAAAAGAGACTATCAAACGTTTTTAAACAATTTACTTTTTAAAGTAACTTGTGCCAGATTTCTTTTGTGCAGTGATAGATAGCATATCTTACCTAATTTGATAAAGGAGCCATTTCCCAAAGGAGTATTTCATCCCTGTTAGGTACTCTTGGCATGTGGCTCCAGTCACCAAGCTCATCTTCATTTGCTTCATTAATATAATAATGTGTTTTACAATGTCATTTCTTTGCCAGATTGTTACTCTGAATAACGATACACCAGATGGTAAACAGCATCCAATTTTAAAGAAATTAAATTGCTTTTTTTAAATTTAACTTGTTAATGTTAGCCAGTTGGTTTTGTATTCTAATATCCACATATAATTACTTTTATTCATTAAATCTTTTTTATAATGCACAAATTAATTCGTACTGCTCCTGAACTCATTCCGAAATTGTACCACTGTTCAAAAGTTCAGTATAACTGAAAGAGTGAATAAGGATTAAATGTTGTGCTTACATGTGTAGATTTTAACTTCCTCCACAATGAGGATCTGTAAAGGAAAAATTAAATAATTGTATCTCTAAAATTCATTGACATTTCTCGGCATTGGCTGCCTGGCTCTCCCTGCGTGCATGCCTCTTAACTCCTGAAGTGAGCAGGTGCCAAGCACTTCATTATCTATTCCAAGGTAATTATCAGTTCATCACACATTTATTCCCTAAAATGGAAAGGAGCCCCCAAGAATTGGTTAACATGGTCCTTGGCAACTTACACCAAGTTTTCTTCAGCAAGGGATTTTAAACATTTTTTTCCCCCCAAAATGCTGTGTATAAGTTGTATCTATCTGATCTTTTAATATGTTAAAAGTATGTTAACATATTAATATGTTTAATATGTTAAATGTTCTGCTGTCTGTTTGAATACACATTTTTCATTTCAAATAATGAAACGCAATATCTAATTTTATATAGACAGACATGATTATGACAATTCATGCAGAATTGATGGACTAGCATTTTAGTTGTTTTTTTTAATGTCTTTTTTGAGCTAATACTCTGTCATTGTTGTACTTTGGATATTCAGTGTGTCTCTCCCACACCAGTTTAATTCAATATTACAAATCATTTACTAACTGTATCAATTATTCTTTTTTCGATGGGGGACTTTTCAAACACTCTTCAAAGTTCTTTTAATGAATTATTTTAGTAATGAATATGAATTTAAAATGTAATAACTTCATGGACTGGGGTGGAAGTAGTAGAGTTCTGTGCTTTGGGTGATGCTGGTCCATCAAATTATTCTCCCCTCTGTAAAACTCATGCTGTAGTTTCCACTGTGGGAGTCTCTTTGATCATAAACTTGTGACTTGAGTCCTCCCATCAGTATTGGTGGTTTTCAGGTGTATAACCTTCACTGGTGGTTGATGAGCACACATTTTATGTGCCTGTACTTTTTTGTTCAGGCCCCTGAATGATTGTTGTAATTTAAAAAGTCAGGCACCTTTAAGGGGCTGTGCCCATTACATGATTACATTTTGTCATAGTTCTGCCTTTACAAAATTTTTAATCTTAGTCCATCTCTAATGATACAACCCCAAACAAAGAATATACTGCCTCTGCTGTCTTGTGTCACAAACATTTTTACGACTCCATCTTTTCATCAAAAAGCAATATTGGCAAAATAATAATTTTTTCAATTGACAATCCTACCAAGAATCTTGAAGTCATTCTGTCTAGTATACCCAACTCAAATTTGTCCCCAAACCACAAGACTATTGAGTTCAATCTGTTTCTGATTCTCTGGAAAAGCATTTGCATGAAAAAATGTTCTTCCGATATATACATCTAAACACACAGTTGTTGATAGGACATATCCATGCCCCTTTGCAAACAATGACCCACCAATAACTTCCGACATGCTGGTGCTCCAAGACAGGAGAAAAGAGAGCGAGTTATAGAAGGAGTCGCCATGTCCAAAAAGATGACCGGCTGTTTGCAGTTCTAAATGTAGTCCATTTCAGGATAGCTAGTTCCAGTAGAGTGAGCTCTCTCCCCATGATGACCATGTCCAAGGAAGCTAGCCTCTGCAATCGATTGGGAAACTCACTGGTTGAACAGAGTCTTATATCTGCAAGGATTATCAAAAATAAAAGCTTGTCATATGTACTCATCTTTTGTCCAATCTTTCATTAATGGGTCTCTGTATTAAATGTCAAACTGAGGAGGGCAGAGTGTCACCAGCCTGAAAGCTATGGCGCTGTGCTGGGGATGACTATAGTTAATATACAACATTTGGGCACAGTGTTATCTTGAAACTTAGTAATGCAGGGATGCAGAGACAGGCAGGATCGTGGAGTCACCTAGTACCACCCCATCAAAACCGGAATAAGACAGCGACTTTGTAGATACAACATGCAATACCTATTGTAACATTTGAGAAAAGTTCCTATATTTGGGAAACGGACTGGGCTCCCCTTATTGTGTTTTTACACAAAACGCTGTTTTTTTGCTGTCATGATAAGAACACAGTGGATTTGCAGAGTTGGCAAACATTTTTGGCCAACCCCTCCAGTTAGCTGATGAGGAGACTGGATTGCCGGTGGCTACTAACTTGTGAAATGTAATCTTTACTGTCAAGGTGCCCTCCGCATATAATTGAGATGAAATTTGCAATTGATTGTTACTTTTTCACCAGAGATGTTGACTCAGAGTGTTAGAGAGACTGGGAACGATGCTTAAATACTCACCTTTTTGGTAATCTGTGTGGTCCTCCATTCATCAAACCAGTTAGTTGAAGAATATGGTAAAGGTGTGTAGAGTAAGTGACAACATAACGGAGTAACTTTTGTGGGCTGTGCAGTTGAATGCCAACCTCAGAAACTACATTTGGTCCCTGGATGGGCGACATAGCCAGACTGCTGGTGGTAACCAAAGATTGAGCCTGCTTGTTTGAATGTTTTTTTTTTTCTTTCTTCAATTTTTTTTTTTTTTCATAAAAAAATGGATAATCAGGATAGTATCTAGTAACAACTGACAATAGTACGTCATAGCCATGAAAAGACAGGGCTAGATTATAATAACAGTCCCATTTTTTTCTGACTTATTTGGCCTGCATTTGTTGAAGATTGAGTGCACTATTTATTGCCTGATTAGAGAATGCAAGTTAATAGTTTATTCACTGTGAAAAGAGCGGATATTATTGATTCCTGGTTCCTCCAAGCCTGTCAAAGTATTGTTGAGCAAGCCACTAAACCCACTAAACCTTTAACAGCTCCCCTTGTGCTGCTCCTTAGCTGCCTTCTGCCCATGTTGCATCAATGATGGGTTAAATGCGGTGGTCAAAGTTCGCTGATGTTGTGCTCTATGTATATCTGTATGTGACAATAAAGGCATTTATTCTTCTCCTAGAATACACAGTGTGGTCATATTTTAAACATTTTCACACAATTGTCACCCAGAATGACATGAGGGGCCAAGACAGTACAGTGTGTGATAGGGAATTCGCTGCTTTCTTCATCGAACTTTTGGTATTGAGACCATCAAACACGGCCAAGTCCTCCTCTCATTAAGGAAGCTGAGTCAATGTTTACTATTACTATAGGAGGAACCCTCTGCTTTATATGTAGTTTACTCACAGCTTACTCAATTGGACTGAATTGGATGGCTTGTGGGAGTGGAAATATGATCCACCTGGGAGTTCCCAGGAGCGTGAGCCAGACAAAACTACTTCAGTGGCTTGACAGAAGTGGCTTACTTCTCAAATACTGAGTGGCATGGAATTAACAGCTGGCAAATTTTACCAGCTCAAGTGGCACACTTTGAATAGACAGCACTAGAAATACACAATGAGTCTGTATACTTACTATTCTGGCTTTCTTTCACAGGGGTAGATATTACTTAATTTCCCAGGTAAATCCACAAGTTTGTTTCCAAGGGGGTATAAGAGTATTATAGCTAATGTGTGTGCTCATTGTCCGGTGCAGAGCATAAGAAGTGAAGAATGCCACGAAAACCTGTGCTTGTATTAGCTGGCATGGACTCATATGATTTCTATGATCATCATAGACCACTGGCCCAAAATGCAGATATTGGTGGGTTGTAGATAAAGAAACAAAAAAAGGGAACTGTAAAAACTTTTCAGCTGACAAAAGTTAAATTCTCTTGACAAAATGTTTCCAACAAGTGGCCTCATTTATCCACTCATATCATTAACCCAAGAGGGATATTTTGCTACAATATCGTTTTGAGAAACGTGTCTCCCTATTCTGTTTAAATGTTTGGCTTTCTATCTATTGCCATCCCGACATGTCTTGATTTTACTTTTGAATATAGCATGTCATTATGTTTTGTTCTTGAATTGTGGAGATGCCTCCTGAATGTGGAATATAGTCTGTTACCTAGCAACTTGCTTTTTGCTACAGGAGTGTTACAAGAGCCGAGAACATATTTGTAATTGTTTGTGTTGCCAACTGTCAGACATCAGGTGTCCAAGCAATTTACAACTCGAAACTCCCTTGACTCATGCAGAAATAAGTGTGTTTTTTACATAGCATTAAAGGGAGTATCATAGGTTGCATTTCAATGGAATTTGTAAATCAAAAGCTAATATACACAGAAAAATATATCTGTATTGATATTCTTTGATGCAAGTAATCTATTCAACCATGTTTGCTTGTGTGGTAATGTTTCAAAATTAATAGGTACTGTATGTTTTGTATCCCAAGATTTATTTGAATCTGTATTTACATATCCTTTATATATCATATGATTGTAATGATAATATACATTCGAAAACCCAAATATTTTGATAAGATGTGAAGATATATTAAAGGATGTCTTTTTAGATCTAGGTCATCACACATACACCCATATATATATATATATATATATATATTTCATTTTTCATATCAGCTTACAGTTTTTAACTCTGAATATGTCAATATATCATGATGTTCAAAAACAGCTGGACAGCAGCTTAAAATTCATGTGTGAAATCAATTCTTGGTCTTAGAATCTGGGCTTATAGAGGACACTACAAATTAATATTTGAAAGTCTGAAGCAGGGGGCAAGTGTTTACTTGAAAAAAGCTTGATGGACCAAGTGCAAACTAATTGCCTAGAACAGAACAGTGACAAACCCATGTTTTCCACTGGTAGGTAAATATCCCTCAATAAGTAGACGCAGAATTTTTTTCACATATTTTCTTTAGTCAGAAGTCTGCCTGAAGCTCTAAGTGTGTATTTGCATGTGTGCCTATGGGTGGGTGTGCAAGTAAGCGGGCAGGTGAGTGAGCATGACTGTCCAAGTTCAGTTGGCCGACAGCTGTAAAACTTGTGTTTGCCCAAAATGTGGTGGTCAGAGAATCAATTACATTGCTTTAATCGCTCGTTATTAATCTACAATTATTGCAAGTTACTGTTAGGCATCATTAGGGATGTGAGTTAATCTTAGCGAATATAAAAACAGCATTAATCTAATTTAGATCATTTATCATTGATCATGTTTTTTCCATGCATTAATGAGGAAGTGGGAAAAAAACAGTAGGCACTCTCATAGACAACATGAGACACTTGAGCTTTTGAAAATTGTTCTGTTAAAAGGGCATCACTATCCTCAAAGGACACTGGAATGAAAGTGCTTTTTTGCTTTGTAGATAAAGAGAGTTGAAGCATACAGTGTAGGTACATGATGCTTGGTGATAGAAAGGCTTTTGCAAAGACTGCTTCGTGTGTGTGTTTTTCAGATGCATTTGTGTTTGTGTTTGAATGGAGAGATAAAAGTTATACATAATACATTGTGCTACACAGGGCAGCACTCACCTAGATATCATGAGTCAAGGCGAAACAACCTGTACTTACACACTGTCCTGTGCTCTTATCAGGGAATAGTAATGATTCCAAGGTGAAGCAGGTCAGCATTGTACATGGTAATCTATTTAGGCAGACCTCTGTTGTGGACCATCTGTATGTCTCTCTCAGAGCTTTGCAATTCAGTTGAACAGCTGGAGAGCCACAGATGGCTGAGGTAAAGGAGCAACAGTGGGGTCATTGGAATGAAGATAGACTAACTTCCTCTGGTATCTGTTGATTCTAGTTGTGGATAAACTGATTGCTGGTATACTTTCCCAATCTCCCAAGACTTCCCTCTGTGTAGTCTTTATTGTAGATGATAGAACAGAAGGCCATGTTTCTGTTGTCTGATTTTTTTCTTTAATGTGGTATAGGAGAATGGTTTGGATCTTGTCAGTTTTAATAAAATACTTATAGAACACACAAGTTATCCTCGTGAACCTTGATGTGATGTCGCCTGTTATAAATCTGACTGTCCTCTTCATGGGGCTCAAGTCAGTGTGAAGAAATGTGTGCAGCTCAGCGCGGTTAGCGTTAGTCTTCAGATGCCTCTGTAACAAAGCCAGACAATGCATTTCATCTTCACTCTACTTGCTTGCCTTGTTATGTTGAAATCTACAAGTCTCTTGAGAAGTGCATTAAGCATTTTAGTCCTTACTCATTCAATTAATGCATGGGATCTAAAGAGAGTTTTTTTTTCCCCTTCCCTCTTTTCCTGTGTTTTAACACAAAAGCAAATTGAAAAATCATGTGTGGCACACATTTCATTGGCACTCTCCACATTAGTAATAATGAACATTTCCCTTGCTTGCCAAGACCCATTCATGAACATAGAGGCTCATGACTCATCTTAAGAATTTTGTTACTTCTGTGCCAGTCAGATCAAAAGAAGTATTACTTCTGTCAAAAACTGGAACATTAGGTTGTTAACAGCAGTTATACAGCTGTGTCCCAGACAAAGAAAAACAGTTTGATTTACTATAATTAGGGCTTCTGTTTTTTTTCAAAATGGGCCATTCCTTAACACAATTACATGGAAACATATGTCAGACTCCATAAGCGTAGTTTTCATTATTTTTATCATTGCATCATTTTCCATTATTTAAAAACTACTACTGACACATAGGGGAGTAGTCTGTTAAATAAAAGAATGAAATCCCCTTCTGGTTATATTTGATGCATTACTCCATTACAAGTTACAATTCAGGTCATTTCTTGTGTGCCCACTGCTACAACATAGTGACACTGATAAGAAGATGGCGTTCCTCTTTGGGGAAGATTGGTTCTCTTTTGAATTTACAGAAAAAGATTAAAAAAAATGTAAGAATGCTGGAGGTGCTGCTCATTGTATTGAATAAAGACTTACTTTTAAATCAAATGCATCACTTATGTGATTATAGATACTGGGCAGGATTGGAGTCAATGCAGTTTATAGCTTTATAGAATTTTTCTGGGAAAGAAATGCATTTTCTCTTGAATTGGAATACTGCTTATGTAACTTGTGATGTATTAAGTAGTACACTCCCACCAAAAACTACAGAATCAAAGAAAAGTTTCTTCAACAAATGTCAACATTTTCTCTGTTAGCACATCTTTACCTTATTTGCTTTCTTTTTTCCAAAGCTGATGTTATTTATTTATTTTGCATTTTACTTTTCATTTTTCTCCTTAAAAATGTATCTCTTTAAGATGTGGTAGAAATAAAATCTTATTCAAATATTTATATGAGAAAAACATATCTTTTCCATGTCCTATCGTAAAATTCTTATGATAAATTACATTACATATTATTTTTGCAACTGTAAATTTTTGTTTTGTTTTCAATTGTAAGAAAGAATGTAATTTACTTTGAGGGCCTTAGTAACAAAGCCCTTTCACATCTTGCTGTTTCAAAGTACTTCCCACTGAAAAGCATTCAGCTATTCACACACACCTATTTAGTTCATTCAACATGTGGACTCTATTTTTAATATGTGCCTGCATTTCAATTTTGTCTTGTCTGTCCTTTTCAGACCAGTGCACTGTGACGAGATCATACCTTTTCCTTCACAAGTTTTGGTTTTTCAGCACCATCTATTACTTTGGTAACTGGGCTTTCATTGGGGTAAGTTCAGTTTTACTTTACATCTGTGTGTATTGTGGCTAGATTTATAATTCTTGATTTGTGAATTGCAAACATCATGCTTCATACGAAATAAAAAAACAAAAAAACAAATCAAGTGCAGTTCATGAGGGTATACATGTGCAGGCAGAGGCTTATTATTTAACACCTACTCACAAAAAGGTGAGAATAACAACTGTAAACAATTTAAATACCTTCAGTAGAATGTTTAGTAGCTTCTGTCTGTTGTACTGCTGATGCACTATTTCCACCAGAGAATCTTTATTTAAGCATTTCTTAATGCTTGCTTTACATATCCCCAGGTTTTCCTTATGGGTCTGGCGGTTTCCTGCTGCAAAGGGAAGAAATCTGTGATTGAGGGAGAGGTGGAGGCTGATGACTCAGACATAAGTGAGGATGAATATGTGCACTGAAAATCAGTGTTCATTTTACAGGTTTGTTAGTATTGTAGCTATGTGTTAAAGGGGATAGAAAATCCCCTTTCATAAACAACTTACTGCTAGCAGTTTGACAGATTTCAATTGATTGCTTCTGAAGCGACGGAGATTCTAATTTTGAAAACAAGTCTTATCTTATTTAGACCCCAGACTGATTATAATGTCAGTCAAATTTCTAATTATTTGGGGATTCTGTTCCTCCAGGTCCTTCTTACTGACCGGTCGTCACAAAGTACTCTAAACTTTGTCTAAGCTCTTTGGGAGACTGTGCTTTGATCAAACCCTCTTATTTCCATTCATCGAACACACTCTCGGTCCTTCAAGTGTTTATTTTCTGACAATATTATCATTTTTTGCTGAGTTGTTTTGTGAACACCTGAGAGAATAACTGGTTGATAGTGATTATTTCTGGATGCTGGCAAGGGTTAAATTGGTAATGTTGATTGCACTTGTCATTTACTGATGTTGACTATAGTATTTGATGGGTTACTGAAGTTGTTCCTTTCTTTTAGGTATTTCTAGTCAGACCAAATTTTGAGCAGATTTCAGTGAACTTGGGTACTTGCACTGCGCGTGAAGTGTAAAGGACAATTTCATTCACTCTTGAGTTTTTAACTAAATCGGTTTAACGGGTTGTTTGCTCTCTTTGGCGCAAAAACAAACAAACATGAAATGAATATTCTTCTGCCAGGATGCTGAAGCTAATATACTTCAGGCTTTTTGGCTACAAGATGGCTACTTTGACTTGATCTTTTAACTTTTTTCTGCCATTCAGTGTCAGGTGAATGTTTAGTTTATGATTAAAAGATCAAATTCTAAAACTGACTGACAGTGTATGGACAATGCATAACTCATTATGGGTTCGGGAATCAAATGTCATTGCCTAATGAATACACATTTCTACGTATGATGGGCAACAAATATCACTTTATCACTGTGTTTACTACACAACCGATTTACTGAAGCTGCAATACCAATCTGTTCTGCTTATCTACTCATGCCACTTTGAGTGTTCTGTCAGTATTGAATGATACTGTACATGTGTTCAAAGAAATAAACCCACTTGAAATACACACCATATTTGTCAACATAGAATTCTTTCATTTCCTTTTCATTTACTGCTCACTTTTACACTACTGACACTACTGACACATAGGGTTTGATTTTCTAAAGACTGACAAAGACTTGACTTACTTCACTTTATTCATCTGTAACCTACGCAGAATTGTGGTGATTTTGGACATCCTTTAGAGAAATGTTCAAAAAAATGTATACATTTTTTTTTCATTCACTTTTTCATTTGAACTAACCAAATTTGATAATGGATGTTTTGAGCAGATGTTAAGACCATTAACTGTATAACAGAGAGAGTGTGTGTGTGTGTGTGTGTGTGTGTGTGTGTGTGTGTGTGTGTGTGCGCGCGCGCGCGCGTGCGGCGTGCGTGTGTGTGTGCGTGTATACACATATACACGTATACACATACACAGATATAATATGTCAGCAGGAACATATTTTCTTTGGTTTTCAATTAATTCTGATATAAACTGAATGATTGGCACAAAAAAGTTTAAGATGACATGTCATTGTTTTATGTTTTTTGAAACAATTATAATCACGTTGAATTCTAATTTAAAATCAGCAACTGTGCAAGAAAAAGATTAGAGGGGTTTTCACATTTTTGGTTTTGACAAATCCTCATTTTGTGATTGTAAAGGATGCCTATGAACTAAAAGCGACAGTTAAATACATCCAACCTGGGATTAGTCTGTAACTACTCACTGCCTGCTGCAGATGGATTTGCATTACATTTTGTTTGCCTGTCTAATTACAGTTTGGGGCATGCATACCTTTTCAAGTGTTTATACAGCCCACTTTGAGTTAAGCCATGATGTGATATGCCACCCCCACATGCACTGATAAACCAAATAAACCTTGAGCTAAAAGCATAGGACCATGGAAGTCAAGAGGCTTGTATGATCAACATGTCAGATCAGAGGATTCCCCTTATCAGAGAATTCTTCATTTGATTGTGCCCTATTCAGTCTGGGCTCGTCTTTCTTTCCTCATGGCGTTGTCTTTTCGCTTTTTCTTTCTAGCTTTTTAATATTTATTTTAACACATTGTTGAGTGATCTATTCCTGTAAAGTTGGAATTTTTTTACATCCAAACTATGAAATTTTATAGATGGTTTACACTTTTGAAGACGGCTTTATTTTATTTAAAATGTTAAATTTGAAATGTGTCTTCTTTTCCTTTCGCTTGTCCCCTCTGGGGTCACCACAGTGAATCATCTTCCTTCAAGTTACCCTATTCTATGTATCCTTTTCTCCCACACCAACTTACTTGTCCTCTTCCAATCCATCCATAGATCTCCACTTTGGTCTTTGTTCTTGTATATGTCCAAACCATCTCAGTCTGACCTCTGACTTTATTCAAAATATTTAATATTCGCTGTCTCTCTGATGGCCTTCTTCCTGATCCTATCCACCCTCCTCATTTACAAAGAAAAGTTAAGTTTAAATTGTATCAGATGGTCAAAATGTATGTAATGTAAAGTATATTTGGGATGCTGTGTCAAGAACTGTTATTAAATTTCAATGAAATGGCAGTGTCTTTCTGGGTCTTTGTCGGGCCAAAAGTAGCAAATGTTTCTATCAGGTATGGCAGAAATAGTAGTGTAAAGTACAGGTAATGGCTTCTATCATACTGTTTCCACAGGAATAAAGCCCAGTAGGTATTATGCAGAGAAACAACTTTATATGTGTCAAATGTAGATGTTTTGGAGTTTAGCGTGTTGATTTTAAGATTCGGAATTACTCGATCAATAATGCATAACTCTCTGCAGTTTGTCTCAAAGTTTGGCGTTTTCAATTGTACTGTGAACAATGGAATTGTAACAGATAACTAGATTCTTTTTCTTTTTTTTGTGGAACATCCATCCATCCATCCATTCATCTTCGGCCGCTTTATCCTTGGTCGGGTCGCGGAGGCAGCAACCGGAGCAGGGAGGCCAAGACTTCCCTCTCCCCAGCCACATGGTCCAGCTCCTCTGGGGGGACCCCTTGGTGTTCCCAGGCCAGTCTAGAGACATAGTCTCTCCAGCATGTCCTGGGTCTTCCCCGTGGTCCCTTCCCAGATGGGCATGCCCGGTATACCTCCCCCGGGAAATTATGTTATTCTGTTATGTCTAAAAATCGAATTCGGATTTAAATTATATAATCAAAGTATAGCGCTTGAATATATAAACTGTTATCCTTGATGCTAGATCTCTAGAGCTAATGCAGATATCAGTAAAATCGTTAACACTTCATTCATATCCACAATCATCCTTTCTAAACATGATGGTCTTTAAGAGTCTTAGCAAACCAAGTGCACCAAAATCCAAACAAGGTTGGTTTCCATCCTATGAACACTCATTATATAACAAACAGAATATGTGTTTTATATCTCTATGCCGCCAACATTTACACTAATACTGAATTACATCAGTTCGACTGTGATGTAAAATCATGCTTCACATTCTAAATTTGATAAAACGATGACTTTGATGAAACGAAACACCTCATTACCTGTCCTCCATCTTGATTTCCATTTATATTAAGATGGTTTCTGTGGTTTTTGAAGAGCATTTGGGCCAGGTTTGACTCTTCAAAGGCATCTGACAGATCAACAGTTTACCTTACCTTACCTTCACAATCGCAGATATACTGCAAGGGAGAAATGTAATGCAGGATCAATGTGATTATGTTGATTCAGTGTTTGCAACCCTTAAGCAGGTTAACCTCTCTGCTCACATGAGCCTGTGAGACCTGGCTGTCACTCCCAAATGACAGCTCATCCAGTAGACTTGTCAGCAGCTCCCTTTAACAAAACCCAAATAATAAGGCTTTCCATTTGAAAGACAGGGGCCCCACTGAGAGTTTCAGTCTCCAGACAGAAACTTCTACGGTTTCAGATGAGGATTTCATAGAGAAAAATATAAATTTACTCTAAGATTAATGTTTTGTTTAATTTTATTTTTCATAGCAGTCAATAAAAACAATAAAAATGGTGCCGAAGAGAAATTAGATGGATGATGGGCGTGTAGATGATTAGATAAATGTATCATGTTTTGCTGCAAATTTTCAGTAACATTTTTGAACTATTTAAAACGTGAACTGGCACCAATACTTTGTGTATGAAAATATCAGTTGAACATGATAAAGATACATGAAAAACAAAAGGAAAAGAAATTGAATGTTCTAATAGAGGAAGTGACTTTATTTACCCAGCAAAAGAGGGGTAGATTTTATCTGCAGTTGAGAATGTCTGCATTGCTATTTAGACATAAACTTATTTCAAAAGTTAATTTCAAGTTTCACTGGCGTTAAGTCTCTTATCCTTGGTACAAGCAAAGTATCACAGCCTAAACATCAGAGCACTCTCTGTTTTTATCACCAAGGTTTGGAAAATTTGAGGAACTATATCCATAACAAATGAGCTGCAAGTGCTTTTGTCACTGAATGGTAAGTTGGTCCATTTAAGGAAAAAAAAAACACTCCCACAGAGACTTCAAGAGGCAGCAGTTCTGTATATAATTAACCTAATTATGTCTGAAAAACTGAAATTAACAGTGAATTCAGACCTTAATGTCAAGACTTAATCCCACATATAATTAATGCAGCTGTGACGTCAGCTCTGTGAATGTCCTTATTCATGTGAGCCACTGTTACTTGTCTGCCACTCTCCTGTCATTTTTCTTCAGTAATTGTGCAGATCCCAGTTGCACTTCCTTCTCTGACACTCACTCTCTCTTCTTCTTAACCTGCCGGGTGAAACACTGTTCACAAGAATGGAGGGGCCTGGGGGACTCACACTGATATACTGATTGAAGCCCTAGACATATTGTGCTGAATCGCAGACAGGACAAAGAAGAGCCTTTCCTCTGCCTACCTAACTGACTAATGTGAAGTAAAGAATGTGAAGTTGACATCACTTCATCATATTTTTTTCGTTGGCAGAACATTTATAAAAAAAATGCTTTACTTCTGAGTTGAAATCGAAATGTATGATACTCTTATTTTCATGTGTTCATAGGGAAGAAAAAAAAAGTATCAGGATAGCTTCTTCCATATGATATTGAACAGTATCTATGGATTAGGATAGCAAAATATTCAATTGATTACTATTCAAACTTATCTCCTTTATTTACTCTCAATGACGAGCAAAAAAAATGGTTTAAGGCCTATCTCTTGGAGAGTAAGGTCAGAATATGGGATTAGTAGTTTGTTTATAATATCTAATAAGGCACAAACATGAAAATAAAGCAAATGCTGATAAGCTACTACTTAGGGAGTAAAAGTGTGTTGACCAATCTTTAGTTGTTAGTAATGTTAATACATATTTCAAGGGTATTTTTTTCCACCATTAAAAACATAGCTTTAGTTTCTCTTTGATACACATTCCTATGATTTGGTGAACACAAGTGAAGCTCAATGAGTAAAAAAAAAAAACACAACCAACAGACATAAACTTGACACAACCTCTGAAGCAGTACGAACATATTTCCTCTTTTATTTACATTCCTTTTCAAATGTTAACATTTTTCGCTATAACTTTTGATCAGGTTGGCATTTTTTCTCATTAAAATAAATTGGCACAAGTAAAACATATGTAGACAAAAGTTTATTTACACCATACAACATTTTGTTTTTAAATATTTTATACAGGGCTGCAGATGAGAGAGCTTGCTGGGATCCTTCAAGCAGTTCCTGCAGTATTAAAGTTGTGAAATATATTATTTATATAAAAGTGAGTATTATCTTTATTGCATTTAAAGCAATGAAGAATGTAGCTGGACAAACATTCATTTTAATATGACAGAAAAAAATCATCTTTGCCTCCCATGTTTTATACTATAAAGTAAAAAGTGTAGTAATGGCCAAACGGACTGTTATAAACTTTTTAAAAACCTGCATAAATATATACATTGTGCTCCTGGGTCTAGTTAAACTAGACCCTATGAAGCTGGGACGACATGGCATGTCATTTGCTTTGTGAGGTTTCGTTTAGAGAGATTACCTTTTTAGCCAATTCTTCAGAAGATAATTTGAAACACATGATGGTAAATATTATACACCAGGCTGCCCCACACTAAGTACACTAGTGAGAATACAAAAAAGTAACACTGATGTTTTTTTTTGTTGTTTTTTTCTTCCCTTTTTTCTCTTTTTGTCTCTCCTCAGTCCTTATGTTGTATTGGCACATAATGTCCCTGCCACACTTGTATTATCCAGATATGTTTGCCAAGGCTGTTAGAAAAGTCTGTTGCTTTATTCAGTGCAAAATACATCCCCGTCTCCTCCTTTTCTAGTTTGCATTTTCTTGTTCTTCACCTTTAGACCTCTGTTTGAAAGTCTCCCTCCTGGACGTCTAAGGGTAAGTTGACACACTTTTCCCACTCTGCAGGCGTCATCTCCAATGAGTCCTTGGTGTCAGAGTCTAGTACATTCATAGTGGCGTAGTTCTGGTACTCACAAGCTGAATTGTAGCTCTCCCATGGGTTCTTGTTTGGCATTGCCTTGTCCTGTGAACATGGCCAGTGGGGTGTGTTATTAGTGGCTTGACATGCTCTACAGCTTTGTCAAAAAAGACTATTCCAGTGAATTTTGTTCAAATAGAATGATTTCTTTCCCACCAGTAACTGAAGGAAATGGATAAATGCTGTGCAAATCATCAAATAACAAAAGGCAATGGTAGTGTACTTAATGTTAACATGCTTACAAAAAGTAGTGTTTTCCCTGAGCTCTGGAGCACTACATGGTCTCCATATGTGAGCCAGTGTGAGACTGTCTCTGTGACACTGTTGCAAATAACATGGAGAAACTGCTACTGAGAATTTCTAATTTGCATTTCTAATTTGCAGTACATTCATTTGGGAAAATGTAAACAGGGGGAATAGGAATGTACTGTTTTTGTTTCACCAACAAAAGAACTTTAACAGCCGACTACAGTGACGTCAATGTCCATGAGTCCATTTCCCTTTGGCCTCACTCCAAATTTCTGTTTGTTATTTTATTTGTATTTGCTGTCTCAAGCTGTAGCTGAGTGTAGCTGATTTGCAACAAGGTCAGGAGGCTTTTTTTTCGATTCATCTGACTTTACATGTGTGATAGAATACTTGATTGGAGACAATACCCCCAAGATAGTTGCGGTAAGAGAGTGGCAAACTTAAGATAATACTTGTAGAGATGTTAAAAGATTAAATAATCTGCCATGCATTAATGGAAAAATGATGAGGTTGCTAAGTACATAAATGCGCATGTAAATAAAAGTGCATTCATGGCCTTGCATTGGAATGGATGCACTCTCACGCAACATGGTTAGCTTCACTCGATAGGCTTTGTGGAGATAATGCCTCTTTGGTTTTAAGGGGCAGCCCGCCACACACCCACCCCACCAGCTGCTAGTGCTTTATAGGGACGTCCACTTCCACATGACTACTTGGGCTACGTAACCTCTTATTAGCACAACGACACATTATGTGTTCTGCACTGGAAATCTAAATTGAGTATTTCAAAGTTGTTCTCTAATTGGCTGGCAAGCACCCCCCTGGTCTCCTGTTACTCACCATGCTGCCCATATTTGGTATGTCTCGAAATCGGTCCAGGGTTTGAAATTTCTGATTCAGTTCCTGGAACAGCTCCATGTGTCTTTTCCTGGTGTGCATGACTTTCTGCAATGGCAAGGGTTTTCTCTTTGGTATTGACAGCCAATAATGGAAATGCATCTTCCTCTCCACCCACTACCACTCTGATCAATTTGTTAGTGTCACCGCAGTATACTAAAAGGCCAGGTTTGATACAAATCCACTTGTCTCTGCATATATACATGTAGCTGTCAAAATTAAGGAAACATCAATATAATTAAAGAAAGGATATTAGGATATTAAACCTTGAGTGACTTTAAGTGCAACCCTGGAGTGTCTTGATTTAACATCATCTCTCAGCCACAAATTTAGATTATTTCTGACATGAAGGATATCCGTATAATCAATCCTTAGCAAAAATTGTCAATTTTAAGAGTTGTTGTCTCCATACCAAACAAAATACATCTTACACCAAAACAGCTGCCAGGAACTTTAATTTACATTTCCTTTATTTGAAAGTATACACTCTGTATATATGCAGGAAAACCTGATTAAAAAATGCAAAGGCAATGCTGAAACCTACCAAAGGGGCTTTTGAATAAGTGTATGCAAGCCAATATAATCATTGTTGAATTCAATGTTAAAATCAGATGTGAAATGTGCAAATGGCTTCAAAAGCATACATTTTGAAAATCAACATATTGCTAATGGATGTAGGAGATGGAGGAGGACAGAATGGTGATGAAAACTGTTGCCCTGTTTGTCAGTTGACAGCCTTGCTTTTACCTTAACTACACAGCATATCAATAAATCCTTTTTGGGTCAAGGCTGTGTAACTTCAATAAGCTTAAGAGGCACAACAAGTACAAGTAAATCAAATGACAAACACAAGTGCAAAAGATGGCTTTCTCTGTATCAAAGAATAGATGCCAATGTGAAGAGAAAGAAAGTGTGATTTTTACATACCTCAAAGTCCAGATCAGAATATCGTGACTTTCTTCTCTGTAAAAAGGAAACATCAAAGGATTAGATGAAATCATCAATTTTGAATAATAAAGTTTAATGTGAGCAGTGACAAAGAGATTGCAGGACTCTATCCTTTGCACTTCATCCACCAGGGTATGTATACCATACCTCTAAGGAGCTCATAGATATTGTTGACCCTGTCTCACTCCTTGAAAGGCCTGTAGTTTCTTCCATCTCCGCAAGGAAGTTTTTAACAGCCGTGCGAGGTTCAAAGGTCAGGTTTTGCATCTGGTCTGGAGCACCAGGATACTGCTGTTCCAGGTTGACATTCATGTGGTCCATGCCTGATGGGCTAATATTGAATTCCGGGCTCATCTTGTAATGCATCAGCCTTTCATGTGGCAGCGTATCCATAGTGATGTTCATCTTGGTGTCCTCTTTTATGAGGGTGGGTACATTACTCGACCCTGACACTGCTGCAGCAGAGGCCCGAGGCATGACTATGTAGTCTGTCTCCATCATCTGGCTTTGCGCCGAGTGGCCTTCCATATCATGGCCACCCACATTTTGGTCACTCTGGCGCATGGCATCATCAGTGCACAGGTAAACTGTGCGGCGCATGTCAGTGTTGCTGTCAGCAATGCATTGGTCCTTCAGCTCACCCACTCCCATTGGCATGTGCAGAGCTGAAGGCTGCTGGATAATCACTTTCGAGATGATGTTGCCAGGCAACGTGGAATAGTTGAGGCCTTCAGGAGCCTTCTCATCCTCCTCATCATTGAGTGATATGCGGGAAAGGGTACCTGTGATGGTGGCGGCACGACAGGAAGCCATATCTTTGTGTAGTGCTAAGAAAAAAATAAAGAGCAGCAAAATGATTAGTTGGAAAGTTAGTGTTACTAATTGTCTGCACTGTCTCTGTTTGATGACAAGCACATTCTTAAATGACCAAAAGAACAGACATAAAAATGGAATCAAGAAGGACCAAATTGTAACCAACTCTGTGCTGCAGAGGGCAAACTGTCTTGACAACACAAACAATTGTTATTATAACACTGATTATAAGAAAAGAATGACATTACATAGAGAGAGAGAAGCAGTGCAGTTATTTCAAAAAAGAAAATGTAAAATGGGTTTACTTTCTAAATGGAGATCATCATTCCATGATAATAGATCAACTTATAAAACAACACGGTCTTAACTAGGAAAGTCCTACAATTCATTTATAGCTTCTGGCTTTTCACCTGTCCACAGTGATAATTATACTTCAGTTTACAAAAGCTTGCTAGGATATTGGAAGGATGGCTATTTAAATTCATAATTTTACAATGCCATTCAATGTTTACAGCCTGGTATTCATGGCAAAGAGTTTCTACTTCTTCATCTTTTCCTTTCGGCTTGTCCCTTCAGGGGTCGCCACAGCAAATCAACCTTTTCCATCTAACCCTATTCTCTGTATCTTCCTCTCTCACACCAACCCACTTCATATCCTCTCTCACGAAGTCCATAAATCTTCTCTTCGATCTTCCTCTAGACCTCCTGCCTGGCATCTCCAATTCCAGCATTCGTCTACCAATACATTCTCCATCCCTCCTCTGTTCGTGACCGAACCATCTCAGTCTGGCTTCTCTGACCCTCTCTCCAAAACATCTAACATGTGCTGTCCCTCTGATGGACTCATTCCTGATCCTATCCATCCTGGTCACTCCCAAAGAGAACCTCAACATCTTCATCTCTACAACCTTCAGCTCTGTCTCCTCCTGTCTTTTCATCATTGTCACTGCTTCCAGACCATACAAAGTCCCTGGTCTCACCACTGTCTTGTACACCTTTTCCTTTCATGCTGGCTGATAATCTTTGATCGCATAGTGCTCCTGACACTTTTCTCCACCCATTCCGGTCTGCTTGAGCCTGTTTCTTTACCTCTTTTCCACACTCCCCATTGCTCTGGACTGTTGACCCTAAGTACTTGACATCCTCAAACTTCTTGATCTCCCCTCCCTGTAGCCTAACCGTTCCAACCAGGCTCCTCTCTTTCACAAACATATATTCTTTCTTGCTGCGACTAACGTTCATTCCTGTCCTTTACAGAGCATACCTCCACCTCAACACATTTCCACCTCACATTTTCCTCAACCTGTTCCGTGCTCTCACTACAGATCACAATGTCATCTGCAAACATCATGGTCCATGGAGATTCCCGTCTAACCTTATCTGTCAGCCTGTCCATCCCCACTGCAAATATGAAGGGGCTCAGAGCTGATCCCTGATGAAGTCCCACCTCCACCTTGAACTTCTCTGGTATACCTACAGCACACCTCACCAGTGTCTCGCAGCCAGCATACATGTCCTGCACCAGTCTAACATACCTCTATGCCTCTGCAGACGTCCTCATACAATACCAGAGTCCCTTTTATCGGCACCCTGTCGTATACTTTTTCTAGGTCTACAATAGCGTGATGCAGACCTTCTCTATACTTCTATAGTAGCATTCTCAGAGCAAATACTGCATCTGTAGTAGTCTTTCTAGGCATGACAACATACTGCTGCACACAAATGCTGTCTTCTACTCTCAGTCTAGTTTCCACTACTCTTTCCCATAACTTCATTGTATGATTCATCAACTTTATCCCTCTATAGTTACCGCAGTTCTGCACATCCCCCTTATTCTTGAAAATGGTCACCATCACACTCTTTCTCCATTCCTCAGGCATCTTGTCACTCTCTAAGACCCTGTTGAATAATCTAGCCAGAAACTCTACCACTGCCTCTCCTAGACACTTCCATACCTCTACAGGTATATCATCTGGGCCAACTGTCTTTCTACCCTTCATCTTCTTCAATGCCTTCCTCACTTCACTTTTACTAATCTGTACTACTTTGTGGTCTACAATAGTCACCTTTTCTACGCCTCCCTCGCTTTAATTTTCCTCATTCATCAGCTCTTCAAAGTACTCTTCCCATCTTCCCATCACTCGTCTCGCATCTGTCAATACATTTCCTCTCTGTCCTTAATCCCCCAGACCTGATGTACATCCTTTCCAACTCTATCTCACTGTTTTACCAACCTGTATAGTCATTCTCTCCCTCCCTACTGTCCACCAAGCATGTAAGTCATCGTACACCCATTGTTTTGCCTTTGCTACGTCTATCTTTACCTTACGCTGCATCTCCCTGTACTCCTGTCTGTTCTCTTCAGTTCCCTCAGTGTCCCACTTCTTCATTGCTAACCGCTTTCTCTGTCTATACTCCTGCACTTCCTCATTCCACCACCAAGTCTCCTTATCTACTTTCCTTCCAGACGACACACCAAATACTCTCCTACCTGTCTCGCTGATCACATTAGCTGTAGTTGTCCAGTCACTAGGAAGCTCACCCTGACCACCCTGAAGCTTTCTCAACTCCTCCCTAAAAACCATACAATACTCCTCCCTTTTCCGCTTCCACCACTTTGTCCTCTTGATCTTCCTTGTTACCAGAATCATCCTACAAACCACCATCCTATGCTGTCTGGCTACAGTCTCACCTACCACTACTTTGCAGTCATTGATTTCTTTCACATTACCTCGACAAGATGTAGTCTCCTGAGTGATCCTACCTCCAGTCTTATAAGTTACGCCATGTTCCTGTCTTTTCTGGAAAAAGTATTCACTAGAGTAATTCCCATCCTTTCTGCAAAGTCTACCCCTCTTTGTTCCTATCCTGTAGTTGTAGATACCAAACCTACCAATCACTTCTTCAACACCTGTATTGCCTGCACTAACATGTCCATTGCAGTCTGCACCATTTACCACTCTCTCATCTCTGGGGATATTCTGCATCACTATAGCTAACTCATTCCTGAAATTCTCCTTCTTCTCACATCCCACCTGTGCGGCATAGCCACTAACAACATTGAGCATCACACCTTCAATTTCCAGTTTCAGACTCACGGGTCTATCTGACATTCTTTTCACCTCCAGAACATTTCTAACAAACTCCTTCAAGATAACTTCTACTCCATTTATCTTCCTGTCAGTACCATGATAGTACAACTTAAAACCTGCTCCTAAACCTCGAGCCTTACCACCTTTCCATCTGGTCTCCTGGACACACAGTATATTCACCTTCCTTCTCTGCATCATGTCAACCAACTCTCTACCTTTTCCTTTCATTGTCCCAATATTCAAAGTCCCTACTCTCAGTCCCATACTCTTGCCTTTCCTCTTCTCTCGCTGCTTCCGAACACGCCTTCCTCCTCCCCTTCTTCAACCCGCAGTAACCCAATTTCCACTGGTAGTTGTAGGGTATTGGCACCAATGGCGCTTGTTGTTAACCCGGGCCTCGACCGATCCGTTATGAAATTCTTAGGTTTGACTCGCATATTTGGTTTTGGAACAAGTTTTCAGCCGGATGCCCTTCCTAACACAACCCTCATATTTCTCTGGGGTTGGGAGACAGTGGACCCGTGCCCCCCTGAGGCTGGCTCCGGGAAACACTGGCCTGTGCCGCCCTGAGCCTGTATTCCAAAGAGTTTCTACTAATTAAACGTAATACTGCTGGGTGTGAAAATGCAGAGCATGACCTACAATACCCTATCCAACATTTGTATTTAAACTCCAACTTCTGAGTCCTTAGCATACTATGTTAAGTTGATTATTCACTTTCTGCAGTTCCACATCTGTCTTACTCCTGCCATGATTTATCAAGTACATTACACCTATCTGCACAGCCTTTCTATATCAGTATGTGTCAGTTGAACCTTTACAAAAGCCACACAGAAGGAGTACTGTGGGTCAGAGAGCCAGATAACCATTTCCTATCCTACCAGTTGTATTCCTAAGAGCTTCAAATACCATTATGTTTACTTAATCTCCTCTGATCCATTGATGTTGATGAGGAAATGAAACAGCTCGTAGCTCCTACCTGCTACAGGCAGCACCATTCTCATAAGCTCACCTACTTGTTTAGCATCATTTAATCAATATTGAATTTAGTAAAGGGAGAACACAGGAAAAAAGTATGGACACTCATATTTTATGTATGTTCAATGGAGACCGTTTTTGGCATAACAGTGACAAATAAAATTAAAAACCAACAGCTCTTTTTGTGCAGTTTTGTTCTCAGATTCAAGTTGGCGCTTTGGTAACTGTGAAAAAACTCCTGCGGGGATTGTTGGTTGTTATGTAACTTGTGCTATTTTTACTAGCTAACCTCTTTCGGGTGTTTCAATGCAATTCAAGGAGAATAATATTAAGGGAAGATCTGCTCTTTACCTGATCGGCATGCGATGTCCACGTCTTTCTCAAAATCAGTCTGTGGGAAGAAGAGAGTCAAATAATCATCAAAATGTTTGTTAATAACTTTGGATAAAATGTTTAGGAAAATGAATCTGCTACATCCTTATTGGTAAAATATCAGAATAATAGTTTTTTAAAAATGCTTTGAAAAAGGCCAAGCAAAACATTTTTTTGTATCAATAATACATCTATTGATGAAATTGGAAGTGAAACAGGGGAGCATTTTGCTCCTGCTTCTAATGACTCGATTGAACCAAGGGGCTTTGCAGCATTATGCTCAAGCGAAAACTATTTCACCCTGATGGGTATTTGAATACTAATGGTAAATCATTTAGATTATATGCCAGTGGCATTGTAGTGCAAGATGAAGAGAGTGGTATCCCATTTCAAAGGTCAAGCAGGGAACAGTCTTCTATTACCTTGTGAGAGGAGATGAGAGGGATACATGGCAAAAATAGTAATGTCAGTCAGGGTCAGAAAACTGAACAGGACTACTTCACTGAAGCTTTCTACTTAAAATTATAAGCCACTATTTGAAAATAATGTCTCATAATTAAGAGGCAGTATTATAATTTGCTATCAATGGCATAAAGAGTACAAGTTAAATTAGGGTCAATGGAGGGAAAAGAAATGTGGGTATGTATCATAAATAACTAGGGAACACATGCGGCTGTGTAAATTGTAGTGAATTTAATGACTGCAGATAACAGGGAATAACAGTTCCTACCATTATCTGAGCATGCCCATTAGGGAAGGTTCCTGTCGCATCACCACTAATTGGGTCTTGGCAGTTTCTCAGACGACATCTGAAAGCATCTTGGACCTAAAGAAATGTATAATCAAGTTGTTTTTTTTTTTTCTAACACTGTATGATATGTTCTTAGAGTGTCAGAAATCCATGACATTGCTTTGGTGTCTTATATTTTGTTTTTTAGAAATCATACACAAATGTATATATTTATTATTGAATAACATATCTGCGTCAATTTCCTTCCAGGGATCAATAAGGTATTCTGCAATCTGACTGCTATGAACACAGATAATTGGTGAAAAAATGGGAGGCAGGAAAATCTGCTACCTCTCGTCGTAGGATGCAGTGTACCATTACAATGACAAAACCCTGCAATGTGTCAAAGACAGCAAAGAGGATCTGAAAGAGGATGGAGCGTTTGTCTGTCATGGCGAGCACCGCAGACATCCAGGTCAAGGCCAGCAGAGGTAGGACAACACAGGAACTCCAAAGAGATGCCCTGAGAGAGCAAGTTTGCATTGAGGAAAAAAAAGCAAAATTTTCCTAATATGATAACATCTGCAGATATGGTTGATCTCTCCATCAATGCCATACAGGAGGCCTAAATGTGTCTATGATAGTAGTAATATAACCTACATACTTTCACATCTATATTTTACTGGACTTTTTTTTCCTACTGTAGCTTAGATGTATCGCAGCTGTCAGCTCATCAGTTCACACAGCAGTCAGCCAAGGGGGGCTCTAAATTGTAGATGTGGACCTGCTATATATGCTGAGTCTCCCTCTAGCAATGTGTTATCGATTCGGAGTCAATGACAGGCACTTACATTGCATTGCTTGCTGTTGTTGCTGATAAAGCAGTTGTTGATACAACACCACATTTTGCACACTTGAGAGTTAATCCAGTGTGGGGCTCACTCATCTGTCTGTGGAACACGGAGAAACCAGCATTACAAACAATGCTAATAGCCAATAGCCTGACATTAAATTCTTCCTGTCATATCAGTAACACTATGTGGGCATTTTAATGATTTTCATCTTGGACTTATTCTGCCAAAGAAATATGTAGCTGCAGTACTCCCAAGGGAAACCTGACCTCTTTATGTTTATGCTTCTAATTTTCTTTTTCATGACTAGAAAATTAGGTCTAAATCTCCATATTTTAGAGAAAATCAAAGCATATGCATTAAAAATGATATAAGAAAGAGGTACTAACAAGGACGTGCTGTCATACCCTGCTCGATGCTTCAACTTTTTGTCCAGTATGCCATCTCTGGACACTAATTTATTAAAAACCAAGATGCCGATCACCATGTTGACCTGGAATGGAAAAGAATGAACAGGAAAATTCGCTTCTCTAAAATAATTTTATTTCAAATATAATGTACGAAATGGACCAATACTACTTTCCATCAGTGAGAAATGTTTAATGTCATGTCCCGATGGGTTAGTTCCTTAAGTTTTTCATCAGCACAGAGCTTTGACCTCTAGTTTTTGTTGTCTACACATCTCTGTCACCTTTCAGCCATTAGATGAGCCATTTAAGGGCCCATCGGTCCTAATAATAAATTAATTAATTATTATTAGCAGCACTGATGTAAAACTGAAAAAGATTTAAAGAAGCTGTGTGGGAATATCTTTAATCCTGTGGTGAAAATGTGTTTCAGTTGTAATAAAGGGTACATTAATTATTCATTAAAATATATTTGTTGAGTTTTTTTTATGCAACATGCTTTGTTATTTGAAACCCTTTGATTATGGTATTACAGTATAGTGATAACAGCAGTGTGGTTTTCCGTCTCAGACCAAAGGGCTTTTTGTGGCAGTTTTGGCTGCAGCTAAGTTAATCTGAGCTTAAGTAAACCCTACAAACACTGTAAAGCAACAGACGGTGAAGCGTCTTTTATATTTGAGGGAAAAAGAAGATACAATTCCCACAACAGATCAACGTATTCACAAAGAAAAATGCCAATTTTAATTTTTCATTTCAGCAGTAAGCAATTTGTGTAAACAAGATTAGGTAATATATGTCTTTAAAAAATCTAAACAAAAGATGATTTACAGTTTTACTGCAATAGATTAGATATAAAAGCAACTGAACTAATATATACATTTAACCTTCAAGTATTAAATAGACATAACATTTTTGTTCAACTTCTCGTGTATTTCCCTCTCAGGTTATTTTTTATAGAAATTCTTATTTACACATTTGAAATTGGTATTTTGCAATGTTTTTCATATTTTTAATTGATTCAAACAGTGTTGCAATGCAATGGTGTATTATCTATTCTACCTATTCTGATAGGTTAATAATCCCCAAAACAGTCCTCCATTTTAAAACTATTTGAAACTATTATTTGAGATAAAAAATAGACCATTTCATTGATACCAGGTTTGTTTCTTGAAAATATCGTCTCGTTTTATCAAATGTGTAAAACTTAAAACTGATTTTATTTTTAATAGAAACATACCAAAACAACAGCAGCTGCAGGTCCCACAAACGCATACAGGAGCCCCCCCTCCAAAGACAGCCAACAGCTGCATGGAAGGCAGGGAAAACAGTTACATTTCCACCAAGTCATTAACATCTGAGTTAATGGTCTACAGAAAAGCATCAAGCTGGATGTTCCTCAAGGGACAAGGAGGTTTGCCATATGTTTTCATTCCATTTTCCAAAATTTCACAGGCTACTAAAATGCTAAGGGGGTTTTAAATTAGTGCTTATGTGTTACTTTCGTATCTTATTGGGTTTAAAGTTATGAGAAGTTATGAGGTCTTATGGTGTGATTTTGATATTTGATTGGATACATGACTTTGTTCACAATTCTGTTCAAATGAGCAAGCCATTACAGAGGCATTTTAACATTACGCTCAAATGTTACAAGGAACATACTGCATGCTTGTGGAATAATTAATAAAAAAGAAAACTTACTAATAGGGTGTCCCATAGCCCTTTGTTTTTGTGAATCCCATCGAAACAGCAACCACTAAAGCTGGTAATCCTTAAAAAGAAATGAATCAACAGTTATATGAGGACTTGTTAATCTAAACGCATAAGCCTGTGCAACTTTGCTCAAATATCAGTTCTTATGCAGCTATTGTTATGCTGCAGCTTGGTTTGCTTTCTTACCATCTATGCAATCCAATTATATGAGTTAAAATGGTGTGAAATTTGCATTTCAATATTTCCTTATACAGTATACATTAGTCTGTCATGTAAAAGGAGAACTGAAATGTGCTTTGACAAAATAGAAGTCCGGTAACCCATGCATTGAAACTTCATTATTGTCCACAGGTTTTGTTAAATACATTTTTGCTGTATAATTCCGTATTAAAACTTTTAATGGCAATTCAATTTGGATCTGACTATTAGCTTGTTTTGTATTGGAACAAATGCAGAGGTGCTATTGATATAATCAGTTTCCTGAGGGCAAAAAACAAAGAGCCCTTGGCCATCCAGTGCTTCTCTGCAGTGCTGAAGGGTGAAAGAGTGCCAAGTGTCGACAAGGCTGTCATAAATCACAGTGCAACCCACGAACTGTGGAGCTACGACACTCCAAACAGCTGAATTAGAGAACGAGAAGGCACATATAGCGTTTAGAGCTTTTGGACACGGTTTTAAGAATATTTTTCTCCGTGGAAAACATTACATAATTTGGGATAGAATTGTTTTCACGTTACACGAAGCCATCCTAACTCCCCATGCATCATCCGCCTGACGAAATGTAACAGTTCCCTGATTGTCGCATACCGAAACAATCCAGCCACCTTTTCGTAGTTTCGCGACGGACCAGGGGCGTCATATCTACATTAACAACAGTATCTATTTCTAAACCTAACCTAAATAAAAGCGGAGTTTATATTTTCCACGTAGTTCTGTTGTAAATGAGAAATCCCTTTCCTCCACCGACGCGTACCCGGAAGTAGACGTTTCTCCAGGTTTGTCTTAAAATGACGAAAAAAGGGTTTCTAATGCGCCGGTATGTTACGCTAGGAGAATTTTCACATTTCTTCAGGCGCTTGACGCATTAGGAGTGAAGATGTGTCGGCTATACTAACCACTCCGGTTGTCACACGAATACACTGACTGTTATCAATCATTAAATTATCTGTTATGGTATTTTTCTAGAGCTAAACATGACGGTGAACAGTCCTTGTTCATTTTTGCAGCAAGCAGTGGCACTGCAATGACTAAGAGAACCTTGTTTGTTGCTAGGTAACAAGAAGAATGAATGTGGGCTGTTTTGTAATCAAATTGATTTTTAAAGGAGATATTTCTTATAGTCTAAAATAATAATTTATACCAGAGGTCAGAAGAACATTTATCAAATGACAAATCTTTCAAATTTTTTAAACACATATTTGGACCATCCATCCATTCTCTGCTGCTTATCCTATGGAGGGTCACAGGATATTCTGGATGTAATCCATCCCAGCTACCATTGGGTGAGAGGCGGGGTACACCCTGGACTAGTCTCCGGTCAACAACAGGGCTACATATTCAGACACACAACCATTCACTCTCTCATCCGCACATCTGGGCAATTTTCCCGATTAACGTCCTGCATTTTTTTGGACTGTGGGAGGAAACCAGAGAACTGGGAGGAAACCCAGCCAGGGAGACCCAGGGGAGAACATGCAAACTCCACACAGAAAGGTCCCTGTCAGAATTGAACCAGGGTCCTTTGAGGCCGAAGCGCTAACCACTGCACCACTTTCCATTGTTTAAATAGGAATACGTTCAATTTGATATTCCAATGATGAGGACAAATAAAACAGACAACATTATTAACTTTTTTTTCCAGACAGAGGTCATTTGAATTTGCTATGGAACAACATACACTAGTCTTTCTGTCCCTACTGGTTACCCAGCCCCCAGAGAGCTTGACAAGAGCACACAAGCTCTACAAAAAAAGCCTGATAAAAGCCGGATAAAGATACAGCTTCCCCACAGAGAGGATGTGGGCAGCAAACGGAAAAGACATAGTTACTTGGAAAGACACCTTGGCCAGAGACCTTGAGAGAAAATGGCATTTGCGAGGTATGATGGCTGATGATGGAAAGGTTGAGCGAGACATGCTGTTTACTTACCCCAGCCCAGACATAGAAAGCGTTTACGGATTAGCCTTGTCCTAACCTTCCCTGTTACTGCCATATAGGACTGCCAAGCCTCTGTGAGGACCCAACAGAAAGATGCAAGGAAGAAGAAGTGCAGAAAGGCTGTTGTCATGACGCAGACACCCTATTCAAAGAAGAAAAAGAGGATATGTAGTTACTGCATTTAAAAACGAAAATATAATATTGGTCTTAGCACAAATTTAGCTTATAAAAGAAAATTGGTTCATACAACATAATATATGCGTGGGTAATATACAGCTGTGCAACATTAGCACACCAGGTCATGTTATACAATACAAAAAAAGACCCTTTCATCTTCAGCAAGCCGACAAAGCAAGAGGGAATCCTGCTGGTGAATGCTGAATCTACTAATGTCTCTTAATTTCATCAAACCATACTTGCATCACTAACAGCATCTGCCAATTTAGTCTGTCCACTCAGTTGACAAAATGAAACAAAATGTCAGCTCTAAACTGTAGTATCAGATGTGGCAATTGCAGCAGAGAGGTACAGGCTAGCCTACACTGGAAGCCAAAGTGTGGCATTCCCTTGCACTAGCCCTCATTAGTATGCTGGGGATCCCACCTGAAGGCAGATAAGCCAAGGTCAACTGTTTTACACAGAGAAATGGGAAACAAACCACAACACTGCTTAAACTAAACAGAATGCATGCACCTAAGGCAACAGATAGCGTTCAAGCTCAACAGTGTAATGTCACTTTTCAGCTTCATTAACTTGTCCATCTTTGACATTCAGGCAGACATCTGCAAATGGGATTGTTTAGAAGAGGATAGAAGAGGATTAGAAATGAAGAGTTGTCCTTAAAGATTTCAGTCATTGCACGTTGGCATTTGTGACTGAGAAGAGATTAAGCTCTTTTACAGTTCTACTGTGCCGATTATTTGCGGAGTGAGGTTGTAGTAATCAGCATGATGCTGCACATAGGAGAAAATACTGAACTATGTCACTATGTCCCCCAGGGATCTACACCACACAGCGTGATCTCCCGTAAACTTTGCATTCATAAAGAGAGAGCCACACTTAATCCATCCCCTGTAGCGTTCACAGGGTTAATACAAAATGATAATCCCCATATTGTCTCATGTTTTAAATGGCAGAAGCACACTATACAGTCCCCTTTGTGTTCACACCAGCTCTTTGCCTTCATGCTACCTCTTAAAAATTTAAAGTACATCTACGAGTTGTTTATGCCACTTATGATGTTGTCATCTGCCAAAAATATGAGATCAAATCATACTCAGTTTGGTTAGGTTGTGAACAATTCTTGTCAGTATTACAACCAAGTATAAAGTTTCAATAGGGTGTGGTAAGAAAAGTTTATGGCTCACCGTGATTCAATACAAAGTATTAAAAATACGCTTGAGCCTTGCAGGGAACCATGGATGAAATATTTGTTTGTTGCCAAGCTATAGTTATTTATATTGCAGTGTTTCCTCAAACACATTGGCTTAATTGATTATGGTAAATATCAGACATATCATACAAGTTCATAACTGATCAAATGATGACTCTATTATTTCACAAATATAAATGTTAAAGGCTTCCATTGTGTTTCCTTACCCGTTTGCGAGTGTAACATGCAGTTCTTTCCTGACAAAGTTTTAATAGTTGCGGTCCTCAGTCAACAATCTACAGACAGTTAACTCATTCCATAAATATCTAATGATCAATTTTTTTATGTTGTGAGTCATTAAGTTTGGCAGTGTTATGGTACACCCAAATTTAAAATGAAGGGCTATTGCTATTTAGATATAAATAGGCCATTGTCATTATAGGGGACAATAAATAGACACTGGCCTTTGCCCCACTCCCACAATAAATTTTATTACTTTCTTTGAAATTTACTTTTACATTTACATTTACATTTCCTCATTGATACCAGTCATTTCAATGTAAATTGAATTCATGTTTAGCTAGTTAGATACATAATTTCACAAATTGTTTCACTGGCTTTGTTGTTTTTTCCTTTGTCATAGCTAAATATACTATGCGGGTTCATGAGAAAACTATTATTTAAATCTATGTAATGGGGAAGTATAAACAGGTATATTATGTGAAAGCATCAGTTGAACATAGGCAGCTATAGAAAAAAAAGGTTGAAATCTGGCGTTCATACTGCCCTTTAGAAAGGCAAATGCCAGGAGATGTAGGGAGCACTGTGTCTGTATCCATGGAAACAGAGGAACTGAGAAAGGGACCACGTTAAAACATTGCAGAGCTAAAAGACATGGAGGTAAGGGCTGATGAGGTAGGCATGAAGCCTGTTCAGTAATGCCATGTTAAGGTCAGAACTCAGCACAGAGGTTTGCAGTATTACATTGTCTGTTGGTGCCTTAAGTTAAAGGTCAAAAGGCCTTCTTAATCATAATTTTGCTGCCATATTAATTACCTTAAGCTTTTGCAAATAGCCTGCACCTGCAAACCGGTGAATGGTTGGTGACATATTATTAAAATGATACTTCAGGATATCTGGAAAATTCAAACCTGTATTTGGACACATAACAGAAATCGTAAAAATCTCTGACCATTTCAACTTTGTAATCCTCATGACATCTCTTTTTGACTTTTTTATTTGCTTATTTGCTTATGTATTTGCTTGCATGACTATATTTTACATAGGCCTTGAAAGTTGTCTAAATTTCAAACATGATTACAAAAAAATCAAGATTACTATTTTGGCTATTGGCTGTAGCATGAGGTAAATGCTGTATATTCCACAAAAAATAACCTTTTCGAATAAAGTAAAAGAAAGCAAGGCAGACCTTACAGCATTATTTTAAGTGGTTATGAATCAGTGTGGGAGGCTGGCTGTTATTTTCATTGAAGCACTCTTCTTTTGAATCAAGCAAGATCAAGCAACAAGTGTCAGGTTTATAGAGCGGGTGCTCGGATGGAGGACACCAGCAACAAAGTGCTGGTGGCAAAGTGTCGTTGAGCCATCGACAAACACTGAACCGAATATAGTGACTTAGCTCGCGCAGTCAGAAAATGGCTACATCTACTCTTTACTCGTCAATTTTCACTTCTGCCTAATTTCAAAGGTAAGACTCTTTATGTCTTCTTACCCTTTCTTTTCATACACTTTTCTTCAAATGATTTTATATTACATACATTTAAATGTGAATAAAAGTATTCACTGTTATTGTGATTAGAAGTTTACACTTAATTTTTGTTCCTTTTTGCATTTCATCATTGTCTTCAACAGTCAACCTTTATCTGTTTTCACAGGCCTTTTTTTTAGGAGGGATTAATTGTATAATATTTAATATAACATGTGACAACTTTAAATGGCCAGTATTCCAAATAAAAATGTTGCCATTGTCATTAACATCAGAGGAATATGTATAAACATCCAGGATTTAAAAACACATTAACTAGAATCCTCGATAAGATCACAGGCTTGATAGACCATAAATTACAGCATTTGAACAAAAGATGGCTATGTATGTCTATGTGTGTTTCCATTTATGGCCCTGTGATAGATTGGCTATCAGTCCTGGGTGTAACCAGGCTCTCAACCAATGAAAGGCTCTTTCTGATGTCCTCATACATATGGAGCGTTTTTAAAAACTTAGAAATGAATGCTGGTATATCCTACACACATACCTTTATCCAAGTGTTTTTTTTTTTACCCCAAAAATCTTATCACAAAGCACCTGAGTGGCTATGACACCAGTATGTGACCATCCTAAGAGCTACATTTTAATGTAAATCTTTTTTTTTTTTATGATTGCCTTTTGTCGCATTATAATAGAGAGGGGATAAGGTGGCACAATTTTCATCCACACAGACTTCCACTCACTCAATGTATAATACATTTTTACTCATTAGAGGTTGACAGTTGTGCCAGAATACCATCTTTTATTCCAAGGCTATCATTCTACCCTGGAAATTCCAACAGTGCTGCCTTCTCGTTGGCTGTCTTCTATCCACACAAAGATGAACAAGGCAAGAGGACAAAGGAAATGCTCAGACAGGCATAGGTGACTCACTGACTTCCTGCCCCCAGTGGACACCACCACAACTAGGGGATGATATCTATCAGACGATGAACAACTCTGAATCCACAAACAATGGAGCCAATTATATACACATCTTACAAGAGATGGAGGAAAAACAAGTGAGGCAGTTTCATGCAGGATGGCAATTACACCCACACACAGGCTATGTATTCACCTCTCACTGGTCTGCCAGTCAAACATTGGTTTCTGCACTGACTGATCAACCACAAAAAAATTAAACCTCCCCCCCCCCCCCCCCCCCCCCCCCCCCCCCCCAACAAAAATACACAAAAAAAAAAAAAAAAAAAAATATTTCATA